>JADMLD010000764.1:0-55702 GCA_017589585.1 Phylloscopus whistleri
TTTTTTTTTTTCCCTTTTCCAGCCAAACTCGAATTCAAGGAGCGCTCGGGTGAGAAAAAGCGAAATTCCAGCAATTTCCCCCAAAGTTGATGAAAAATAAAAATATTTTTATTTTTTATATTAAAAAATATAAAAATTATATAAAAATTATATGAAATTATATAAAATTCTATAAAAATCATATAAAATTATAGAAATATTCTAGAAATATTCTAGGAATATTCTAGAATATTATATTAAATTATATTAAAATTACATTAAAATAATTAAAAAGAAAGTTTTTATATATGAAATATGGAAGTTGTAAAAAAATTATATAAAATCATATGAAAGTATATAAAATTATAGGAATATTATATAAAATTATAGAATATTATATAAAAATATATTAAAAATATTTTAAAAATTTTAAAATGTTTTATATATAAAATATGAAGGTTATAAAAAATTATTAAAATTATATTAAATTATATTAAAATCATATTAAATTATATAAATATTACATAAATATTGTATGATATTATATAAAAATATATTTACAATTATATAATTTTTAAAAGTTTTTATATATGAATGTGATCGTTTTATCATTCATATATAATATATATATTATATTATATTATATTATATTATATTATATTATATTATATTATATTATATTATATTATATTATATATTCATATATCAATATATTTATCATATATTTTATATGACTGGGAGAATACAAAGACCAAAACAGGCTTATCTTTTAAATTATAAAGATAGTTTATTAACACACACTAAAAAGATAAAATAGGAGAAAAAAACAACAACAACAACAAATGAAACCTCTAAACCATCTTTCCCTTTCTAAGTTTTTTACCTTTCTTCACTCAACATAAAAAGACATGACCTGCAACTTTAGCCAGTTTTACCATTTTTAAGATAATCTTTCATTAATTTCTTAGGACGGGAGTCTTTAATGGGTTTAATAGAAACCTTGTCTTAAGAAAACTTATTCTTACCCAGTTCACAATTTTAATACTGAAAATATGGGCCTTGCACACAATAAAATGCAAATTAGGGTGTCTTTTTAAAGGTATCTCACTCTAAGTCTACAAGGCAAAGGATTTTTCCTCATTAAATCAATTTTTCTCAGTCTGTCACACAATACCTTTGCTTAAAAGAAATCTACACATGAAACAATCACCTCCCCAGAATGCATATTTTTCACAGTTCAAAAGAATAGTTCAACTCAGTCTCTATACTACCAAGAAAAAGTCCAGCTTGAATTGCTACTCCTCTTCCTCTTTCTTAAAGTCCTTTTCACTCCCTCTTCACTGACTGTGGCTCCATGCTGTGTCTCTCTATAGTTCAGTCACTATATCCGTTCTGCTTTCAGAGAAACTGATGTCTAGAAAGATTCATTTGTGGCTAAGAAAGAGTTAAAACTTCTCCAGCTGCCGAGTTGCCCATGTGGTCTTGCGGCAGGCAAGAACTCAGACAGTTAGAAGCCAAGCGCTGGTTTCTTCGGTTTGAAAAGAGGAGCAGGGGCGAAGGAGCACTCCGTCTGAGCCTTCCTTCTTTTCTATGCTGCCTGCTTTTCCACGAGACAGCGGCTTCCAAAGCTCCGGCCTGGCCCAGCCGCCCGGTCGCAGCGGGGCTCTGCTCGGCCCGGCCCGGTCCCCAGGCGGCAGCGGGGCCCGGCCCTCGGCGGCAGCGGGGCCCGGCCCGGCCCGGCTCGGCCGCTCAGTGTCTTCCTGGCTGCCACTCAGGAGAACAGAGAGCTCTTCCCCGCACTCAGCCTTTTGAGTCATTACGCAAAAGTCGCAACTTACTTCCTAATGGTTAAACCAACTGTCAATCGAAAAACTGGTTTTTGATTGGGCTGTTTTTCTTAACAAAGTTTAAACTTTTTTTAACCCATGACAATGAAATTTGAAAGTTATAAAAAACTATATAAAATTATATAAAAATCATATAAAAATAACATTAAATTATATAAATATTATATAAATAATGTACAATTTTATATAAAGCTATTAAAAAATTGTATAAAAATTTTTTTTAAAAAGGTTTTATATATGAAATATGAAAGTTATATGAAAATTTTATACAATTATATGAAAATTATTAAAATAAAATTTCTTATATAGAAAATATGAAAAATATATTAAAATTATATAAGAATTATATAAATTATATAAAATTTTTAAAACTATATATAAAATCTAAAAATTATAAAAAATTATGTAAAAATTATATACGAATTATAAAAATTATATAAAAATATAAAAAATTGTCTAAAAAAGAATATAAAATTTATATTGAAATTATATTAAAAATTATAAAAATATAAAATATATAAAAATTATATATAAAATATAAAATGTTTTTAGATTATTATTAAAAATAAAAAATAAAAATAATAAAAATTAAAAATAATTGATAAATAAATAAAAAATAAAAATATAAAAATATTAAAAATGTTTTTATAATTATTTTTATAATTATATAAAAATTATATAAAATGATATAAAATTATATTTAAATTATAAAATTGATGAAATAGATATTTTTATATAAAATATAAAAATGATATAAAATTAATAAAAATATACAAACAGTATAAAAACTATAAAATACATAATTTTTTTAGAAAATATAAAATTAAATTAAATTATATTAAAGATGATATAAAAATATTGCAATAATATAAAATTATGAAAATTATATTAAAATAATATTTAAAAATTATAAAAGTTTTAAATTTTATTTAAAATTTTATTTTAATTTAATTTAATTTAAAATTTTTACATTTTTTATAAAATTAAATAATATTTTAAAAATATATAAAATTATATTAAACTATATTAAAAATTACATTAAAATTACATTATAATTCTATTAAAACCTAAAAATTGTAAATTATAAATAATATTTAATATAAAATATAAAAATTATATTAAAATTATATTATAATTATATAAAATATATTGAAATTATATTAAAATTAAAAATTATATTTAAAATTACAAAAATTATTAAAGTTATAAAATATAGAAAAAATTATATAATATTTATTGCAATTGTATAAAATTGTTACAAAATGATATTAACAATTATATTAAATTATATCAAAATTATCTAAAAATTATATCAAAATTACATTAAAATTATCTTTAAATTATCTTAAAATCATATAAAAATAATAAAAATATATAAAATTATTTAAATTTATAACCTATTAAAATTTATATAGAAAATATTAACATTATAATAAAAATATATTAAAATTATATAAAATTATGTAAAAAATATATTAAAATTATATTTAAATTATATAGTAATTAAATTTAAAATTATTTAAAATTATTAAAAGTTATAAAATATATATAAAAATTATATAATATAATTATATAAAATTCTTGTAAAATTATATTAACAACTATATAAAAATTCTATAAAAATTCTATAAAAATTATATTAAAAATCTATAAAAATTATATAAAAGTATATAAAAATTCTATAAAAATTCTATAAAAATGATATCAAATTATATTAAAATTTTATTAAAATTATAAAAATATATAAAATTATTTAAATTTATAACCTATTAAAATTTATATATAAAATGTTAACATTATATAAAAATTATATAAAATTTATATCTAAATTATCTAAAAATTATATTAAAATTATATAAAATTATATTAAAATTATATTAAAATTATATTAAAATTACATAAAATATATAAAAATATATAAAAATTATATAGAATCATTAAAAGTATAAAAGATAAATAATTTTATATATAAATTATAAAAAATATATAAAATTCTATAAAATTGTATTAAAATAAATTAAATGGTATAAAATTCTATTAAAATGTATTAAAATAAAATTAAAATGATATAAAACGATAGAAAATTGTATTAAAAATAAAATTAAAATGATATAAAATTGCATAAAATTGTATTAAAAATAAAATTAAAACTATATAAATTCTTTAAAATTGTATTAAATATAGAATTAAAATTATATTAAATGATATCAAATTGTATTAAAAATGAAATTAAAATGGTAGAAAATTATAGAAAATTGCATTAAAAAGAAAATTCAAATGATATAAAATGATATAAATTTGTATTAAAAATAAAATTAAAATTATATAAAATTGCATAAAATTGTATTAAAATAAAATTAAAACGATATAAATTCTTTAAAATTGTATTAAACATGGAATTAAAATTATATTAAATGATATCGAAATTGTATTGAAAATGAAATTAAAATGATAGAAAATTATAGAAAATTGCATTAAAAGGAAAATTCAAATGATATAAAATGATATAAAATTGTATTAAAAATAAAATTAAAATGATATAAAATTCTATAAAGTTGTATTAATAATAAAATTAAAATTATAGAAAATTATAGAAAATGGTATTAAGAATAAATTAAAATTATATAAAATTATATATAATTGTATTGAAAATAAAATTAAAATTGCATAAAATTATAGAAAATAGAAAAATAGAAAAATAGATAAAAATAAATATAAAAAATATGAATATAAAAAATATAAAAAACCGAAAATATTTCTATTTTTTCCCTTCCAGGGCGGATGAAATCTGAGCTGAGTGAGTGGAAAATTGGGAATTCCCAAATTCCTGGAAATTCCGGGGGGGATGGAATGGGAATTCTGGGGGGGGAGGGAGGTTTGGGATTTTGGGATAAAACCGGGAATTTTGGGGTTTTTTGTGTTTTTCTCGTCGCAGATTTCTGGGAAGCACGAAGCCACACGGGTGAGCTGGAGCAGTGGGATTTGGGATTTGGGGATTTGGGATTTTAAGGATTCGGGAATTTGGGGGATTCAGGGATTTGGGGATTTGGGGATTGGGGGATTTGGGGATTTGGGAATTCGGGATTTGGGGATTTGGGGATTTGGGGATTTGGGGATTTTGGGGAAAATCGGCAATTTGGGGATTTGGGGATTCGGGAATTTGGGGATTCGGGAATTTGGGGATTTGGGGATTTGGGGATTCGGGGTTTGGGGATTCGGGGTTTTGGGGATTTGGGGAAAATCAGGGAAATTGGGGATTTGGGGATTTTGGGATTTTGGGGATTTGGGGGATTTGGGGATTTGGGGATTCAGGGATTTGGGGATTTGGGGAAAATCAGGGAAATTGGGGATTTGGGGATTTGGGGGATTTGGGGATTTGGGGATTCAGGGATTTGGGGATTCGGGGATTCAGGGATTTGGGGATTTGGGGATTCGGGGATTTGGGGATTCAGGGATTTGGGGATTCTGGGATTTGGGGATTCTGTGATTTCGGGATTTTGGGGTTCAGGGATTTGGGGGATCCAGGGATTCAGGGTTTTGGGGATTTGGGGATTCAGGGATTTGGGGATTTGGGATTCTGGGATTTGGGGTTTCGTTGACTCGGGGTTTCTTTGATTCAGGGATTTTGGGGTTCAGGGATTTGGGGATTTGGGATTCTGGGTTTCAGAGTTTCTGTGATTTGGGGATTCTGGGATCCAGGATTTCAGGGATTTGTGGATTTAAGGATTCTGGGATTCCGGGATTCAGCATTTCTGTGATTCGGGGATTTGGGGATCCAGCAACTCAGAGATTTGTGGATTTGGGGATTCTGGGATTCCGGGATTCAGGGTTTCTATGATTTGGGAATTTTGGGGGTCCAGGGATTATGAGATTTGTGGATTTTGGGGTCTAGGATTCCAGGATTTGAGGTTTCTGGGATTTAGGGGGTTTGGGATCCAGGGATTACGAGATTTGTGGATTTCGGGGTCTGAGATTCCAGGATTTGGGGGTTCTGGGATTTGGGGGTTCTGGGATTTGGGAATTTTGGGGGTCCAGGGGTTATGAGATTTGTGGATTTTGGGGTCTGGGATTCCAGGATTTGGGGTTTCTGTGATTTGGGGGTTTGGGATCCAGGGATTATGAGATTTGTGGATTTCGGGGTTCTGCGATTTCGGGATTCAAAGTTTCTGGGATTCTGGGATTTGGGGCTTCAGGGATTCAGGGATTTTTGGATCTTGGGGTTCTGGGATTCCAGGATTTGGGGTTTCTATGATTTGGGAATTTTGGGATCCAGGAACTCAGGGATTTGTGGATTTAGGGATTCTAGAATTCTGAGATTTGGGGGTTTCTGTGATTTGGGGATTTTTGGATCCAGGGATTCAGAGATTTGTGGATCTTGGGATTCTCGGATTCCAGGAATCAGAATTTCTGTGATTTGGGGGTTTGGGGATCCAGGAACTCAGAGATTTGTGGATTTCGGGGTCTGAGATTCCAGGATTTGGGGTTTCTGGGTTTGGGGGTTTGGGATCCAGGGATTCAGGGATTTGTGGATTTCGGGGTCTGGGATTTCGGGATTCGGAGTTTCTGGGATCCTGGGATTTGGGGGTTCGGGGATTATGAAATTTGGGGGTTTGGGGGTTCTGGGATTCCAGGATTCGGGATTTCTATGATTTGGGAATTTTGGGGTTCCAGGGATTATGATATCTCTGGATTTTGGGGTCTGGGATTCCGGGATTCAGGATTTCTTTGATTTGGGGATTTTGGGATCCAGGAACTCAGAGATGTGTGGATTTAGGGATTCTGGGATTCTGGGATTTGGGGTTTCTGGGATTTGGGGGTTTGGGATCCAGGGATTCCAGGGTTTGTGGATTTTGGGGTTCTGGGATTTCGGGATTTGGAGTTTCTCGGATCTGGGGGTTCAGGGATTATGAAATTTGTGGGTTTTGCGGTTCTGGGATTCCGGGATTTGGGGGTTTTGTGATTTGGGGGGGAATGTCCAGGGCGGAAGTGTCCCGCGGGGCGGGGGGGGAGGGGGAATGTCCCGGAAATGTCCCGGGTGGGGGAAATGTCCCAGAAATGTCCCGGAAATTTCCCGGAAATGTCCTCACGGTCTCCCCCCGGTTCCCCCGCAGTTCCCGTGTCCCTGCACCCCGATCCGCATCTCCTGGACCTCGGTGCCGGGCAGGACCCGCTCCCGGTGCTGCGGGCGCGGGAGGCGCTGGGCGGAACCGGGCGGAGCTACTGGGAGGTGGAACTGGGCGGGGGGCAGCGGCGGCGGCGGTGGGCGCTGGGCGTGCTGCGGGCCGGGCCGAACCGGGCCGAACTGAGCCGGGATTGGGGCGGTCTCCCGGGGCGATTCCCGGCATCATCCCCGGGGCGATTCCCGGGATCATCTCCGGGGCGATTCCCGGGAGGATTCCCGGGGCGATTCCCGGGATTATCCCCGCGAATCCCGGGAATTTTGGGCTCTGATCGCATCCCAGGGGCGGCTCCTCTGCTCCAGCGGCGGCTGCGTCCTGGGGGAGCCCCCCGGGGGTCTCGGGGTGTCCCTGGGGGAGCTCCCCGGGGGTCTCTCGGTGCTCGGGGTGTCCCTGGAACCGGAGTGGGCCCAGTTGGGGTTTTTCGATGCGGTTCGGAGGGTTCGGGTGGCGGAGGTGGCGCTGGAGGAGACCGCGGGGGAGTTTTGGCCGTTCGTGTCCCGCGGGGAGAAGGAGGAGGAGGAGGAGAAGGAGGAGGAAGAAGGGGCGGTGCGGGTGCGGGCGGTGCCGGTGCCGGTGCCGGTGCCGCTCTGAGTCGGAACCGGGAGGGATCGGGGGGAAAAAATAAAATATTGGAGGTGGGGGGTGGAAAAAATTAAATGGGAGGTGGGGGGAGTTGGCAGCATGGGAGTTTAAAAATAAAGTAAAAGAAAGTAGAATACAAAATAAAATTAAGTGAAATGAAATGCAACGAAATGAAATAAAGTAAAATATAAAGTAAAATAAAAGTAAAGAAAAATGAAATTAAATAAAATAAAGTAAAATGAAATAAAATGAAATGAAACGAAATGAAATGAAATGAAATGAAATGAAATAAAACAAAATAGAAAAAAGAGAAAAATTAAGAAATAAGGAAGAAGAAAGAAAAAAGAAAAAAACAAGAAAAGAAAAGAAAAGAAAAGAAAAGAAAAGAAAAGAAAAGAAAAGAAAAGAAAAGAAAAGAAAAGAAAAGAAAAGAAAAGAAAAGAAAAGAAAAGAAAAGAAAAGAAAAGAAAAGAAAAGAAAAGAAAAGAAAAGAAAAGAAAAGAAAAGAAAAGAAAAGAAAGGAATAGGCAAAATTAAAAAAAAAAAGCAAAATTCAAAAAAAAAAAGGGAAAAAAATAAGGGGAAGGGGGGGGGGGAAGGTAAAAAATAAAATCATAAAAAAAAGGAGGGAAAGAAAAAAGGTGGGGATAAGAAAAATTCCACAAAATAAGCAAAATTCCCAAAAATAAGCAAAACTCCCCAAAAAATTAAGGCGAAAGGGGGGAAAGGGGGGAAGAAAAAGGTAAAAAAATAATAAAATGATTAAAAAAGGGAGGGAACGTGGAAAAGAAAAGAAAAGAAAAGAAAAGAAAAGAAAAGAAAAGAAAAGAAAAGAAAAGAAAAGAAAAGAAAAGAAAAGAAAAGAAAAGAAAAGAAAAGAGAAAAGAAAAGAAAAGAAAAGAAAAGAAAAGAAAAGAAAAGAAAAGAAAAAAGAAAAGAAAAGAAAAGAAAAGAAAAGAAAAGAAAAGAAAAGAAAAGAAAAGAAAAGAAAAGAAAAGAAAAGAAAAAGAAAAAAAGAAAAGAAAAGAAAAGAAGGAATAAGCAAAATTCCCAAAAATAAGCAAAGTTCCCGAAAATAAAAGGGGGGAGATAAAAAAAAAATTAAGGAGAAGAGGGGGGGAAAGGGGGGGAAAAAAAAAAAAAACCACATTAAAAAAAGTGGGAAAGTGTGGGAGGAAAAAAGGGAAAAAGGGAAAAAAGGGAAAAGGGAAATGGGAAAGGGAAAAAAAATTGGTCAAATTTTCCCGGATTTTTTTTTTTTTTTGTATGAAGAAATAAATAAAAGTTGTTTTAAAGGTTAAAAAAAAAAAAAAACTCGATTTTGAAAACTTTTCCTTTAAATCTCGTTCGGCAGAATTTGTGGCGGGAGGAAAACGAGGTAAAAGAGGGAGATTTGCCCAAAATTTGGGTTGATTTGGATTTTTTTTCTACTCTGTGGAATTCACAGGAATCTATTTTTTTAGGGTTTTTTTTTTTTTTCTTCAAATCCATTGGGAGTTGTCATGGTGGGAGTTTAAAATAAAATTTAAATAAAGAAAAAAAAATTTTTTTAATTTAAAAAATTAAATTAAATTAAATTTTAATTTAAAAGAAATTAATAATTTTTAAATTTCAATTTAAAAAAATTATTATTCAATTAAAAAAATTTTCAATAAAAAGTAAAAAATAAAAATAAAAAACCAAAATTCCCCAAAATAAGCGAAATTCCCCAAAATGAAAGAGCGGGAGATGAGAAAAAATTAAGGAGAAAGGGGGGAAAAAAAGGTAAAAAAAATATTTTTTTAAAAAAAAAGATTAAATTAAATTAAATTAAATTTTAAATTAATTTTTGGGGCCACCCCCGAACCGCCCCCGACCGCAGCGCTCCGGGGGCGTGGCCTCCCTCTCAGACCCCGCCTTTTCACTCTTCTCGCCCTCCCATTGGCTCTCAGCGCTGTCAATCACTCCCCTCCGCCAGCTCCTAGTAGGGGGGGTGCCATCCCGCCTGTTTGCCGCTCCTCGCCCTCCCATTGGCTGCCCTCCCTGTCAATCTAAACCGAAGCTGCCAGCCCCCGCCGGCGGCGTGGGCGTGGCCTCGGCGTAATTTACAGCGCGTTCACCCAATGAGGGGCGGAGCTTCGCCGCCTCCCCGACGTACGGCGGGGCCGGGGAGGGGGGGGATTTTGGGGAGGGGGGGGCGTGGGGAATTTGGGGGTCTCGGAACGCCCCCGGGACCCTCTGGGACCGCCCCCCGGGTCCCCCCGGGGTTGGGGGGTGAGGGGGGCAGGGGGCTATGGACCCCCGGGGTTGGGGGGTGGGGGGGGGTGGGGAGGGGGCTGGGGACCCCCGGGGTTGGGAGGTGGGGGCGGGACCCCTGGCTCTGGAGGGGTTCAGGGATGGGAGGGGCCGGGGGGTGCGCCGCGACCCCCGGGGTTGGAAATGGGGCGGAGGGCGGGGGGAAGGACCCCAGGTCTGGGGGGGCTGTGGGACCCCCAAGGTTGGGGGGGCTTCAGGGCCAGGATGGGGGTCGGGACCCCCAGTGTTTGGGGGGCTGCAGGGTCCAGGGCTTGGGGGGCTTCAGGGCCAGGAGGAGGGGTCGGGACCCCCAGGGTTGGGGGGGCTGTGGGGCCGGGAGGGGGGCTCGGGACCCCCAGGCTTGGGGGGCTGTGGGACCCCCGGGGTTGGAGGGGGTTTCAGGGCCGCTGGGGGGCCGGGACCCCGGGGGTTGGGGGGAGTTTCAGGGCCAGGAGGGGGGTCGGGACTCCCGGGATTGGGGGGGTCGGGACCCCCGAGGTTGGGGGGCCTATGGGACCCCCAGGGCTTGAGGGGCTTCAGGGCCGGAATGGGGGGTCGGGACCCCCAAGATTGGGGGGGCTGCGGGGTCCAGGTCTTGGGGGGCTTCAGAGAGGGGAGGGGGCGTCGAGACCCCCAGATTTGGGGGGGCTATGGGGCCGGGATGGGGGGTCGGGACCCCCAGGGTTGGGGGGGCTCTGGGACCCCCGGGTTTGGGGGTCTGTGGGACCCCCAGGTTGGGGGGCTGCAGGGGTCGCGTCCAGCTCTGCGGGGATTTGGGGGTCGGGGGGGGCTTCAGGGGGACCCCCAGGGCTTGGGGGGCTTCAGGGCCGGGAATGGGGGGTCGGGACTCCCAGGTCCGGGGGGGCTTCAGGGCCGGGAGGGAGGGGTCGGGACCCCCAGGTCCGGGGGGGCTGTGGGACCCCCAGGGTTGGGGGGGGGTTCAGAGCAGGGAAGGGGAGTCGAGACCCCCAGATTTGGGGGGGCTGTGGGGCCGGCAGAGGTGGGCGGGACCCCCAGGGTTGGGGAGGTTGTGGGACCCCCAGGTTAGGGGGGCTACAGGGCCGGGAGGGGGAGTCGGGACCCCCGGGGTTGGGGGATCGGGACCCCCAGGTTGGGGGGGCTGCGGGGGTTTGGGGCTGGGGGGGCCGAGCCCCCAATTCTGGGGCTCGCGATTGACTCCGGGGTTTTGGGGGGAGGGGGCGTTAAAAGGGTCTGGGGGCTTTGGGGGGGGATGGGAGTGTGGGGGGGGGTCCTTCCCTTCAGCCCCCCCTGTTTCCTCCTCCTCCTCCCTCCCCAGGCCCATATTGTGACACTAATTTTGAAGACTTAAAAAAACCCAAAAAACCCAAAAAAACCACCTAAGGTTATATTGCTGATTTAGCTGGAAAAAATAAACTTTGCTGAAATCAGTTAAAACTCAGAGGATGGTTAAGAGAGACCGGATTTTAGATAAGCTATCCCGGATCTAATAACTCATTGCCTGTCAACCTTATGTTTGTGTAAGCTGGGCTTGTAACGAAAAACAAGGAAATTGATCAATAGACCCCAGAAAAACAAGACATTGCAAATCCTAACAGTCCTGTGAACAGAAAACTACCAAGGAGTCATGTGCCACATATGCATCAAAAGGTTGAAAGTTTAGAATGAGGAAGACTAGTTTTACTTCCTCCTTTTGGTGACCACTCCCCACATAAGGCCCCCCGACTCATTTCAGAGAACAAACTGCGCATGCTTAATGGCCTTAGCGTACGAAGCGGAGAAGAGGAGGTGACAGAGGTATGAATATGCATTTGTATTTTGTGTATTCAACATTTCTGTGGATAAAAGGCTTTGTAATTACCTGTGATCTTTGCAGTGCGTTATTGGGGAGCTATCCCACACGCTGCCCGGCCGTCAATAAACATACACTTTCTAACTGAACTGTTAGAGAGTCTTTTGTCCATCACAGTTGGGTATCGATATTAGATCGATATCCATATTTTAATAAATCACAGGGAGGGGGTTGATCTCCTGGGCTTAGCTGGAGGAGGTGGCACATGTGCCTCTGTGCTGCTCTGCTCTGGATCGATGGGAAGCTTTGGGTGCAGCCCTGAGCACTCCTAGCATGCCCTGGGCACCATGGAATCCGGAAGAGCAGGGACAGGAGGTGACCAGCAGTGCCTGGTTTCTCTCTGCAGCATGTCAGCACCTCATCAGGTGGTGTTTGTCCATGGACCCCATAGACAGACCATCCTTGGAAGACCTTTTGGAGCATTCTTGGCTGCAGAACCTCCACCTGGCCCAGGAGACAGCAGAGATCCATCCCTCTGCACAGTAGGATCCAGCAAGTTCCAGCTGCACGTGTCTTTTGGCACTCCAAGCAAACCCCAGGGTATTTCCCTGCAGCTGCGGCAGGGAGGAGAGAGCAGAGCCGAGGAGATGCTTCTGCTGGTCCCCTGTGAGCTGTGGAGGGAGTGGCTCAGTGCTCCCTGTCCCACTGGAGAAGTGTTGGCACTGCGGTGCAGCTGCCACGGGCTGGAAAAGGGGAAACACCCCCTGCAGCTCAGGGGCGTGGCGATGTCCCCGTGAGCCGACGTACAGCTGGAGTGTTCTTCTGGAGCACAGAGAGCTCCGTCCTGGAGCTGGATTGGCTTTGGTCACGGCCCCTTCCTGCAGGACTCGCTCGGCGCCCGATGAAATCAAGATGAGTCCCCAGCGGGCGGGGGCAGGCGGGGGATGCTCCTGCTCCCAGCACGGCAGGGCTGGGCCTGGCCACGCCCCGGAGGTTCCCTGCTTGCCGGCCATGGGGAATATCAATTTTTCCACCAGCCACCCAGCTGCTTTTTGGCAGGACAGATGGTGTGGAAGGGGAGCCAGCTCCTGGCCTTGCTGACAGCTTCTCCCAGCCAGCCTGACAAGAGCATCCATGCATGTGCTTGGGGGGCAGCAGAGGGGTTGGTTCCAAAGCCATGCCCAGCTGCTCTGCTGTGCAGGCCCTTGAGGAACGGGGTGGGTTTACAGGTGGGAAAGGTGGGGTTTTTCCCCACCCGTGGAGAGGTTCAAGTCTGGCATGGAGTGGTCACACCCTCTCCAGGCCCATGAAAGGATGATAACCTTTGAGGCTTTTTCTTGTTTCCAGGTCTTGTTTTGAAGTGACTTTCATGCAGTTGTTGTTTGTTTTTTTCCAGGAAGATTGCTCCTGGTGCCCGGACAGGGAAGCGCTGGCACCGTCCATGAAGTGCATCCTGTGCCAGCGCTACCCTGGGGGTCACAGTCTGTGGGGACACCCCCTGGAAGAAGGACGAGGACCTGGTGTGGGATGGGCTCCTCTGCTGGCAGCAGAGCTCCAGAGGTGGGTACCCGGCTCCCCAGCACGGGTGGCAGCAGCAGCACCCCACTCCTGCAGCTGCTGAGGAGGTTTCTGTCCATGGCTCAGGAGGTTTTGAGACATAGACTCTTAAGAATATAGGATTTTAAGAAAATTAAGATTTTAGTTAGAAATAGGCTTTGTTCTTGTTGGAGTTAATTAAAAGCTTTGTGGTTAGTTAAGGAAGACTAGGCTTGAGTTAACTTTTTCCAAGTAACTGATTGCTTGTCAACTTTGTGTTTGCTTAGCTGTGCTTGCAACAATAAATAGAGAACCTAAACCCTAAATAGGTTTAGGGACACAGGACAATTACAGAGACTCCCAAAATGCTGAAACTTAATAAAAGTCACGTACCTAAGGAAATGGGAGTCCTACCAAGGCTCATTTGTCACATTTGCATTGAAAAGGTAGAAAGTTCAGAGTGATGAAGAGTCATTTTACTTCATCATTTGAAACCCACTCCTCTTGAATGAGACCACCAACCCATTTCAAATGACAAACTGAGCATGCTTAATTGCTTTTTTGCTAATTACCATACAAAGTGGGGAATGGGATGTACCAGGGTTATGAATATGCATTTGTATTTTGGGTATTCAACAGTTTTGTAAATAAAATGACTTTGTGATTTTCTGTAAGGTGCGGTACGCTTTTGGGGACTACCTCTCATGCTGCCCAGTGCTGTAATAAACACACATTTCTAATTTTAAACTGTTAGAGAGTTTTTTGTCCGTCTCAGTTGGACATCGGTATTAGGTCGATATTCATATTTTTAATAAATCAGTTTGGCTGTGAGCACAGCCTGTGGTGGGACAGGGGGGCAGGAGCCTTCTGTGACTGACTGTGGCTTTCTGGTTTCTGTCCCCAGGCTGCCAGCACCTCATGCCATGGAAACAGCACCGCTCAGCCTGCCAGTCTGGGAGGGCTGGAGGGTGGCAGGTGCTCCTTTGCTGTCCAAAATGAATCGTTTTGTTCTTGTCAGCATCGGAGCATTTCTTTCATCCTTTTCCCAGCTTTTGGTCCCCTTCCTCCAGGAAGGGAATCCTTTTGTGTCCTTCTTCAGCCACTTGATGGCATTTGGCAGGGTGGGTTGAGGAACGTGGACAATGCAACAACAGCTCCTGGTGCCAGCTGCAGCAGCCCCTTCAAGAACCCAGAGTCGCCAGCCAGGCCCACATGTGACTTGGAAAGGGGAGTGCTCTGCAGGGATGGGGTTGTCATCCTGCTGCAAAAGCTGGGAGGAAATCAGAAGCAGCAAATTGCCATTTTGGCTCAAGCCCAGCCCCAATTCTTCATTCTTCCCCCTTCCCTGCAATTGACCAAACCACCCAGGGAAAACAGCTCCATGTCCTCTAAGAGCCCATTTGGCCATGCAAGTTACAACTTGGATGTTGGATCAGAACATCCTAAAGGAGCAACTGCTCCCAGGGATTTTTAGATTCAGGGATAAACAGTCCTATAGGAGCTGGGTTCAGAGCAGAACAATCGAGGCCAGTTTTTCTCTACAATGAACTTTTCCATTAACAAAAGGATGAAAAAAGTGAGTACAAGCAGGCCTCTGAGTAAGAAACTCAATTAAACAACCAAGTGAGTGCTATGCCCTGTCCTGGAAAAGGACTGCTCCCACAGCAGAGCTCAGCAAATGCAGAAGGTTCAATCCTGTTATCCAGAGGTTCAAATCATCTCTCTCCTCTTTTTTCCTACCATAACTACCCTTGACCTGACGTGCTACTTTTAGATATCTTGATCTTATCATGCCCCTATTCCCATGGTATCCCAATTCTTATTGTTTCAGCCTTCCTAATATTAGAAGAATGAATAATCCTACACAAAAGCCAAGTAACACCCCAACATTGTACACCCCTTAGGATTCCTCCAGGCAGTAGCAAATGGAATCAGCCTGCTCAGTCCTGAGCCTCTTTGGAAGCTGAGTCCAAGCTAGAACAGAGCAGGCAGCAGCACACCCATCTCAGGCCTGTCTCACTCCTGAAGGATACGTGCCTGAACAGAAGGAATCACTGTGGGAAGGTGAGCAGAGAGCTGGAACGAGCAAAATGAATCTCCTCCTCAACCTGACTTCTACCATGTTTTACACACACAACCCAGATGGTGCAGAGTCATGGAATTAGCCTTGGTGGAAGGGACCACCCTGGGTCACCTGGGCCCTGCTCAAGGAGGGTGGTCCCAGAGTGTCGTCGTCGAGATGGCCACAACACTCAGAGTGCCCCAGTAAAACATCAGAAGGCTTTAAAATATGGCTTATTTTTTTAAACAGAACTTTTTTCAACCCCTGTTCCTCAGGTTTTTGGGGTTTTTTGCAAAGATACAGTATTATCTGAACAACCTCTGCATATATATCTATATAAAATAGATGTGTGTGCATATACTTATAAACTTAAACCATCCTGCAAACCTGTGTCACTCATAGTAGCCCTTCCTGCTTCATAACAGAGAAGAAAACTCCAACAAAGGGCAAAAATGCAGCCCCTCACAACCAGAGGAACCAAATCACATCCACCTGTGGCTGGAGAGAATCCCAGCAGCTCCAGCTGGGAGGCTTGTACTTGAGTGTCAATGCATCTTTTTCCAGCATTTCTAGACACTGGCCATCGCTAGGCAGTGCCATGCTGGGACACGTGCCACCCTCCCCTGTGCCCAGCCCTTGGGGAGAGCACAGCAAGGACAAGGAGCAGCCCTTTAGCAGGTGGCAAGTGGACCCCACTCTGCAGGTGGGCTGTGACTTCCTAACTCCATTCAAGACCTAGAGGCAGAACTGGAGTGTCTCGGTTTGACAAGACAGGTGTCTGCCAGGGAAACTGGGGTTTCCCTTAGAATAGAGAATGCAAACCCCCCACCCCTGCCAAATTATAAATTTTCAATTAAGGGCTCTCAGGCAAAGATTTGGGAATAGGAATAACAGTTCTTTACTAGGAATATCAATAATACAAATGTGGTAGGAAACAAAACTACCCCACCAAACCAGCAAACAAACAACAACAATTTGGGAAAGCCCTGACAGAATCAGAGCTGCCACCTGGCACCCTGTTAGTCAGGGTGTTGGAAACAGTCCAGAAGTGAGTCCTGGGATGACAGACGTGGCTCTGTTGGAGCAGGGACGATCCTGTAGCCAAAAAGGGTCTAGGAGTGATGAGGAAGGGTCTAGGAGTGATGAGGAGGGGTCCAGGGGTGAGGTGATGGTGAGATGGGGTCCGGCGATGATGAGATGGGGTCTGGCGAAGATGAGATGGGGTGCCGTCTTCCTCCCAGGAATCGGGGTGAAGCAAGTGAAATCTGTCCCCGGCCGGCTCAGTTTTCCCGGCAGCAATTGTAGACTCCCCCCACTGGGCAGGGCATCCCACAATAGGACCATGCATGCAAATGGGGCTCTGGGGGGAGCGGGTATAGTCCGGGGGTATAGTCTGTTGATGGCCCATTACCCAAAAGGCACCCGCCCCTCCCCCCCGTCCCCCTCCTTCCAAAGTTACAAGAAATAAAGAACAATTCCCCAACTGCTTTCAGCAGATGAAAATAGAATACACATTTTTGATTCCATAACCCAGGACATTATCCACCCCTTATTCTATTATCATCTGCATCATACCTAAAGCAATGAACTACTAGCAGAATGAACCCCTACACTCAGTTCTTACTTAGGATTAGGTTTTCCTGGGGTACACAACTGGTTTTTTCCATCTTTCTGCATTACCCACCAAGTGTAACCAGGTCCTTGAGCAAAAACAATCCCACGGATGGGTTCGCCTTTGCCTGAGGTGGGGTTAATCCAGACAGTCTTTCCTAAAATACCTCTCATGTGTACCACAGGGACTTTATCTCCATCTACTGTGTGCAAAGGGGTAGACTGGGCAGGACCAGCTCGATTGATGGAGCCTCGGGTGTTGACCATCCAGGTGGCTTTTGCTAAGTTCACTTCCCAGTTCTTAAAGGTCCCTCTGCCAAGTGCCTTCAGAGTGGTCTTAAGTAGTCCATTGCACCGTTCCACTTTCCCGGCAGCTGGTGCATGATAAGGGATGTGATAGATCCATTCAATGCCGTGTTCTTTAGCCCAGGTGTTTATAAGGCTGTTCTTGAAATGGGTCCCGTTGTCTGACTCGATTCTCTCAGGGGTGCCGTGTCTCCACAGGACTTGTCTTTCAAGGCCCAGGATGGTGTTCCGGGCGGTGGCATGAGGCACAGGATAGGTCTCCAGCCACCCAGTGGTGGCTTCCACCATGGTCAGCACGTAGCGCTTGCCTTGGCGGGTTTGGGGCAGGGTGATGTAATCAATCTGCCAGGCCTCCCCATACTTATATTTGGACCACCGTCCACCATACCAGAGGGGCTTCACCCGCTTGGCCTGCTTGATGGCAGCACACGTCTCACAGTCATGGATAACCTGAGAGATACTGTCCATGGTTAGATCCACCCCTCGGTCTCGTGCCCACTTATAAGTGGCATCTCTGCCCTGATGACCTGAGGCATCATGGGCCCACCGAGCTAGGAACAACTCTCCCTTATGTTGCCAATCCAAGTCTATCTTAGACACTTCTATCTTCGCGGCCTGATCTACCTGTTCGTTGTTCCGGTGCTCCTCATTAGCCCGACTCTTGGGAACATGGGCATCCACATGACGGACTTTCACAGGTAGTTTCCCTACTCTGGTGGCGATGTCCTTCCACTCATCAGCAGCCCAGATTGGTTTTCCCCTACGCTGCCAGCTGACCTTTTTCCACCTTTCCAGCCAGCCCCACAGAGCATTAGCTACCATCCACGAATCGGTGTAGAGGTAGAGCTTTGGCCACTTCTCTCTTTCAGCGATGTCCAGGGCCAATTGAACAGCTTTGAGTTCGGCAAGCTGGCTTGACCCACCTTCTCCTTCAGTGGCTTGTGCAACCTGTCTTGTGGGGCTCCACACAGCTGCTTTCCAATTCCGGTTCATCCCTACGATGCGACAGGAACCGTCAGTGAAAAGAGCGTAGCGTGCTTCTTCTGCTGGCAGTTGGTTATATGGTGGAGCTTCTTCAGCCCGGGTTACCTGCTCTTGTTCTTCTTCCTCGGTGAGACTGAAGTTCTCAGCTTCCGGCCAGTTGGTGATCACTTCCAGAATCCCAGGGCGATTCGGGTTTCCAATACGGGCGCGCTGAGTGATGAGGGCAATCCATTTGCTCCAGGTGGCATCGGTGGCGTGATGGGTGGAGGGAACCTTTCCTTTAAACATCCACCCCAGCACTGGTAGTCGGGGTGCCAGGAGGAGCTGTGCTTCAGTGCCAATCACCTCTGAGGCAGCTTGAACTCCTTCATAGGCAGCCAAGATCTCCTTCTCCATGGGAGTGTAATTGGCTTCAGACCCTCTGTAGCTTCGGCTCCAGAATCCCAGTGGCTGGCCTCGAGTCTCACCAGGCACCTTCTGCCAAAGGCTCCAGGACAGACCATGGCTCCCAGCTGCAGAGTAAAGCACATTCTTTACCTCTGGTCCCGTCCTGACTGGGCCAAGGGCCACCGCATGAGCGATTTCCTGCTTGATCTGGGCAAAGGCGTGTTGCTGCTCTGGGCCCCAGTGGAAATCGTTCTTTTTGCGGGTAACCAGGTACAGAGGGCTCACAATCTGACTGTACTCAGGGATGTGCATCCTCCAGAAACCTATGGCACCTAGGAAAGCTTGTGTTTCCTTCTTGCTGGTCGGTGGAGACATCGCGGTGATCTTATTGATGACCTCTGTGGGGATCTGACGCCGTCCATCTTGCCACTTCACTCCCAGGAACTGGATCTCTCGGGCAGGTCCCTTGACTTTACTCTTCTTAATGGCAAAGCCGGCTTCCAGGAGAATCTGGATGATCTTTTCTCCTTTCTCGAAAACTTCCACTGCCGTGTTTCCCCACACAATGATGTCATCGATGTACTGTAGATGTTCTGGAGCCTCACCCTTCTCCAGTGCAGCCTGGATCAGTCCATGGCAGATGGTGGGACTGTGCTTCCACCCCTGGGGCAGTCGGTTCCAGGTGTACTGAACGCCCCTCCAGGTGAAAGCAAACTGAGGCCTGCACTCTGCTGCCAAAGGAATGGAGAAGAAGGCATTGGCAATATCGATGGTCGCATACCACTTTGCTGCCTTGGACTCCAGCTCATACTGGAGCTCCAGCATGTCCGGCACGGCAGCGCTCAGTGGTGGAGTCACTTCATTCAATGCACGATAGTCCACAGTCAATCTCCATTCCCCTTCAGACTTACGCACAGGCCAAATGGGACTGTTGAAGGGTGAGTGGGTTTTGCTGACCACCCCTTGGCTCTCCAGTTTCCGAATCATCTCATGGATCGGAGTCACAGAGTCTCTGTCAGTACGGTATTGCCGACGGTGCACTGTTGCTGTGGCGATTGGCACCTGTTGTTCTTCAACTCTCAGCAGTCCCACAGCAGAGGGGTCGTCGGAGAGACCAGGCAGGGTATTTAGTTGTCTGATGTCTTCCGTCTCTACAGCAGCTACTCCAAAAGCCCAACGATATCCTTTTGGGTCTTTGAAATGTCCATTTTTGAGATAGTCTATGCCAAGGATGCACGGGGCCTCTGGGCCAGTCACGATGGGGTGTTTCTGCCACCCATTCCCAGTCAAACTCACTTCGGCCTCCAATACAGTCAGCTGCTGGGACCCCCCTGTCACTCCAGAAATAGAGATGGGTTCTGCTCCCACATACCCCGACGGCATCAGGGTACATTGGGAGCCAGTGTCAACCAAAGCCGTGTATTTCTGTGGGTCAGATGTGCCAGGCCATCGGATCCACACAGTCCAATAGATCCGATTGTCCCTCTCCTCTACCTGGCTAGAGGCAGGGCCCCTCTAGCACTGGTTATTCCCTCCCTGAGCATACATACTAGAGGTTCCAGCACCCTGACTACTGACAGCCTGGGCATAGGAGGTTGAGGCTACTTTCATTTTAGTGGCACCCCTTTGGTGAGTGTTCCTCTCCTTGAGCTCACGCACCCGTGCTGCCAGGACATAGGTGGGTTTCCCATCCCACACTCCCATGTCTTCCCCATGGTCACACAGGTAAAACCACAGGTCAGCTCTTGGGGTGTACCCTCTCTCTCTGGCTGGGGGTCGTTGGGCTCTGACTCTGGGGCCTGTGACTCGCACCGGTGCCACATTGGAACTGCTCTTCCTCATCTCCTCCCTCACCTCCCTCATTTCCTCTTTGAGCTCTTTCACCACGGCAGAGATATGAGCCTGCAGCGGGCCATTGATCATGCTCTCATAATTCCTAAGCTTAGTGGCAACAGCCCCCACTGTCACTTGGTTGTCCTCAGCATTAATGGTTGCAATGAATGTAGTATACTGAGATGGCCCCAGATTTGCCAGGTTCCATAACATCTGCGCTGTGCATCTAACCTTGTCAGGATCATTATCATGCTGTCCACTCCTCCCAAAAAGTACCTCTAGTACTGCCACTTCCCTCAGCTGTTGGATTCCCTCCTCCAGAGTTTTCCAGCGCATTCTATGGTGGTGCTCCTGCATTCTTTCTCTGTGGACAAATCTTTCTCTCACACTCGTTAAAAGCCGCTGCCAGAGGGAAAGAGGTCCAGGCTCCCTTACAAATACCTGATTTATACCTGAGTCCTGGGTCAAGGGTCCCAAATTCCTGGCCTCCCCACCATCTAGTTGGACACCTGTGCCCATAAGATCCCAAACCCGAAGTAGCCAGGCAGTGTAAGCCTCACGTCCCCGCCGTACAATATCTTTTTGCAGATTACGGAGACTTTCATACGACAGGGACTCAGTGATGATCTGAACATGTGATTCCCTTGTGTCTTGTGAGGACCCTCCCTTCTTATCTTTACTCTCTGGGTTTGCTGTTTTCACTTTAGATTTCCTTGTTTCCACAGGGGCAACTGCTGCTGGCTGTGACTGCCCCTGTGTGTCAGCTGGAACCTGGACAGTTGTAATGTCTGCGGGTTCTGTATCAGATTCTCTTTTGTCAGGGCAGGGCGAAGGTTTCTCACCAGCTGGGGAAATGTACTCTTTCAGCATCTGGTTCATCTCATGCATTTCTTTTATCAGAGCCTTCACCCAAACCGGGTGGTTTATGCCTGAGGCTGGCTGTGGGACAGGGGTGGGCTCTTGGGCAGCATCATTATTCTTTGGGGTAGTTATCAGAGTGCTTACCCAGGCCAGTCTCCCTTTATCTCTGAATACCAAATAGAATAGGCCTATAAGCAGCACCAACCACTGTATGACGTCATTAGCATTCAGAGGGAAATTTAACCCTTGAAAAGCTGGTGGAGTAGACCCAAAAAACTGAGTGAAGGATTGGGAGAAAATTTCCCCAGGTGCCATTTCCTCACAATATGTACCATTATTAAAGTAACCCCAGAAACACAGAGTTAGTCTATGATAGCCCTGAATCCATGTGCCTGCTTTCCAAAGGAAGTTAAAAATCCACGAATTCCTCACCTTATTAACCCACAAAATAAACTGGATGCCAGCCACAGTAGCCTTGGTTATAGGGCCCATGTTTAGATAAGGGCCAGCAAATGGCAGAAATACAGCCACAACCACGTGCCAGCCAAACCAGGGAAAGCTGGACCACATGATTTTGAGCAGTAGACTTCTATCTAGTACACAAGAACTGTTATTCCTCTGTCTCAATGCCCTTGTGCCCCACACTTGGGCGCCAAAATCTGTCTTGGTTTGACAAGACAGGTGTCTGCCAGGGAAACTGGGGTTTCCCTTAGAATAGAGAATGCAAACCCCCCACCCCTGCCAAATTATAAATTTTCAATTAAGGGCTCTCAGGCAAAGATTTGGGAATAGGAATAACAGTTCTTTACTAGGAATATCAATAATACAAATGTGGTAGGAAACAAAACTACCCCACCAAACCAGCAAACAAACAACAACAATTTGGGAAAGCCCTGACAGAATCAGAGCTGCCACCTGGCACCCTGTTAGTCAGGGTGTTGGAAGCAGTCCAGAAGTGAGTCCTGGGATGACAGACGTGGCTCTGTTGGAGCAGGGACGATCCTGTAGCCAAAAAGGGTCTAGGAGTGATGAGGAAGGGTCTAGGAGTGATGAGGAGGGGTCCAGGGGTGAGGTGATGGTGAGATGGGGTCCGGCGATGATGAGATGGGGTCTGGCGAAGATGAGATGGGGTGCCGTCTTCCTCCCAGGAATCGGGGTGAAGCAAGTGAAATCTGTCCCCGGCCGGCTCAGTTTTCCCGGCAGCAATTGTAGACTCCCCCCACTGGGCAGGGCATCCCACAATAGGACCATGCATGCAAATGGGGCTCTGGGGGGAGCGGGTATAGTCCGGGGGTATAGTCTGTTGATGGCCCATTACCCAAAAGGCACCCGCCCCTCCCCCCCGTCCCCCTCCTTCCAAAGTTACAAGAAATAAAGAACAATTCCCCAACTGCTTTCAGCAGATGAAAATAGAATACACATTTTTGATTCCATAACCCAGGACATGGAGGCAAGGGAAAAAGGCAAGGAGACGTCTCCCTGGCTCTGCCGTGCACCTGATCCCCACAGCCTGTCCTGTTTCCTTCATCCCTCCACTGCCAGGGGCTTTCTGGGACAAGGGAGCTCTGCTCTGGCTATGGAGGGAGGTCCAAGTGCAGCCACTGGAGTGGGAAGCACAACTCATCAGGTTTGTGTCCGTTGAGGGAGCAGGAACTGCTGAGACTTGGAGGTGCAGAAAGGTTTCTCTTCATGGCCAACATAAAAAACGTGAACATGATAAAATTTAATAAACATCAAAGCACTTCCCTCATCTCCTTATGACATCCCAGCAACATCTGACAGGTCCACCATCCACAAGGGATCGCCATACAGGCAAAGTTTTGGACAAAGCCATAAGAAGAGGTGATAGAAAAGATCAAAATACAACTAAAATGCTGACTAAGGAGTTATTTAAACTTCTGAAAGATTGGGTAAATCCCTGAAGCTCAAAGCATGAAGCCAGTCAAAGGAGATGCATTGGAATGACCAGTGAACAGCTGCAGGAGGAAACCTGGGAGAACAGGAAGGACATAGATCCAGCTGCTCTATATGAAGAGATGTCCTTAGACATGGGCATTTAAACAGGAGAGCTGGAAACACCTGAAGGAAGAGGGTCATGAAATATTAGACTGAATGTTGGCAGCAAAGGCAGAGGGGAAGATCAGTATTTCTTCTCCTGCGATCAGTAGAAGAATCCAGTAGATCCAGGAAATTCCTGTTCCTGGTGGGAACACTTTGCCACTTCTTAAAAGTACTCAAATGACCCAGAAAATAAAGATTTGCTTGTATATTACGAAAGTAACAGGAATTAAAACCTGTGCCCCTTTCCAGGCAGACATCAGTTGTGTGCCCATGAACAGGCATTGCCACTTGTGCCCTGAGGTGTCAAGCTGGGATTGGCATCTCTCAGAGAGGAGCTGAGGGAGAGCAGAGCACCTTGCAACCTGCAGGTCCCTGACGGCCCTGGAGGGCTCCTGTCCCATAAACATCTGCTCTGCTCCAGTCTGGGACAGGGACCAGCATGGTGCCAGGATCATCCAAGAACTGAGGTGTGTGCTGGAATTCAATCCCCTCCCCATCCTGCAGCAGCCCTGCCTTTCCCTCCTCCAGCCTTGGTCTCCAGCACAGCCAGGGAGGCTCTTTGGGCTCTGCACTTTTCCTGCAGCCCCCAAGGGCAGCTGAGCTGTGCCTTTGGCACAGGCAGCCCTGCCCAGGCCGGGCAATGCCCAGCAATTCCTTGTGTGTGCCTGGCCTTGCTGTCAGCCCCGGCAGCGGCTGCGTGGCCCCTCTGTGCCGCGCTGGCCCAGCCATGGTGCCACAGGGCCTGTGCAGGCCCAGAGCAGGACAGGAGCATTGCGGGGGGAATGGGCCCTCTGCCGTGGGGCCCACAGCAGCCTTGGGGCTCTGTGCCCCATGGCCTCCCTGCTGGGCAGCTTCTGCCAGCTCCTGCACAACGGCTGGGGACAGAGGCTGGCAGGGCTGACAAATGTCTTGGGCCCCCTCCCTGCTCTGTCCGTGCCACCAAGGGCACCCAGCAGCCTCCTCTCTCGCCTGTTTTCAATGCCTGCCACAGGCGCTGGCCCTGCCCCACAAACCCTGGGCTGAGTCCTGCCCCCCACACGCTCACACAGGCTGAGATGGACACTGATGGTGTCCCTGCCAGGCTCTCTCAGCCCAGCCCAGCTCCCTGCAAGCTCTGCCAGCTGCCCTGAGCTCTCTGCAGCACCAAGGGCCTCTCCCCAGCACAGCCCAGCCGGCTCTGGCCCCACAGCTCTGCTCAGGGCAGGCTGCTCTGGGCAGGGGCCCCACGGCCTCAGCCCTTCGCAAGGGCACAGCAGCAGCTGCAGCTCCCAGAGGGCTCAGCCCCAGCCATGGGCTAGGTGCTGGCACAAGGGAAAGGGAGGCTCCCTGGGTGCCCTGCTCCCCTCTCCAGGAGATCCTGAGAGCTCTGCAGCCCCTGCTGCCATCCCAGCTGCCCAGGCCAGCACAACAAAGGAGGATCTAGTGGTGTCCCTCAAGGGTCTGTGCTGGGGCCAGCTCTGTTCAATATCTTTATTGATGACATGGATGAGTGTATTGAGTCCTCCATCAGTAAATTTGCAGATGACACCAAGCTGGGAGCATGTGTTGATCTGTTGGAAGGGAGGAGGGCCCTGCAGAGAGACCTGGATCGGTTGGATGGATGGGCAGAGTCCAATAAGATGAAGTTTAATAAATCCAAATGTCGAGTCCTGCACTTTGGCCACAATAACCCCCTGCAACGTTATAGGCTGGGGACGGTGTGGCTGGACAGTGCCCAGGCAGAAAGGGACCTGGGGCACTGATGGACAGCAGGCTGAACATGAGCCAGCAGTGTGCCCTGGTGGCCAAGAAGGCCAATGGCATCCTGGCCTGTATCAGGAATGGTGTGGCCAGCAGGAGCAGGGAGGTCATTCTTCCCCTGTACTCAGCACTGGTGAGGCCGCACCTCGAGTGCTGTGTCCAGTTCTGGGCCCCTCAGTTTAGGAAGGACATTGAGATGCTTGAGCGTGTCCAGAGAAGGCAACGAGGCTGGTGAGGGGCTTGGAACACAAACCCGATGAGGAACGACTGAGGGATCTAGTATTGTTTAGCCTGGAGAAAAGGAGACTTAGAGGTGATCTTATCACTCTCTACAACTTCCTGAAAGGTGGTTGTAGTCAGTTGGGGGTTGGTCTCTTTCTCCAGGCAACAACTGACAGAACAAGAGGACACAGTTTTAAGCTGCGTCAAGGGAAGTATAGGTTGGATATTAGGAAAAAGTTTTTCACAGAAAGAGTGATAAAGTATTGGAATGGCCTGCCCGGGGAGGTGGTGGAGTCACCATCCTGGGGTGTGTTTAAGAAGAGACTGGATATGGCACTTGTGCCATGGCCTGGTTGAAGTGTTAGAGTATGGGTTGGACTCAATGATCTTGAAGGTCTCTTCCAACCTGGAAATTCTGTGATTCTGTGATTCTGTGATTCTGTGATTCTATGTAACAGCCCCAGCCTTGGGGCCCTCAGGAGCTGCTCCTGCTGCAGGCCCAGGGCCCATCCCAAAGCTGGGGCAGCCAGAAAGCTGTTCCCATTGCTGTTCATTTCTGCTCTGATGGGGAGAGTAATCAAGTAACAAAAATGTTCTTGCAAGTTCATTTATTTCGCTTAAATACAAAGTGAGTCTTCTCATTTATGTGAAGTTTCTTCTTGGGGGCACTGACAGCTGGTCTGTGAGTCAAATGACTGAGTTAGCAGAAGAGATTTGTGTTACACCTGTGAAAGAAAAAAGAGAAGGTCGTTCGCATGGGAATCAATAAAACAGAGACAATTAAAAGGTATGTGCAGGTTTTCATTTTCATAGAAATGAATATGTGTATTTAGATTTTTTTATGAATGCTTGCCAAATATATTGATGTTAATTGCTTTGTACCAATGAACCTGATGAACTTAACCAATTAGGTTTTAATTTACCAATAAGGTCTTAATTAACCAATAATTTAAATATATGCTTTGTTTAAAATTATATTCTATACACACTTTGTTTAGAAATGCATGAAAAGGAAACACACAGCAAATAAATGGAACGCTTTTGATACATTACACAGTGTGTCATGTCCATCTCTATGACAGTTTCTGGGTCAAAAAACAAGGGGATATTATTAAATTGGAGGGAATGAATACCATCATTGCTCTGAAGACAACAGCATCAGAAGTGAAAGAAATATAAATAAGGAGAGTATTGGCCAGTCATGCTCTGCACCAGGAGCCAATGACAGAAGGAAGCAGGCAGTGTGTGGGAGCTGAAAAGCATCCAGACATCAGTGCCCTGAGAGCTGTCTTGAGCCCCTGGTTCCTCAGGCTGTAGATGAGGGGGTTCAGGGCTGGAGGCACCACTGAGTACAGAACTGACAGGGACAGATCCAGGGATGGGGAGGAGATGGACGGGGGCTTCAGGTGAGCAAACATGACAGTGCTGATGAACAGGGACGCCACAGCCAGGTGAGGGAGGCAGGTGGAAAAGGCTTTGTGCCACGAACAACATGGAGGCCACAGCCACAGCAGCCACGCACAAGATGGTGGCTGGGGCCCAGGCTGTGCCCCCAGCACCATCTGCAGCTCCTAACAGCCCAGCCCTGGCCCTGGAGCCACACGGGGCAGGCAGAGGCTCGCCCTTCAGCCATCTGTTGAAATGGACATTAACAGGCACCCGGGAAATGGACATGGTGTGGCACCTTTGCTCTGTGCACTCAAACATAGACCAGCCAGTTTGGAACATCGGCTGGCAGTATTCTAATGTCAAGGCAATTCAAATAGGTGAAAATAGGAATAAACTCCAGGGATTCAATGTCTTAAAATAAAAACTTTTATTTTTTTCCCAAAAGAGGGCCAAAAGCATTTCCTGTGCAGATGGACTTTGTTTAGCATCAAGAAGCATCACAAGGGGTTTCATCCAGGCAGGAGTCATAGTGACTGTGAGGTGATGAACACGGAGATGGGATCTGCTTGAGGCAGAGGGTGCAGTGGCTGCTCACCTGTGATGTGTATCCCTCAGGGCACCTATTTCTTCAGAACACTCTGAAAACTGTAGAGAATAGAAATACAAACCAAAACTGCAGCAGGAAGTCCAGTGCAGTTTCGGTTGTTGTTCATGAGATTCTCCGAGTTGAGCACAGACATTGTGTTCAGCAGACGCACAGGCAGGGGCTTCTTGGAGCGCTGCTCTGGCACCCATTCTTTGGAGAAGGGGATTGCAGGAAATAAAGAAGTGAAGCCCATCAACTACTGCAAAGGAACAGTCACTGACAGGAACCGGTGGGTTAAAAAAAGGCAGCAAACGTGAGGTGACAAGTGTGAGAAATGGGAGTGAAAAAAAGGGGAGAAGTGTGAGGGAAGAAAAGGGTAGGAAACCTGTGGGGGAAAGGATGAGAAAACTGAGGGGGAAATGGTGAAAAATGGGAGTGAAAGTAGGAGAGGAAGGGGAGAGGAGAAAAAGGCAGGAATATGATGGGAAAATTCTAAGAAACATGAGCAGAAAAGGTTGAGAAACATAGGGGGGAAAAGGGAGGGAAATGTGAGGGGAAGAGAGTGAGAAACTTTCCTGGCAAAGAGAGAGAAACAGGCAGCAAATGTGAGTGGAACATTGTGAGAATCCTGAGGGGAAAAGAGTGAGAAACCAGAGGGAAGGAAAAGGCAGAAAACATGAGGGAAAAAATGGTGGGAAGTTTGACAGGAAAAATGGCAGAAAACAGTTTGAATGGAAAAAAGGGCACAAAATGCAAGAGGAAAAGTGTAAGGAACATGAAGGGGAAAGAATGATAAACATGAGGGGGAAAGTGTGAGAAATGTGAGAGGGAAAGGGTGAGAAACAGGAGGGCAAAAGTGAGAAATGTGAGGTGAAAACTTGGAGAAAAATGACTGAGAAAAAGAGAGAAACATGAAGGGAGAAAAGGACAGGATAAGTGAGGGGAAAATTGTGAGAAACATGAGGGAAGAAAAGAACAGGAAACAGCAGGACGGTGGGGAAATGTGAGAGGTATAGTGTGACCAAAGTGAGGTGAAAAGGGTGGGAAAATGAGTAAAAATTGGGAGGGAGACATAACAAGAAAACTGTGAGACTTGAGAGAGGGAAGGGGTGGAAATGTGAGAGGGAAAAGAGCAGGAAATGTGAAGAGAGAAAAGGAGAGAAGGCAGTATTGCCATAACAGCTGAAATCATTCCTAACACGTTTCCCCCTCTGTTTGCCCATTTACTGGACAAGCCCAGGGCTCCTCTGTATGTCCGTCTCCACCTGTGCCCTGATTCCTGTCTGGAAGCAGCAGAAGGGGCAGGATGTGCCCAGCAGCAGCAGGAGCTGCTCCAAGCTGGGGAGGCGACAGGTGGTGCTGATTTCCAGAGGATTCAGTGTCCCAGGTGAAGCCAAGGCAGGAGCTGGTTGAAAGGTGCTGGTGCTGCTGCTGCTCTGTGCCAGAGAGCCCTGGCTGGGCAGGGCACGGCGCCCACTGCACTGTGGGCTCTTTGTCCTGCCACAGCTGGGCACACCTGGCAACAAATCGTGATGACTTGGGGAAAACCAAGGGGTTTGTGGAGGCTGCATTGCTCTGCACACACCCGGGCCACCTGCAGCACAGAGCTTTGGCCCCCAAAAAGGTCTATCCAAGGGAAACAGCTGAAAAAGGTTTCATTTTCACCTTTCCATGGAAGTGACTAAAATGGAAGTTACCAAGCAGGGCCTGATCCCCGGTGCCAGCTCAGTGTGAGAAAGGAGGCATGACTTTATTTCACTTCTGGGTGCCTGGGCAATCACTTTTCTAACACGTGCTCACTCAGAAATCTCACCTACTAATTTGTCACCATGGAAAGAAGACCTACTCATTACTTTGCTGAAACTCACAGGTGAAAGGTTCCCTCAAATTATTTGACATATTTAAATCCCTTCTCAGAAGTTACTGACAGCAGAGTAGGGGTCTCTTGAGGGTCTCTGGTGGTCATTTGGGGAACATCCCACTCCTCAAATTCTCCTCGGATGCTCAAGAGACTCCTACAACCACTTGCTTCCCCCTGAATGCATTCCAGCTGCCTTCTTAGGAGGACTATTCTATTCTCAAGGCTAAGGTAGCCACATGCACACAGCAATCACTGCACTGGGGGAATTGAGGGCTCAACACTGTCTGTTCATGCTAACCAAATTCATGATTTGTTACAATTCAACTTTTTCTCAACACCTTCCTTTTCTGGGAATTGCTCACAAGCATTTCCTCAATGCACCTTGAAAATGGTTCTGCTGACTGAAGCGACACTGTGTCTTTCCTTCAGCAATGAAGAAAGAAAACACAAATTGCCTCCTGAAACCCTCCTGCTCCCTTCCAAAGCAGTTCAGTGCTCAAGCACAACCCACAGGCTCATCCCCGATTCCCTTGGTGAGATATGAGGTAATATTTGGCTGCAGCCAAAAGATTATTAGAAAAAAGAATGAAAGTTGTTGGTTCTAGGTGTTGTTATTTAGGGTTAGAATTTATTCTACGTAATTTGTTGGATGTTGCTGTGAGCTGGGAGAGGGGCCAAGTTGAAGACCAGACCAAAAGGGAAGTAGAATAAGAGGGGAAGCGACAGACGAGTAGACTGTGGGGAGAGAATATAAGTTCCCTAGTGTTATAGATACAAAACAAACAAACAAACAAACAAACAGTTGAAATTTTTTAATAGTTGTGTCCATATACTGGCTATGTGTTTCAATTTCCATTTGCAACAGTGTTTATTTTTCAACCGGTTCTGAGTAGTTACAAATACTTACTGTTGTAATGCTGTTCGGGTAGTTGTTAGATAGTGTTGCAGTGTTTAGTTACCAATGTTTGTGGAAGTTTTGTGCGGCTGCATCCCCGAATGCAGTTAAAGGGATAATACCAGGGGAAGGCGAGGGGAAATCTTCTACTCTCCCCAGATAACCCAGAGACTGAGACCACCACCCAGCACTTTGATTGGAGAACACGACCACCAATCAAAACACGGCGGGAAAGAATGATTGGTGTAAAAGCACCCTGCTAAGAACCAATGAGAGCCCGAAGAATGCACCAATCATGGAAAGGATCCAAAACGGACCAATCCCTGAGGGGACTGAGACCATAAAAGGGACTGACCACCCTCACTGGGGGGCTTCGCTCTCACTGCTCACCTATGCCAGCAGTTCCAGGGCAGCCAGCACAAGAGCAGGAATGCTCAGCCAGGCCTGCAGCCCTCGGCTGTCCTTTGCCTTTCTCTCCTGCTCTGCAGACTCCACACGGCCAATGCCACCAGGCTGTGCTGTGCCCAGCACGGCTGCGCTTCCCCTCGGCAGCGGCAGCTGCCAGCTGGGCTCTGAGAGCCAAAGATTCGCCCGGGGCCACCAAGAGGCACCCAGGGCCGGGCTGCTGCCTCTTGCAGCTCCAAGGGCCTCATTGCAGCCTGCCTGTGCCCAGGCTCAGGCTGCTCCCGCCTCTGCCAGGGCTCTGCAGGGGCTCCGGCCTGGGCAAGGTGGGGCCTGCTCTCACCTGGCCCTCGCTGACAGCTCTGCACCAGCTCTGCAGCTTTCCCTGCAGCCTCCCTGATCTCTCTGCTTCCTCACTTGAGCCAAACTCTCCTCCAGCCACAGAGATTGCACTGAGGGATACAAATCCAAGTGGCATGAACCCAAATGCTCTCCAGTCATAGCTCAAGGCCTGCATCTGCACAGGCTATTTGGGCTGCCCCACTCCCCGCCTGCAGCTTCTCCCTGCAAATGCCACTGCCCTTTCTGCCTCAAACACAAGTGCCACAGCTGGGGAAAACCCAGCCAGTGGGCCATATTCCAAAGGCACTGTGGTCTGGAGAGGATGAATGAAGAAGAGCCTCCCCCACTTTCAAACCCTACCAAAGAAGCCATCAATGTCACTTTCCACCTCTAAGAACAAACAGACAATTCAGAAGGAAATGTTGAGCTTTCTAAAGCTCAGAAGGAGGGGAATATTCAAAATTAGTTGAAGTTTCAGAATCTTTATTTTTTTACAATTCCATGCTACCGTCCTACACTACAATCCTTCTCTACAATACTAGCTACAATCCTACTCTAAAATACCAGCTATAGTCCTACTCTATAAGCCTAGCTATAATACTACTCTATACTCCTAGCAATAATCCTAATCTATAATCCTCCTCTTGGCTGGTCATTGAGAAATTAGTTTGAAGGTGGTCACCCCATTCTTTTTGCCTTCTTCTGCTCCTTCAGCTCAAGGATGAGTGGCACCAGGCTGGATGCAGGCATGGCCCCTGTTACAAATGGATGCTGCACAAAGGTAAAAAAACCCACAACAATGAATCATTATTTTCCAAGCTAAGAGCCTCAAAGACAGGGCAATAATTTTTAAATGAAAGAGGGATTGAGTCAGAAAAGGTCTAAGGAGAAACAGTGGGGCAACAGTGCCACAGCTTGCTGTAAGAGCTGCTAAGTGCCCAGTGCTGGAAATATTTCAGGTCTGAGCATCGTGATCTCTTTCAGGATGTCCCTGCTCATGGCAGGGCACTTGCAGCAGATGAGCTTTACAGGTCCCTGCCAACCCAGCCCAGTCGAGGATTCCTGGCTGTTTTCCTTTGAACAGCACCAAGAATGGAGGTGAGGAGGAGGGGGCTCATCTGATGCCTTGCACTTCAGTGGAGGAGGAGCTCATCCCTGGGACACTGTTCCACCTGCAGCCCCTGGGCATTTTACCTGCAGGAGCTCCTGGGCAGACCAGCGCTGCGCCTCGTCTGTCTGCAGGCAGCAGCTCAGGAAGTGACGCAGCAAAGGTGAGAGGAGCTCGGGCTGCTGCAGCTGTGGGGTCCCTTTGGTGGCTATCAGGTGTTTAGCCTGGAGAAAAAGGAAACACAAATCTCTCAACTGCTTCTTTCACTGTGTCTGTAACTGCTCTCCCAGATCCCATTGTTTAAGCTCCACTCTGCAGGGGCAGTTTGTTTCTGCCATGGCAGAGAGGCAGAGATGCCTTCCCTGTATCAACAAAAAACCCAAACCCCAATGCAGCCACAGCTTTTCCAACATCCAGCAGATCTGGCCTTGGCAGCTGATTTCATTGACTGACCTCGTTAGTGGAAACTACATCAGCAAAAGCACCTTTGCTTTTCTGAGCATTCCCTTGACCAGCTTGACAGGCTATTTGGAGGAGGGACTTTGCTATACTACCTCACTCTACTGTTTCCAAGGATTGTGACATGAAAAGCATCTCTGCAGTGCTTGTTGGTCCCTTAAGCACAGCTGCCATCAAACCAAAGTCATCAAGCTTTTTGCTTGGTTCTTGAAAACAGTGATAATTGAAAGGAAAGCAAGGAAATCCCTCAGTTATTCCTTAGGTAAGGAAACAAACATTTGGAATCTCATCTTCAACACAGACACATGAAGATGCATGCACCAATGTCTTGGTATAAAAAAGCCTGTTTGGCCACACAGGAAACACCTGCAGGTGTGTTTCTTAGCAGACTGCAAATTTCAGCTTCCCTTACGTGGCAAAAGGAAGATTTGGGTGGTGAAATCAGAAGAAGGAGAAATGCCATCCCTATGGTAGCCCTCTGCTCATTTGGATACTCAGGTCAATGCATTCATGGTGTGCCCTTCCTAGAAAGTGCCCAGAAACAAAGGGGTGGTTTTGGCAGGCTCTGCACATCACCAGGCTTCAGCTTGGTGACATGGAGAAAGTGGCTTGGCTTAGGAAGGAAATATGGTCACTGAGTGTTTCAGCAGCACTGCACAAGAAGCACAAGAGCCTCTGTGACCTTCACCCCCTCATGTCCATGTTCCAGGCAAGTTTCTTTGTGAGAAAAATGGGGTGCACTTCTTCTCTTCAAACAACTGCTTTAGAAACTTTGTTGGGTTTGGGTTTCTTTCCTTCATTCCAGGAAAGATGACACCAGTTCTAAGATGCTTGTTCCCTGTTAGTAGGGTCATCTCCACAGCCAAAAGAGCTGGAACGACTTCTAAGCCAAAGCAAAATGTTGCCTGAGCATGGAGATTGTTTGCATGGGGTGAGGCTGGAGTTCCCCCAGTGATGCACCCAAAACTACAGCAGATGCTGATGTGCTGCAGGGAGCTTATTAGAAAGGGACCGTGGTGGAAGTAGTTCCAGCAGATGGCAACAGGATTTTGTCCAAGGGCAGACAGAAGGTGGGAGAGGTGAGAAAGACAGCGGGATCAGAGAGTATTGACACCTTACCAACAAAGGACTTTCTTTCTCATAAGGAGCTTCTCTTTCCACCATTTCAATGCCCACAATTCCAAAGGACCATATGTCCACTTTGGGGCCATAGGGTTGAGCTTTGACCACTTCAGGTGCCATCCACCAAGCAGTCCCAATCACCGAGCTGCGTCTACTCTGCTCAGGGGTGAGTTGAACAGAGAAGCCAAAATCAGCTGGGGAGAAAGCAAAAGACTGTTTTTATTTGAATACTGTGCAAGGAGGAAAGCAAGCAAAAGAATTGCCCAGGAGACATTGGAGAATGTGCTGTTGAATCTCCTGGACAACCGTCCCTGCTCTGTTTCCTCAGGACTTTAGCCAAGGAAATATGGCATTGGCTACTTCAAAAATCCCCGCATTTTTTACACTGCCTCCAGCAGTGGCTTTTGTTCCCCTGAAGCTTTGCACTTGTAGCTCCCTCCCTTGGGAAGGGACACACAGAGCACAGCCACCCTGGACTGCTTGTTCCTTGTGCTAGGTCTGTGCATGCTGCAACCGTGTGCTCAGCTCACAGCAAGGGTCCCTGCACTGCCACCAGCACCATTTTTGGGGGGCTGGCAGTCACTCCAAAGCAGCCCCACACCCCACATGTCCCTGGAATGCTGCACCTGACCAAGAATATACTGACCCAGCTTGACAGAGCCATCGGTTTTGAGAAGGATGTTGAGGCTCTTCACATCTCGGTGCAGCACATGGTTGGAGTGGAGAAAATGCAGTCCTTGCAGGCACTGAGAGAGAAAACAGAAAGAGGAGGGCAAAAATCCCTGAAGTGATTTCATCACACCAGAAAGGAAACAGCTCTCAAAGATTCCCTCTCCAGGGGAATGGGGAGTAATGGCAGAACACAGTGCCATGGGGAGCAAGAGCTTGCTGCTCCTACACTGGCAGAGCAGCACCTTTCTAAAGAAAGGCATGTCAGCTTGTCGAAGAGCAACAGCAACTGCTGTTGTAGACTCTCCTGTGCAAACCAGCCAGAATGACTGCTGCTGCAGTCGATGTGCTCAGAAGTAAAGAGCACTTTGGCTGCACTGCTGACCTTTCCAGCTGAGCACTGAGAGAAGTGAGTCTCTCTTTTGTCTTTGCTGTTTGTTTCAAATGCTGCCACCACCACCTTTGCTTTTACAGGCAAGGAATGCAGTGCAGACAGGCCAAAGTTGAGGGAGGCAAGATGGAGAAGAGCAAATCCAAGAGACAGAGTGAGAATGCAACAGCAGCAGCAAAGAGGACAAGAACAGAGTCCAGTGAGTGCAGGGGCACTGGCAGGCAGTTCACTTGAGATGCTCCTGCTTGCCCAGAGCATAGCAGCAACACAGAAACAGAGCCTGGCACATGGAATTGCTCCTGTTCTGAGCCCTTTTCCCAGACAGTCCTGCCCAAGCCCTGGGAAGCACAGGTGGGATCCCTCACCTCCTGGCTGACACTTGCAATCTCGGCTTCACACAGGTCAGCCTCGTTGATGACATCAAACAGACTGCCTCCATCCATGTACTCCATCACCAGCCAGATTCCCTCATGCACAAGGTAGCTGAAAGAAGGAAATAAGGCCGTGCAGATGAACAGGCATGGCTACATTGGTTTTGTGCTTGATTCTTGTTTCCGGGTGCCTTTGTGACAAGGGCAGAATTAAAGGAATAGACATACCCTCTAGGTTGTGCCTTGTTTGCAGTCCGTGCAGTCTCAAGGAGAATGGCACACCTGTGAAAAAGGAGATGTCTTAGATGGCCAGCAAGGGAGAAGTGCATTTGAGTGACAGGCCAGATGAAAAACGTGTCACGCGTGGCCTTTCTGGAAATAAGCACCTCGTGTTCCTGGCATGGACAGCCATGAAAAAGAGGAGCAACAAGCCAAGGGAAATCCTCTCCAGGGTGGTTGATCAGCGTTGAAGAAACTTTAAAAAATCAATCCTGAGACAACATGGGGGCAGTGAACTTACAGGGGATTGACTCAATATGGTAGGGTTGATCCAGATTTTTGAACCATTTTCCAACCATGTGTTTGAAAACCAGGGAAGACTCATGCAGACAAAATGCACTCTCTTCCCAGCCATTGGAGATGAGTAGAGAAATAAGAATTAACCAATAATTACCAGCTCTCTTTTCTGCCAGTGTCCCAAGTGGGTTTTTAACCTTGCATGCTTTTAGTATGTAAACAAACATATACATCCCAGGTAATCATGGGATAAGACCATGACCACTCACCTGTCTAAATAATTCACAATAAAGGGACTCCTATTCCTCCTCATGACTGTGATTTCAGTAATGGTGTCTAGCTTGCTGCTCAGTCCTTGAAGATCTATTTTCTTGATGGCCACCTCAAATGACATTGAAAATCAGTAACTTTAGCAGTTGGTGGCACGAGACCACACTACACACGGAGCGAGTGATTTTGCAATGACACACCTGGTTTTGTTGATCAGGCCTCTGCTGATGAAAATCCCGGCGATCTTCAATTCTTGTCAAGTCTTCCATGTTCCTCTCCTTCCCTGCCAAGGATGTTCTGTAGACACAAATGCAGAGCAAGTGACTGGGAGCTGCCATCAGGCTCAGCTTTTCCTCTTTCAGCCTCCAAATCACACTCATTCAGCCACTTCTTTCTGCTTCCCCTCCCACCTCTGCTTCCACTGCAACTTTGCCTGCAGAGGCAAAAGAACAACCTTGCAACAAAGGCACCAAAATCCCTGACTTCAAGCAGCAACTCCACGTCCCCAGGGTGTCTCTCAAATGCTCCCAGGTGAGCACACCCAAGAAGCTCAGGGGGATAAACCACCCCAACGAGCTGCTATTGTCAGATCAGTATCTTTGGTGCCTGGAGCTGCTTGGCAAGTCTGTGCAGGGGGACAGGTGTCTCCAGACCACAGTGTCCCCTACGTATCCGACCAGGTTGAGCGCAGGGTCTTTGACATGCTCCCTCCTCTGCAGACAGGGAGCCTTCCTGCTTCAGGCTGGCCCCTCTCAGAATCCCAGCCAGCTGGGGCCTAAACATGACAGGTCAAAGCCCATTGTCCAGGTGTCACTGGCTGAGGGGAATGGCTAGGTCCTGGCAGGACTCCAGCACTCAGCATCCTCAGCCACCAACAGCAAGAGCTGACTGCTCAGAAACTTGCAGCTCTGCCTTGCCCGAAAGACAGCACCCTCCAGAAATGGCACTTACTGTCCTGGAAAATTCTGGCTGTGGTGTGACCACAGCTGGAGGATTGTGGTCCTTTGGCTCCTCTTGGACTTCCTCTGCAGGAGCAGAGGGAGCCAGAGGAGAGTCTGCTCTTGGTTCTGTGCTCTGTGGACAGACAGGAGTGTGAGGCACAGGCCAGGACCTATCACTTATAACCTTATTTCTATTCAGCTCTACAGCCAGCTCTACTAAGGCACATATCATCAGCTTTGACAGCAATGGGATTCTAAGTCACTCAGAGTCAATCCAAATGGGCTGATTCAAGTGTACTGCTAATTACTCTGAAGTAGATATTCTCCCTGGCTACTATGAGGAAGCAACGTTCTCTCTGCAAAACTGGGCTTTTAGTTCTTTTCAAGCTCTGAAATGGAAAATTAGGAAATAGCCAGTGATGCCTTTGCTCTTGCTAGTGCAGACATGGAAATGAATTTTCTTTCAGCCTACTCAGCTGGCCCTCTACACTCTACTGCCACAGGCCAAGCTCACAGCTTGGTCCACAATTCTTAAACAGAGGGAACATCAAATGTTCCTTTCTCACTCACCTCAGGATCGGCACCTCTGAACACATGGGTCAGGTGACCTGCAGTGGGCAAGGGAAAATGAACCAGATTCTTGGAGAAAACTGCAGAGAAGCCGAGCATTTTTGGAAGGTGTCCCAAGAAGGTCTCCCAGTCTACCTTTTGCAAGTTGTCCTGCTTGCCCCAGCAAAGGGAGGAAATGACAGACTCTGCTCCCACAGACTCTCCCATGGAGGGAACGCAACCCCTGCATGTTCCCTTTGCAAATGCTGCCCGCAGAGCCCTAGCTACAGACACCCCCTTTTTAGCTGAACATGTTGCCAGGAGCTTTACCCAAGTGCCATCCAAATGGTCTTCCTGTTTCTAAAGCAACTCAGTCACTCAGTCAAAGAAAGAACAGGAAGAAATACAAAGGCCAGGTGAGGTTCCAGCCAGGGAAAAGCTCTACTTACGTGTCAGGTGTGTCAGGAAATAGGTGGAGTAAGCAACGCCATAAATACTGCAAACTGCAGCAGCGAGTGGCCCAATCATTGTGGCAACTGCTGTGCAAGTTTGCAGACTGTGCTCTTAACAGCAGATATACACTATGGTCTATCACTATGCTCTAACACTAGGCTCTAACTCTATGCTCTAACTCTATGCTCCAACTCTATGCTCTAACACTACACTCGAAGAAAAAAAGAAGGTTTCTGTCAGCGTGCAGCTGCCCACTGACAAACGCCTCAAGCAGCAGCGTGAGCTCCTGCCCTGAGCAAACCCGAGAGCTGCTCTGCCACCGTTGAGGCCGGGCGTGCAGCAAGGCAACTTTGTGATGTCAGCATGAGAACGTGGCAACCCTGCCCTGACATCACAAAGGAAACGTTCTGCCCTGTTCTGTGAATTCATGCAGATGGATAGACTGATGTTTGTGTAGGTCTAGGCTGCATTTTGACTTCTTTCCCCCCTCGGCTGCCTTTTTCACCTCTTGTTTTTCCCCCTGTGCCCCTCTGTCCCTGTTGCTGTGCTGGGTCCGAGCTGGCGGCCGGACCGGGCGGAGCAGCAGTTCCAGCCCCTGGTGTCCCTGGAGCGCTGGGAGCTGCCGGGCCCCAGGCCCTGTCCCCTGAGGAGCTGCTGAAGGACAGGGAGACAGAGGGGGCTGGGGGGGCTGAGGAGGTGCTGACGCTGCAGGGACAGTGACCTTGAGGTGCTGGGGGCACTGAGGGCTGTGGGGGAGCAGAGGGCATTGGTGACACAGAGGTGACAGGGCAGTGGCACAGGCTGAGGGGCTGGTGGGTCTAAGGGGACAGGATGGGTCAGAAGGGATTGAGTGGGCTGAGAGGACTGTGGGGGCTGAAGAAATGGAAGGGGGCTGGGGCTTTGCTGAGGGGATGCTGGGGCTGAGGGGATGGAGGGGCCAGCAGGGAGCACAGAGGGCTCCAGGCCTGCAGCTCTGCCAGGCCTTGGAACCAATTCCAGAGCCTCCACTTTTGCCACAGCTGCCCTGCAGACCTTGAGGACAGGCAGAGACTGACAGGAGGCAGCAGGGAGAAGCTGAGGGCCACCAGCTCCAGCAGTGACCAGGGAGCTGCTGCTGCTGCTGCCAGCCGAGAGGGCGGGTGAGGCTGCAGGGCCGGTGAGGCAGGCTGGGGGTGAGGGTGGCGTGGGCTTTGGCCGGGGGCTTTGGCCGACTTTTCCTTTCTGACCCTCCTGGGAAGGTGCTGAGATTTTCCCTGCCCTGACTGAAGGGCAGGTGCTGCCAAGGGAAACGTCCCGATCCTGACTCAGTGTTCCCTTAGCTTCCCAGATGTCCCAGATGCTGTCCCTGTCTAGGAGAGCTGCTCTGCACGAGAGGAAGAGACCCAGGGAGAGCCTTGGACAGCTGCAATCCCTGCTGGTTGATTTGTAGTTAGAGATGGCTGCAGTTGGACTGAGGGAGTTAGAAGTTGGTGGTTATTTACCTGTGTAGACTGGCACTTGTAGAGGTATAGATGTATGTATATTGTTATATTGATGCATGTATATTGATGTGTTTCCAATTTATTTATATTGACATACTTGTCCAGTTGAATAGCTGTATAGTTGTGTTGATGGGGTTGTGAGGATTCTTATACTGGCACATTGATATTTGTATACGTAGAGATAGGTTTGTGATGTTGTATTTCTTTATGTGGTGTCCTGCTTTCTGTCATATGAAATATGAATTCTATAGTTACATCTGTATATTGTACGGTTATGTATTTACAAAGATTTAAATAGGTCTTGAGTTGTATGGTTATAGAATTCTATTTCTTCAGTACTGGGTCTGGGATTCTTTAGAGAGGGACAGTGATATTTTTGTATTTGTATATGAGCTGTACAGTTAGAGTAATATGTAATGAATGAAATTGTTAAACTTCAATTCATATTTGTGTGTAGTCAGTAGTTGTAGAAGGTTGCAAGAAATTAATTTTTAAAGAAATTTATATTTGTATAAATTTACATAGCACAATTGTAACAATAAACTAGTTTTATAAGCTTTAGTTGATATTTGTATGTTTCTCTACTGGCAGTGCGGGTGTAGCCATTTAAAATAAATTTCATTTTTAAACCTAAGTAGATTTTTGTTTATTTCTACATTAGTTTGGCAGATGTAACAATCTGCAATCAATTCAATGTTTCCACTACAAGAAGTGTAGATTTGTGCTCTTGGGAGCAATGAGCAGATGTAAATGTGATGATGGGGGAGGATTTTGTCCATGGGATTCTCCATCCATGCCCAGGACATCATCCACTTGCACTCCGGCTGGGCAAGGAAAGCCCTGCAGATTTGGGATGGCAGCAGAGCCACCCGTTGGCTGAGAACTCGCTGCCAAGGCCTGCTGAGAAAACTCCGGGACTCCACAGAGCGCACAGCTCCAAGCAGAGCCCCCCAGGGAGGACAAATCCACCCCCCCATGCCTCGGGCAGCTCTTTAGGAAGCGCTCCAAGTGTCCCTCTGAAGGTCATCCTGGAGCCCAGGAGTCAACAGGGATCCTGAGCCAGCTGGGCTGCCTTTGGCAGCACTTTGGCAAAGCAGCTGCAGCAAGGGGGAGGCAACAAGGACTGCAACTGCTGCAGGCTGGGGATGCAGGAAGGGCCATGGACACTTGTGCTGAGATGCTCCAGAATCCAGAAGGATGGTGGAGACCTGGGAAGCAACAAGTTCTCACAGCCACTCCAAGGATGGAAGCCCTTGGTGTGAAGTTCCCTGGAGGAACTCCCAGGGCAGTTGCTGCTAGGATCAGCAGCAGCAGAAGCCAGCAGGATCTGCTCCTTTTCCTGGTTCTGTGTGCAGCTCCCAGGCTGTGGTGGCCCTTGCTCCCACAGAGCCCTTGCCCATGGAGGCTGCAGGGTAAAAGCAATCCCATTGCCAAGAGAGGCTTGGCAGCTGAAGTCCACTGCCCTTGTGTTTTGGGCTTGAATGGCTCTCATGCCAAAGCACAGCAGGTAACTAGGACTTTGGGAGGCAGAGCCTTTCGAGGGAAAGAGAGATCAGGCACTCACATGCCTGAGACTCCTTCAGCTCTCTTCTTTTATAGAATGAGAAAGAAGCAAGCTGGGGAGACGCACATGCAGTCCCTTTGAAAAAACATGGTGCCTCACAAGTGCTGTGGGAGAAGAAAAATAGGGAGCAACCTTACCTTGTTTCCATAGCCTGTGTCTTCTGCAGAGAGACAATGGGATGGACAGGAGGGGAGGGATAACTGTGATAACCCGGTCTGCCTGGCTGTGTACTGACAGACTCTGTAGCAGTCAGCATTGTAGGAAATGCCAGATTGTTATTTAGCACCATGACACGCTGTTGCTTCATTGCAAAACTGCCTCAGCCTGGAGAAAATCAGGTGAATGTATTGTCAGCTGAAGTAGATGTGGTGCGAAACAGTGACACAGATTAAAACAGAGTTTCTAACCTCGTCAACCAGAGGGAATTTTGTGTTGCGTTTTCTTCATTGTATGCACAACCTTTTTGAGTTGTTCTGTATCCTTCAGGAAGGTATCCACCAGTGACCAAAAAATAAAAGGGAGGTCATGGCATTCATTCTCTTTTAACACATATTTTCTCTAAGCTATGGCTTAAACTCAGTAAGGCAAAGGAGAGATTTTCTTTAGTCATGCAGTGTGGAATAAATGGTGTAGGAACAGCATGTTCTTGGTCCTAACAGGACATGGTGTACAAGAAAGCACCACAATACCAAAGATTCACCTCTTCGGTAAAAGTAGGATGGTTCCTGGTGTCAAACCAGCAGGTGATGGAAATAACAAATGTCCCTGGGCTGGGGCAGAAGCCTGGAAGTCCAAGGCTTGGAAAAAGAGAGCTGGCAAAGCCAGCTCAAGGTGCAGGCAGGCATTTGGCTGGAGGCAAGAGGGAGCTGGTGCTGCCAGCACGGGAAGGGACTGCAGGCAGAGGAGTTGGCCGGCAGCAGGGAGTTTCCACTCACTCCCAGTTGCTCCCAGTAACTTCCAACATGATTCCCTGCTCAGAGCCACTCCAGCTGTCACACACGACACAAAGAAATGACACCCACACGCTGAGATGTCCAGGGCACAAAAGAGGCAGTTTATTTACGAACTTCAACATTTATAGAATTCCAGCAGTGACTGTGGATTGGAGGAAGAAAATCTCCCTCTTCAGCCACACTGCGTAACCCAACAGTCCACCCACACCTGAGCACGCCATGCAGGCTGCCAGCATGCTGGCTGGCATCAGGCGGGGGGGTCGCTTCCACAGCCGTGGCTCCTGACAGGCAGTGAGCCCCACCTTCTCCCCGACTGCTCACCTGAGCAGGGGGAGTTTTTCTTCATAAATTCCAGTAGACTGCAGCTGCTTCACATCGCCGGCCTTTCTGCCGTGCCTCTTCCCCCCCTGCCATCTCCTCGGCGAGGCTTCCTGCCAGGGCAGCAGGGATGTTTTCAGTCGGCTTTTCCGCTCTTCCTCCATTCCTCTTTCCACTGTCCTGCAGCATTTGAGGAATCCAAGGGTCTGGTCCCTACCTCGGGGGCCCCTTGCAGAAGAATCAAGAATGGGCCATCACTCCATGATCAATATGATCCAAGTGCGCCATTTATTGCAATGTGACAGTGCCTTTTATACAGTTTTCAGCTTCTATCACGCGTTACGTGCTGCTTTGCAATTGGATATACCCTAAAAGCCCACGTCAGCCTTTTAGCCTGGAGTGGTTGATGGCTTTTACGCATACAGCAGGTTAATGCAGTCCTTCATTTGGCTTCTATCCAATCCTCACATTCTGAAGCTGTTAGCATCCTTTGTTCTTCTTGGGACGTGACTTCTGTCACCTTTTGTTCCTTCTTGTACGTGGCTTTGCTGCCCTTGAATGGTTACAGGCCTTATTTATCCAGAGAAGCTGGATTGCTCACATGTCCCCATTTCTGGAGGAACCCATCCTCCACACCTCCCCACCACCCCCCATAAATGGGAGCGGGGCAAACTGGGAAGCTTTACTGGGAACACTGGGAGCAGCCGGGCGGGGACAGAGTGCCAGCGGGGCTGGGGGGACACACGACCCCCCAAAATCAGCGTGGGGAAAGAGCGGGGGGTCCCGGCTGGGCCCGAGGCCACAGGGAGGGGCTGCAGCTGCTGCTGGCTCAGGAGCTCTGTGGGCAGAGAAAAGGGGATGACACCGGGCTGGGGGGCCCCGGAGGGAGAACACATGGTCAGGGGAGGGGGGACACGACCCCCGGGACCTCCCCTCACCTTCCTGCACAGGTAGAAGCCAAGCCCCAGTGCCAGGAAGATGAAGCCCAGCACGAAGCCGCCGATCCCCATCAGCATCTTGCTGTGGGCAGCGTCCAGAGGCATCTCTGGGGGGTCTGCAGAGGTCCAAAACCTCTCACAGACTCCCCAAGCCCCTCCAAGCTCCCTCTCAGTCTCCCCCAGCCCACCCAGGACCCCCTGAAACCTCCTCCCAATCCCTTCCCAGCCTCTCCAGGACCCACCAAAGCCCCTCCTGTCCCTCTCAGGATCCCACAATCCCCTCCCAGTTGCCCCCCAGCGCCCCAGGACTCCCAAACCCCCTCCCAGTCCCTTCCCAGCCCCTCCAGGACTCACCCAGACCCCTCCCAGTCTCCTCCCAGCACAACCAACCTCATCCCAGGTCCCGCTTTCCAATCCTTGATCTCCTTCCAGCCCCTCCAGGCTCATTCCAATCCCTCCCAGTTACTCCCAGCACACCCCAATTCCCTTCCCAGTTCCCCCAGTGCCTCCCCCCCGTGCCCCAGTGCCGGCTCAGGGGCTGCTCCAGGCTGACGTGCCCCACCTGGAGCTGGAGGTGACCCCGTGTTTGGGGGGTTTCCAGCAGCACCAGGAGCTGGTGGGTCCAGTCCCCGCTGGGGACCACAGCGGTGGCCACCACGTGCCCCAAGAGCTCCTGCTGGCCCTGGAACCACCTCAGCTGGATCTGGGCAGGGTAGAAATCCATTCCGGAGCAGAGCAGGCGGCCGGGGCCGGGCTGGGAGCTCGAGGGCAGCAGCGAGATGGAAACGCTGGGGGGCACTGGGAGAGAGTGGGGCCACACTGGGATCAGCTGGGGGGAACTGGGAAAGACAGGAGAGGGGTGGTGTGGCATTCAGAGATCTGCTGGTGGGTTTTTAATAAGTTTTGATAAGTTATTATGTTATTGTTAGGTTATTATCCCAATGGTTTGTTCCTGTTACCCCACCCCGGATGGGTTGGTTCTACCTCAAGGTGTCCCCTCCCTTGCCAGGCTGTCCTTCACCCCCAGACACACTGGCTGCTTTCTTCACCTGATGTCAATCCTCCCAAACCGCTGCCCTCATTTCCAGAGGTTTCTCTGTCAATCCTAAACTCCGCCTGGGTTTTCCCCTTTTCCACGCCACCCCGTTGGTGTAGGTGACCCTTTCCTCACCCCTCGCCTTCCCGAGTGGCTGTCAGACCGTGGGAACCCCTCACTGCCCTCCCCGTTGTGTCCCCGATTGGTTGGAAAATGCGACCTCCCCTTGACCCTCCCCCGGCTAAAAGAGAATGGAAAGGCAAGCATTTTCGGGTTTTGGCCAGGGCACCCCTTGGGGAGTGAACCTCTGGGGAGTACCTGGGAAATCCCTCTCTGTGTCCTGGTGTTATAGATACAAAAAGGAAGTTAAAACTTTTTAATAGTCCTATCTGTGTACTAGCTGTGTGTTTCCATTTCTGTTTGTAACAGTGTGTATTTTAACTAGTTCTAAGTTGTTATGGGCACTTGCTGTTGTGATGTTGTTAAAGTAATTGTTAGATATTGTTGCAGTGTTTAGTTACCAATGTTCGTAAGTTTTGTGCGGCTGCCTCCCCGAATTCAGTTAAAGGGACAACACAAGAAAAAAGGGGAATCTTTTACCCTTCTGCAAATAACTCAGAAACTGAGACCAGCACCCAGTGCCTGCATTGGAGAACATGACCATCCAATCAGAACAAGGCGGGAAGAAATGATTGGTGTAGAACGCCCGCTGTTAAGAGCCAATGAGAGCACAAAGAATACACCAATCAAGAAAAGGATCCAAAATGGACCAATCCCTGAGGGGACTGAGACTTTAAAAGAGACTGACCACGCTTGGGGAGGGGCTTCGCTCTCAGGGACTGGACTGTCCTGAGGGGTGGCCCGTGCGCACGTTTTGGTTTCTCTGACTTGCCGTGAGGGGCTGGGACTACCCCAGCCTCCTGTTCCTGTAGCCGTTTTTATACCAGTAAACACTTGGCCTTCCCTTTTTAACATCTTTCAATCTACGGCCTCGTCATTAAATTGGCAGCATTGTAACACTCGGCGCCGATCCCAGAGGCAGCACAGCGAGAGCCCTGGAGAGCCGGCGGTTCCGCTCAGCACCGCGCTCCAAGCTCAGGAGCAGCGAGCATGGAGGCGGCCGCTGCAGGCGCCAGGGGCCGGGGAGTGCGAGCCGGGCGGGCAGATCCGGCCCGGAGCGTCAGCTGTGCCTGACGTGAGGGCTTTGGGAGAGCTCCGCGGTCCGGGCTCTTTGTTCTGACCTCTGGGAATTGGGAGCTTGTGGCAGCCAGAGCTCCGGTTTGAGCCATCGTGTTTTGGTCAGCGGAGCCGAGCGGAGAGGAAAAGGCAGCTTCCCAGCAGTGGGAGGCTTTCCAGGATCGGGGAGCTGCTTGTGGGTTTTCTTTGCTTCCGAGGTGGCAGGACCTGGTGAGCAGGCGCTGCCCGGCAGGCGGGCTCAGGCGGTTCGGGTCGGAGGAGGCGCCGGCTCTCGTTCCGGGCTGTGCCGGCCTCGGCGAGTGTGGGCGGGGCTCGGTGTGAGCTGCTGACCCAGCGGGCGGGCTCGGGCAGGGCAGGGCTGTCAAATCCCTTCCCAGTAAATTGCAATCTCAGTTAGGAGCAAATAAAAGTTCACGCGTTCCAAACCCATCCCCTACATCTGCTAAGAGTGGTTAAATAAAACACACCCGCTCATCTTTCCCACTTATTCCCTGAATAATCAAAGACATTTTTGGCATTTTCCCCCCTTAGATCTGAGATTCAGGGTGGATGGAGAGGCCCCTGTGTCTGTGAGGAAAGGCTTCCTGTCGATCCAGAGCCATGCTGAATGTTCCCAAGGGCTCCAGTGCCGTGGGTCCCTGGTGTGATGGGAGCTCTGCCACCCCTCCCAATCCACGTCCCTGCAGGGGTGGACTTGCTCCTGGTGAGGGTGCTGCTGTCTGTGCTTGCATTGTCCTTGTGCCCTGCAGATGGAAGCCTGATTCCTTCCTAGGGGCTGTTTGGGTCGGCTCTCCCCTGCCCAGGAGGGCAATGCCTCTGCCAGGTCCTCGTGGCTGAGCCGGTGCCCTGGGTGCTGGGGCCCCCTTGGGCCCTGGGGTTGATCCCTCAGGGGCTGTAGAAACTCTACCATGGCCTTTGCCTTCTCCTTGGCCATTTCCTCATCCCTTCTTGCCTTCACCTGCTGTGCCTTTGTGACCAAGTGCTCCAGGGGCTTCTTCTGCCCCTTCTGCAGCGCCCCTGAGTGCCTGTGGGTGCTCATCCTCTGACAGCTGCTGAGCTTTCTGCAAAACCATTCATTTCTGCAGGGACCCAAACAAAGTCATTCAAGGATAATCTGGATCCTTGCAGGTGGAATCCCCATTTCCCAGCTGTTCCTTGCTGCTGGTCCTTGTGCTCCCCGCGCCCTCCCCAGCCCGTATCCCAGAGGTGGTGCCTGTCCTGCCGCAGTGTCCAAAGGCGGCTCCCCCGGCGGGCAGGGCCGGCAGCTCCACGGGGCCGGGCAGCGGCCAGGGTGTCCCGCAGCCTCCTGGGGGCCGGGGGCCACTGCAGGCCCTGCCCGGGGGGTGCTGGGCTCAGGCAGCGCCCGGCTCTGAGCCCTGGCTGCCCCACAGCCCCGGCCTGGCCCTGCAGCTCCCCACAGGCCCCCAGCCCGTGCTCCCGGTGCTGCAGCTCTGCGCCCGCTCCTGCCGCTGCCAGCACAGAGAAACCCCCTGAAACCCTGACCTCCTTGTTTTCCTCTCCTGGAAACCGGGGATACAAGGCATCTGCATCAGCTGGCAAATTCTGACCATCACACCCTGCTGAAGAACGTCTCAGTGCTCAGTATTTTTCTCTTCCTCCTCTTTTCCATCATCCTTTTTCTTACCACAGTGATTCCTGCTGCTGCTTCTTGCCTTAACCATATTCCTGCACACTCCCCTTCACCCTTTCCCTTCCCAGCACACCAACACCATCCATTCCCTGTTGTCTAAATCCCTTCTTGACTTCCCTCATTGCCCCTCTGGGTGTCCATGTCCTTAATTACCTCTGGGAGAATGTGCAAACTGCTTCAACATTCTCCCAAGGGACACTTGGTGGGACACAGACATGGAGAGTGACATGGGAACACATGGACATGGAGGGGGACGTGGCCATTCATGGGGACACAGGGGGACACGGGCACAGGTGGAGATGGTGGGGACAATGACAGGGATGGAAACATGGTGGGGAGACAGCCATGGGTGAGATATTTTGGGATCATCATCCCTTTTGCCAGGACCCCTTCCTGGTTTTCCCTTTTCCACCCTGCATGGGTGCCCTGCCATGGTTACTCCCTGGAGATCCCAGTTTCCTCCCTGATGGGATTTTCAGTGCTCTCTCCCTGCCGACTCTTCACAGACCCCCCTGATCTGTCACTCGTCTGTCTCCTGGACACTCTCAATCCTGGGGGCAGGAGGAGAAGGGAAGGAGAAGCAGGGTTGAAGAAGAAAATGGTCAAAGGATGCACATGGGAGGAGAAAGTGGGATTGTGCAGGAGAAGGAGGAATAGTAGGAGAAAGAGGAGTGTGAGGAAGAGTAGGGACACAGAAGGAGGAGGAGGAGGATGAGGAGGCACCACAAGGTTCCACCCCTCCCTGGATCTGCAGCCTCCCCCAGCCCCAGGAGCATTGCCCCCCCACATGCAGCACGTGACCGGGGAGGGGGAGCCAGGATTTTCATGGGAGTGAATCTTGGTGTTTCTGAGCTTTAGTGGGCTAAATGTTGGTGCTTTGGGTTTTTGCAAGGGGCTGAACCTTTATATTTTAGGAGATGTTTTGTATGAGTCTTGCTGTTTGAGGAGGTTTTGTTCTGTGTCTTGATGTTTGGAGGATTTTTGGGTTGAATCTTTGTATTTTGGAGGTTCTTACAGGCACAAGGTGCCCAATGATTTCCTGAGATGAGCTTGGGCAAGGAGGAACCCCCAGCCTAAGGCTCTCTCCTCTTGTTTTTTCCCCAAACCAGGATTTTTCATTCCCAAGGAGTGTCTGGATGGAGGAGAAGGAGGAAAAGCCCCAGAGATCCCACAGGAGGAGGGGCTGCAAACCCAGCCCAGGGAGCTGTGAGGAGGAAAGACCCGCCCTGTGCCAGGAGGGCGGCCGGAGATCCAGCCGGAGCTCAGAGCTGGAGGAGAAGCCTCATGGAGGGGAGAAGCCCCACAAGTGTGGGGAATGTGGGAAGGGTTTCAGCTACAGGTGCCACCTGATCCAGCACCAGGTGATCCACACTGGGGAACGGCCCCACAAGTGTGGGGAATGTGGGATGAGCTTCAGCCAGAAGGGTTCCCTGACACAACACCAGAGGATCCACACTGGGGAAAAGCCCTACAAGTGTGGGGAATGTGGGAAGAGCTTCAGAGTAAGCTGGGCCCTGATCCAGCACCAGGTGATCCACACTGGGGAAGGGCTCTACACCTGCTTGGAATGTGGGAAGGGCTTTGGATGGAGCTCCAGCCTGAGAAACCACCAGCACATCCATACCGGGGAGAGGCCCTATGAGTGTCCCCAATGTGGGAAGAGGTTTCACACCAGCTCCAATCTGCTCCTACATCAGCGGATTCACACGGATGAGTGGCCCTTCCGCTGCCCCAACTGCAGGAAGGGATTCAAGTACAACTCTGCCCTCACTGTCCACCGGCGCATCCACACTGGGGAGAGGCCCCACGAGTGTCCCCAGTGTGGGAAGAGCTTCTCACAGAGCTCTAACTTGACCAGACACCAGCGGAGCCACCACTAAGGGAAGCCATGGGAGTGCCCTGAGAGCGCCCTAAGAGTGGGAAGAGCTTCGTGCGCTGCTCCAGCTCCATCCCCCGTGAGAGGATCGGCGTTGGATGATCCCCAGTGACCCCGTTGGGCAGAGCCCTGGTGATCCGTGGTGATCCCCACCTGGCTGGGGGGGCTCCACATCTTCCTGGCTCCCTGTGGGCACCTGGATGAACGCAGGGGCAGGAACATCCATCGGGACACAGACCAACATTGGGAATTCCTTTGGGAAGGGTGGATTTGTTGACTTTCAGCCCCAGAAAATCTGTTATGTTCAATCTGGTCTTCTGGGGCATCAACGAATACTGGATGGTCTTGGAGGTCTTTCCCAGCCTCTGGGATTCCATGATTTTGATTTCCTATTTCTTGAGGGCATCTTCCGCAGCCAAATGGTGATGATTTGGGGCAACGACCAAGATTTGGAGACAGTGGGGTGGAAATCCCTCCAATAAAGCTACTTCCCTCCGACCCAAGCACATGGATCCTCAGCTGGCACGGACACAGAAATCATTTTCTTTTGGCCTTGATTTGCTTTTAATTTCTCTTCATCCCTTTAAAAAAATCCTACACTGGGGTAAAAATAAGGACGTTGAACTAAGACATGGGTGAGGACATGGGGACACATGGACACAGAGAGGGACGTGGCCATTCATGGGGACACGGGGGGGACACAGGCACAGATGGAGATGTGGGGGACAGTGACAGGGATGGGAACATGGTGGGAAGACAGCCATGGGTGAGGCCATGGTGGGACATGGCCAGTGATATGTGGGGACATGGCCATGGCCGGTGCCATGGGGGGAACTTGCAGGGGCTGTGGGGGATGCTGGGTGTGAGGGAGGTGAGGGTTCCTGGGAGGGACTTGGGGCTTGCTGAGGGCTTTGGGGACCCCAGGCTGAGCGGCTCCAGCAGCGCTGGGAGACCCTGGTGGAGGTTCTGAGGCAGCTGCTCAAGGAGCCCCTGACCTGGAACCCCAGCCAGGCATTGGGCTCCTGGAAGGGAATGAACGTCCTTGTCCCCAGGAGGGAAATCCCAGCAGCCCCAGGGTGTTGGGGGCAGCTGAGAGGCCACAAGAGGGAGGGGAAAGCCAGACAGAGCTGTCCCTGTCCAAAACTGCACCCCAAAAATCCCCAAACTCATGGATTCTTTGCAGGAAAAAGCTGCCAGGAGGTGCCTGAATTAAGGGAGAGGGGGGGATGAGACCCCCCAGACTGAACAAGAGGAGCCTGGAACCCCCAAACCCAAGCATGGGTGTCATGTGTTGAAAGCAGCTGGGGAGATGTTTATCTGTTGTTGGGGTGTATTTTTATTGTGTTTCCAATTGCAGCTCAGTTTTAATGGTCAGTTTTATACCCCCTCATATTTTGTATTGTTACAGTATATTTTATCCCTAATGAATTGTTCCTTTCCCCCTGTGTTGTTGGTTTTGCCCTGGTTGTCTATCTTCCCTAGACTTGCCCTTCCCTCCTCCTACAGAATTGTCAAGCCTTCCCTAACCCTGCCCCTTCTTCCAGACCCTTCCCTGTCAATCCCCCAACCTTTGATGCCCCAGTGGTTGGTTTAAACTGTTTCCTCCCCTTGTGTTCTTTCACTGGTCTGTGTATTGTACTGCCCACCTTATGTTCCTCCCCCATGTCACTCTTATTGGTTGGAAATTGTATCCTCTCCCAAGACCTCCCCCCTTTGTAAGCCCCTTCAAGCCCAGGTTCTGTGCCTTTTTCTGTCCCTGACCCTCTGGGCAGTAAACACCTTTGGAAATCACACAGAAGGCCTCTCCCTGTTCCTTGTCCCTGCCCTCGATGCGTGCCACCTGTGCTATAGAGCAACTGTGCCCTACAGCTGCACCCCGGATTGCCTGGCTGTCTGTGCCCTACAGCTGCACCCCGGATTGCCTGGCTTTCTGTGCCCTACAGCTGCACCCTCGGATTGCCTGGCTGTCTGTGCCGTACAGCTGCACCCCGGATTGCCTGTCTTTCTGGGGGCAGCCCACTCCTGGTGCCGGTGCCGGGAGCTGGCTGGGCTGAAGGACACCGGCGTCGCGTCAGCTGGTGCCCAACGTGGGGCCCTCGGGACCCCTCTCAGAGTCTGTGTGAGTCCTTTGGTGCACCAGTGCCCCTGGGTGATTACTCCACTTTTTGGTTGGTGGTACTCCCAGGGGGAAGGCGGCAACCCTCTTGCACCTAAGAGGATCGCTTCCGGCCAGGGTACCTTCCCTGTGGCTTTCTGTTTCCCGAGACCAACAGAGTGGTGAGTACCCCGGCGGACTGGGAATGACCGGGTCGGGGGCTCACAAATGAGAAGAGGGAGTTGATATTTAAGTTTCACGGGGTTTGAGTCCCCTAAGGAATGGTTTTCAGTAAAGTTTCCAGCTATAGTACGGAGTTTTAACCCCAAGTGTGGAAGGAAGGAGAGTGGGCAAAGTGTATGTGTGGCCCAGGTAGAGAGTGGGTTGAGGGTGGTCTCGGGACCCTTTTCTTTTAAGTTTCTTATTTTGCCACAGGAGAGGGCGGTTTATTGTTGTGTTGGTGGGATGGGTGCTGATCTGTCAACACAACAAAGGGAGATCTTATTCCAAGTTGTGGGTACCCTTGAGGTCGGGGGCAAAAGTTAAAGTTTTCAAAGGGATTGTTAAAGGGATTTGTTAAATGGCTGCTTCTCCATTTCCCCCAAATGTCTCCTGATTTTAAAACAAGGGAAAGTGGAGGAACAGTCAAATTGGTTTTCCCCAGTTGATACCCAAGTCCCTCGTTCCCCATCCCTCAGTCCTAAACCCTTTTCCCCTAGACTGGGAGGGCTGCGTGGAACAACCCGTGAAGCACAGGGCAGCCGGCAATGCCTTGGTCTCCCTGGCTCCCCGCAGCCCCCTCAGCACCTTTGCCCTGGCAGCAAGGTGCCGGCTGTCAGGGACCCTTCCCTGATCCCTCAATCCGCTCCCTCTTTCCCAGTTCATAATCCCCAAGATGCCTTCCAAAGTTGTTTGTTCCCCTTTCTGGTTGAAAGCATTATTTATTACATTCAAATTCCTTTAAGTTTGTATTAAGAGCATGTTTGTTTGATCATGTATGCTTTCCTTGTAATCACTTAATATTTTTGTTTTACTCTATGTTACTCTTTTGGAGTTTGTTTCTATAAGTCAATTAATTTAAGGTCAAGGTATTTATCATCTGTAAGTTTTAAATAATCTTATCTGTCATATGATTTATGTCTTTTTAAAGACAGGAACAACCCCAGTCAAATTGGTGCCAGGCACAGTGGCAGTGGCCTGTAGTCCCAGCTGCCGGGGAGGCTGAGCCTGATGGATCACTTGAATCCCAGGAGTTCTGGGCTGCCGTGTGTTGTGCCGAGTGGGCATCCAAGTTAAGGACACCATCACTCTAGCCAAAGTACTGTTCCTGAGCATCAGGCAGAACAGAAAAGAAGAACAAGTCAAAAGGACTTTCTGAAGCTTTTGACTTCTGGCTGAAATTGTCTGCTATCTTAAGTGCTGTTAGAGTTTGTCTATAAGTTGTTTCAGTTTTGTCAGCTGTTTTCCCTTAAGTTTGTTTTCCTGAACTACCCCCTCCTTCACCCTTCCCCACTCCCACTCCTTCGTCAGGGTCCTTCCCTGCGACGTGCCCCACCTCTGCGTCAGGTATCGTCCCTGCATCAAGACCTTCCCTTTCTAGAAAAACCTCCCCAGCTATCCACCCAGGTATTCCTTAATAGTGATTACCCTTTATGCTGCACAAGTACTACCCTTATGCTCCCAAATCATTGCTTGTATTACTTTATTCCACCCCTCTCCCTCTGTAATTGAACCTAAGCCCTTCATTAATTTATTTGAACTCTGGAACTCTCACTATCTCCTTTCTAAACAAAAAAGGGGGAGTTTTTATTGTGTGTTTAGTGTGTGTTTTTATTGTGTTTCCAATTGCAGCTCAGTTTTAATGGTCAGTTTTATACCCCCTCCATATTTTGTATTGTTATAGTATATTTTATCTCTAATGAATTGTTCCTTTCCCTCTGTACTGTTGGTTTTGCCCTGGTTGTCTATCTTCCCTAGACTTGCCCTTCCCTCCTCCTACAGAATTGTCAAGCCTTCCCTAACCCTGCCCCTTCTTCCAGACCCTTCCCTGTCAATCCCCCAACCTTTGATGCCCCAGTGATTGATTTTAACTGTTCCCTCCCTTTGTGTTCTTTCACTGGTCTGTGTATTGTACTGCCCACCTTATGTTCCTCCCCCATGTCACTCTTATTGGTTGGGAATTGTATCCTCTCCCAAGACCTCCCCCCTTTGTAAGCCCCTTCAAGCCCAGGTTCTGTGCCTTTTTCTGTCCCTGACCCTCTGGGCAATAAACACCTTTGGAAATCACACAGAAGGCCTCTCCCTGTTCCTTGTCCCTGCCCTCGACGTGTGCCACCTGTGCTTTAGAGCAACTGTGCCCTACAGCTGCACCCCGGATTGCCTGGCTGTCTGTGCCCTACAGCTGCACCCTGGATTGCCTGGCTTTCTGGGGGCAGCCCACTCCTGGTGATGGTACTGGGAGCTGGCTGGGCTGAAGAACATCGGCATCGCGTCAGGAAAACTGGTTTCACAAATAGCAGAAGACATTAAAAGAGTCGCAGCACATGTGCCTGTTCAGAAATGGAATTCTATCCTTCAGGATTCCTGGTGGGACCAGTGGTTTGGGGGAGGGGCTGGGTGGAAGAAAGTGGGATTTATATTAACGGGGTTACCTTTTTTCCTTGCCTAATTCCTTGCTTTATTAAGCTCATTTACTCTGTGATTGATGGGAATGCAAGTTGCAGCAATGCTTGTAGGCTCCAAATTGGCTGCAAAAAAATTTAGTCGTTTTGGGTAAACATCCAAAATACCCCAAATAATGAAATTGAGGAAAGACAAAAAAGAAGCTCAGATCTCACAAATTTTATCCAGGTTTGAAGCACAGGCACAAATCAATAAATTAAACAAGAGGGGGGAATTGTAAGAAATCAAGTTGTGATTGGTGTCAATCATATAGCAGGTGTGTCTGCAGGCAATGTGGACAGAGACCATGGGATTATTACAAAGAAAATTTTGCAGCTCAGTAAGGCATGGAAGTGGGGTTTAACAAGACAACTGTACAACAGCAATCTTTGACCTAACAGTTTGTTGTAACAACAAAAATGTAAATTGTTTGCAAGTAGTTAAACTACTTTGTAGTATAAGTTTTAAACTATCCTTTGTACAAGTTATAAATCGTTGGTTTTTGTATAGAAGGATTTGCAATCCTTTAATAAGGGGAAGTAAGACTAACAAACCAAAAGGCTTTACAAAGATATCTTTAAACATGCTGACTTTTGAGGTTTTGTAATAACAGAGAGAGGGGCCCCATGCAGACAGGTGTTGGGGCATACTGGCTTAACCGGTGTAATAACCAAGAAAAAACTTGCAAAACGTGTGCTGGCTGACAGAATATATACGCTTGCTTAAGCCAACTATATAACCAAAAATAATGCTGGTGGAAAAAGATATTTGAAAAGAAGAATGGGAGACTGGAGGAAAAAACATCAGAAGACCATCTCAGACCACCTCCCCGACAGATCTTCGAAAACCACAACTGCTGATTATTGAGATGAATATACCTTACCGGAGAAAGGATCAAAGTGTTGATGCCCAGTGTTCCATGTTTTGGGCCGCTAGTTCAGTGTTCCATGTTAACAGTTAAGTGTTCTCTATAACCCCTGTTCTATTTCCCTTTCTGTCGGGTCATGTTTGAGCCCTGCTGCTCCCCAAGATGGTGACTGGAAGCGTATACAAATCAGCCACCAGAAAAACACCATCCCGGCAGAAAAACCTCGACAAACAATGAACCAGCACATAAAATAGAAAACCAAAAAGGACAAGTTACAGTGGGGAGCAAGAGGCATCACCCACCAGCTTTGCCCTTCTCGCCATAACCAACATGAGACTTGCCAAGTGTGACAGCCCTGGACTTTTGAGCCAACGAGGACTTCGGAGATTCCTGCGAGGACAGAAGTCCCGGCTCTGCCTACCTTGCACTCCAGTAGGAAGAGCTGCACATCTCCTCCTCTGAGTTACTTCTGGGAGCAGTGGCTGCATATGTGCGACCCATCGGGCCCCCACCCTAAATTGATTCCAATAAAGGCTTTAAAAAGGAGCAGTATCTCCTGCCCTGTTTTCATCAGCCTGGGGACTCGCCCGAGGTCACCACGCCCACAGGAGACCTCTGGACAGGATGGCCGCCTGCTTCGAGGGACCCTTGGGAATTGCTGGTGACCCCCGGACCCTGGGAATCAGCAGGGGATCAGTGACGCGGAGGAGCGCTGGATTGGTGAGAAAATCCGGTGGTGGGAGTAGAGGTGAGTAGGCAAGTGAGTGAGATGGGGGCCAGCAGCTCAGACCCCCGAAATGAGTGCGGACCCCTCAGTACCGCAGTTCTGGACTCCTGCAAGGGGGCCAGCCGGGAACAGGGAGAAGTGAGTGGGAGATGAAAGATTGAGGCACCTCTAGGGATAGAGAGAGCCCCATCTCCGGGCGTGCGGACGAATCTTAGTGAGTGAGTGGCACGCAAGGGTAGGCCTCCCACAATTGGACAGGGGTGTAGGGAGGGGCAAGCAGAGTTGCAAGCCCCGTTGGGACCTTAATTCTGGAGAAGGGTCAGGTGGACTCTAAACTAAACACAAAGAGGGGGGCCTGGTAGGCCCCCACAGTCCAAGTCTCTTGATGTCGGGAGTCCAGGCATGGGGCAAGGTGTGGAGGCAGTAGAGTGTGTCAGTTGCGGTTTAGAGTTCTGTTGCCTGTCGTTAACTTTCAGTTCGGGTAGGGGCAGAGTTAGAAAGGGACTTTTATGTTAGAGAAAGATTTTTTTCAAGGCCAAGGAAGTTTTGGTTACGGTTCGGATTTGTATTGCCCGTTGTTAGTTTTCAGTTTGGTTAGGGGCACCTTAACAGTTTAGTTTGAGGCCTAAAAGTATGGGAGGGTGTGTAAGCAAGAGAGCAAGTACTCCTAAAGGTGGGAAGAAGAAAATCAAGAGTATTCCTCCTAATAGTCCCATGGGGAAGTTATTGGATGGATGGGAGGATTGGGAAGTGATGAGGGAACTTGGTAAGAGTGAT
>JADMLD010000929.1:600000-1070000 GCA_017589585.1 Phylloscopus whistleri
CCCATCCCTAGGGAGCAGGGCAGGAGTGAGATCAGGAATAAATGCTGCTCCCAAAAACTCTGTAATCCCGAGCAGCCTCTGGGCCCTGCCCAAGCCAAAGGCCCCTCTCTGCTTCCCAACCCTCCCTGCTCATTCCTCTCCCATTTCTGGGGGCACCTCACGCTCTGGCTGTACTGGTTTGTACTGGGCAGAGAAGGGGATCCCAGCACTGGGAATACTCCTGTCCAAACCCACAGTTTGCTGAGCCAGGAGCAATCAGAGGAAATCCCAGGAAAGTTCCCTGGAGAGGCAAAAGGGAGGATGAACTGAGCAGGACTTGCTGCATCTCATTGAGGCCTTTCAGGAGTTCAAGGGCTTAAAAAAAAACCATGGAAAAGTGATTTTTCCATGGGCAGAGAGAGAAAGAACAAGGAGGGGGGTGGGTTTAGGCTGAAAGAGGGGAGATTTAGATTTGATATTGGGAGGAAATTCCTCCCTGTGAGGGTGGGGGGTGGGGTGGTGAGGCTGGGATGGAATTCCCAGAGCAGCTGTGGCTGCCCCTGGATCCCTGGCAGTGCCCAAGGCCAGGCTGGGCAGGACTGGGAGCAGCCTGGGACAGGGGAAGGTGTCCCTGCCATGGCAGGGGTGGCACTGGATCCTTCCCACCCAAACCAGGCTGGGATTCCATGATTTGTAACCCTCAGGAGCTGCAATGTCCCAAGGAACTGGTGACATCCCAGCACTGATTTCCAGCCCCAAACCTGCACAAGCCCTCATAGAGAACAATCCCAGCTGCCCCAGGAAAAGCTTTCCATGCTACCTTTGCCTCAGCTTGGCTCCAAGATAAATATTTGGAATTCTTCCTTCCATTTCCAAGATCAGCATCAGGTGTTCCCATTATCCCCCACAGAAGCACCACTCCTGCATCTGGAAAAGCAGAGGGAACAGAATTCCTGATTATTTTTATTATTCCTGTGCAATTATTCTGGGAACAGCTCCCTGGGGAGTCAGTGCACAATGGGATGTCAAAGAGAGAAGGAACTCCACTGTCATGGAAAGCACCCCCAGGGAGGAAGGGGTGGAGGGAATTTTAGTGTCCAGGTGGAAATGTCTCATCCCAGTCCCTTCCCATCCATCCCAGAGCTGTGGCAGACCCACCTGTCCTCACTCCCAAGGGGTAAATGGGAGGGCAGGAGATGCTGCACGGATATTTGGGAGCAGCCTAAGGGAAAACAAACGGTCCTGCCTTTTGTGGGAGGATTGAGGGGGAGTTCTGGAGGGTGATCCACGGCCTGGCAGATCCCCAGCTCTGATTCCTGCTTATCTGGAGCCTCCTGACTCCCATCAGCTCCTGGCACCAGGGAACTGATGGTGGCAAAGGGAAGAAGGAAGATGGGAAGGTGTTCATTCCCAGGTTCTACAGCTGGTACAGGAACACAGGAGCAAATCCTCCCTGCATTCCCAGGTTTTACAGCTGGTACAGGAACACAGGAGCAAATCCTCCCTTCATTCCCACACTTTACAGCTGGGCATGGGAACAAATCCTTCCTTGGAGCGTCTTGTTTCTCAAATTAAAAACTAAATTTAAAAAAAACCAACAAAAACCAACCAACCAAACAAACAAAAAAACCCCATGGAGAAGTTGCTAAAAACATCAAAATCCTGCAGGAGGGAACTGCCCAAAAGCAGGGAGCAGGGAGGGTTTGATGGGAGCATTTCCAGTCAAGCTTTCCCAATTCTCCAGGGAGCTTTTATACCTCCAGGGAAATTGTTTTAAAATATCAACTCCAGAGAGGAAATAGCCTTGGGAAGGGAAAAGTCTTGGAGAAAACCGTGGAGAATTATGCAGCCCATTACCCAGGGCTCAGGGAAGCTCCTGGTGCTCACCCAGCCACATCCAAGGGCTGGAAAAGGAGGAGAGAGGGGGAGAGAGGAGCTCTGAATAGAAGTGTATCCGATATTTGGGGGGGAAATACAGAGAAGAAGCAAAAAAAAAAAAGACCAGGAAATGTCATCCTTGTGCCTTCTATACCTGGAGCAAATCCCTTTTCCTCTGAGGGGGAAGGGGATGGATTCAAACACTCCCAGGAACACTCAGGATATTCCTTCAGGGAGTGTCTCTTCAGCAAAACAAATCCTGACAAGATCTTTGTGCCAAGGCAGAGCCGGTCCAAACATCCCTCCTGGAAGGAGGAACCTTTTCCTGCTGCAGTTTTGTTCCTCCAGGGTGTTTTCCATCCAGGAGCTCCCTTCCTTTTGCCTTCCCCGGGATTACATTAAAGAAAAAAGCAGGGGTTTTGAATAATTATAAAAAATTCCTTGTCAGCCATCAGAGGAGCCAAGGCTGGAGGAGAATACAGGAAAGCATTAAAGGAAAGGGTAGAAAAGGGCAGGGAGGGGTTCTATTGATGGCCCTGGATCCCTGGCAGTGTCCCAGACCAGGCTGGATGGGCTGGGAGCACCCTGGGACAGTGGGAGGGGTCCCTGCCCGTGGCAGGGGTGGCTCTGGATGGGCTTTAAGGTCCCTTCCCACCCAAACCACTCCATGATTCCATGAAAAAGTCCTGAAGGCTGGAATGGGAGAGGGAACTCTCCCAAGAAGGAATGTACCGGGAATTCTGACCAGATACAAACCTGGACAATTCCCTGGCTGTGCCAGCTCAGCCCCTCCTCCCCTCCCTGTACAGCTCCAAGGCTATTGAGAGCCAAATCCTGCTTCTCATCCCTAAAAAAACCAGCCTGAAACTGCCCTGAAATCCAAGAAAATCCCAAATTTCCTCAGCTGGCAGCAGGAGCAGAATCCAGCCCGAGACATTCCAAGCTTCCTGGTGTTGTTTGTGGGTTTTTATAAAAATCAATGTTATTTACAATTATATAACTGCGAAAAAGCAGCTGAAAAACTTTGGGATGGAGCTTCTATTTTATCCAACCTTTTCTCCATTAATCTTCCCACACAACTGCTGTCACCATTAGGCTGCCAAAGGAAAATTCTCTGGATCCTTTCAGCTTGGCAGCTCTGCAGGTGCACTTACCTGCCTCTGCCTCCAGCCTGTCCCATGTCCCTGCATCCCTGGGGATCCTCCCTCTGCCCGAGGCAGCAGGGATATCACTGGGACAGACCTTCACCTGTGGCCTCCAATCCTGGAAATCCACAGGAAGGAGGTAAAAATCCCCAAATTCTCCTGCTGCAGCCGCTGGTGTGGGGAGAGTGCAGGCACCTGTGGTCTGCAGGATCTGTGTGACTGAGCCCGTGCTGGGATCGCTGGAATCACTGGCAGCATTCCCACGGAATCTGCAAGGAACTGGAGCAGCTTTGGGGCTGTCAGATTTGATCCTCTGAAGGGATTTTTGACAGGAATTGAAGCTTTTTTTGATGGAGAGGGGGAGGTTTTGCTGTGTGCAGAGAGGGGCTGCTTCCCTCAGGAAGGAGCAGTGAATTATCCTGCATTTCTGCAAAGTCTGGGAGTCTCCCAAGCCTTCACGGGGAGCAGGGTCAAGTCGGAGCTGTTTGTGCTTCCAGCCCCATCCCTCGGGTGCTGCAGGGATTTTTACAATAATTGCATTAATTGATTTCCTCCAAGGTGACCCCTGCGCTCGGCAGGAGTGGGAGCAGGGATGAGCCGGGATGGGAAGGTGGCACAGGGACCTTCCCAAACCTCGTCCTGTCCCCAAAGCCCCCAGCTCCAGGTGACCTTCCTGCTGTCACCTCTGGAATCATCTCCATCCCTGGCAGTGTCCCAAGCCAGGCTGGGTGGGTTTGGAGCACCCTGGGGGGGTGGGAGGTGTCCTGTGGGTTTAATGTCCCTCCCAACCCAAACCATTCCAGGATTCCAGGATTCCCCACACGGGGCCAATTACTCCAACCCCTACATGGGAATTTTTGCAGCAGCCAATTTCCCTGCAACTCCTGTGCCACAAATCCCAGGAACAGATGGATTTGGGAATGGGGAGGTTTCAGTGGCAGCTCTGGGGGCTCACCCTTCCCTTTTACCCTTCAGGATCTGAATCCTCATTTTCTCACTTCCCTCCTGCTGCCATAAAAACCAGGGATGTGGCAGCCTCTTGGATTTGAAACATCTCCAGGTTTGAGGAGAAAGGGCTTTTTCCCTTTTTCCCACCTGGCTGCCAGGAGAGCCTTCAAGTTCCTTGGAATGACAAGGAATAAACCTTAAGGAATCACTCCCTGAACTTGGTTTGGAAGCCAAACTCCCTTTGAGAGAGAGAATTTTCCATCCCCTCCAGCATTCAGTGGAGCAGTTTTCCCCTGGGTTTGCCAGGTCCAGTGAATTTAATGGGAGGGAAAAGGGTTCAGGAAGGGGGGAATTAGCAGGGACTTGTCTCTCCAGGCACAGGGCGGGACATGGGACACTCAGCAGGACCCTCCCAGGTGTCCCAGGGTGACCCACGGGCTCCTGTGCTGGGCCCTGTCCCCTGGGAAGCTCCAGCCTCCTCTTTCCCAGGTGCTGTTCCTCTTGGGAATGTCAGGTTTGGGCTCAGGGGAGGTGCAGAGCAGCCTCCAGCCCACCCCAGGCTTCTTCCCGTGGGGTATCCAGAAGCATCCCCCCGAGACAGGGAGGCTGGGAATTCCCTCCTGCATTTCCCAGGCTCACATCTCGCTGCAAGGTCCCCAATCCTATAAAGGTGTGGGTCCTGTCTAACCCTAAATGGAGGTGCAGGAAATCCCAAAGGGAACTGTAGGTGATGCCTAATCCCAAATTAAACTAGGTGATGCCTAATCCTAAATACCCCATATAAGGGTGTGGGAGGTGCCCAATCCCACATGGATCAGCTCCTATCCACATCCCAGGACCAAAGAGCCACGTTTGAGCAGCAAAATGAGCTCAGGAAGTTTTCCCTTTCCGAGATTCCTTTTTAATTAAAGCAGAACGTCTCCAGTGATGCCACACAAGGAGCAGGAAAAGCCTTGGAGCAGGAAAATCCCTGGAGTGTGGCTGAAGCCCCAAGGGAAGCAGGAGAGCATTGCCCCTCCCTGCAGCCCCTCAGCAGCCAAAAGAGTGAATTCCAGCCCTTCAGGAAATGGGGGAAGAGGAAAAGGAAAATAAACAGGAACAGAGGCTCTAAAGGCTCAAAAGTTGAGGGAAAAAAAGTGGAATAATCTGTGTGTCTGAGAGTCAGAAAACAGATAATATTCAATATTTGACATTCAACAGTCAATATTCAATATTTGACATTAAATATTCAAGTCAATAGTCAATAGTCAATATTCAATATTCAATAATCAATATTCCATATTCAATAGTCAATATTTGATATTCCATATTCAATAGTCAATACTCAAATCTTCTTTGCCCTGCTGAAGATGGATTCATTTCCAGCCTCTGGAGGTGTCCCATGGCTCTGCCCTTCCCTGCACATTCAGGGCTCCTTTTAAAGCTGCTCTTTCCCCTTTTGCCCTCGGCCTGCCTGGATCCAGGATAATTCCAGCAGGGCCAGGGAAAGGGAGAAGTGCGCCAAAAGCTCAGGAATTGGGCACCAAGCACCTCACCCAGCTGTGTCCCTTCATTGTCACACGGGATGGAGGGACAGGACACAGGGAATGGATTCTCACTGCCCAGGGCAGGGATGGGTGGGATCTTGGGGAGGAATTCTTGGCTGGGAGGGTGGAGAGGGGCTGGGATGGAATTCCCAGAGCAGCTGTGGCTGCCCCTGGATCCCTGGCAGTGCCCAAGGCCAGGCTGGACATTGGGGCTGGGAGCACCTGGGACAGTGGGAGGTGTCCCTGCCATGGCAGGGGTGGCACTGGGTGGGATTTAAGATCCATTCCATCCCAAACCATTCCATGACGCTTTTTAACCCCTGGACAGAGTTTTGGGGCCCCCCAGGGATGGGGGGAGGCTCCTGGCCAGCCCTGGGGCCACCAAAATCCACCAAGAGCATTGGAGCAGGAGCTGGGCAGGTCCAGGATGCTCCATCCCTGATGGCAGCAAAGGAATTTGATAGGAAGAGGCCACGAGGACTTTGGTGTTTAATTTGCTCCAAAGAATTCCTGTTCAAATCCATCCTTCCCATATCCAGAGGTGTTTTCATTTGTTTCATTTCCTCCCCTCATTTCTTCGGCAGCGAAATGGGAAACAGGGGGGGAAAAGGAGATAATTGGGAGGATGCCAGCTGTGAGTTTAAAATAGATCCAAATCCTTCCTCTTCCCTACCTGCAGAAGGAAAAGAAAGCCACATTTAAATATCTATCTCTATAAACACATTTATTTATGGATTAGCCTTTTCTTCCTTTAAGGGAAGCCAGGAATAATGGCTCTGCCAAGAAATGCCAATTAAAGCAGGCCCCGCTAATTAAAGGCCATGTGCCAGCCCTGTCGTGTGTGGGGTGGAGCAGGACCTTAAATCCACAGCTGATCCCCAGACTGAGCCCCTGGATCAGCCACGTGTCCCCTCCAAAACCTGGGCTGCAGGAGGAATAAATCCTCTGGGATGTGCAGGACCCCCCAGGGGCAGGGTCTGCAGCCCAGCCAAGGTCTGGCTGCTGAAATCTTCCCAATCTTCCTGCTGTGGGAAACCCCACTTGATTTTTTATTTTCCTTCCCCACGCTGTGATTCCCAGTGTAATTCCCAAAGGAGCAGCAACATCTCAGCTCACTTGGGCATTTGTTTGATCTCTCCCAGGTTTGTGGGTTTTTTTTCCTTTAAACACACACACAAGGCCCTGGAAATGAGATATACAAAGTTTCTCTAGTTTTGGCTTTTTTTTTTTTTTTTGGAGCAGTGTTGTGAGATCCAAACGTTTTTACTCCTTTGTTGCTGCCGGGGTGAAGCAACAGATCCAGAAATCCTGGCAGCATTTATCTGCTCCAAATATTTTGGTGTGGATGGAATATTTCACCTCCCTGCATTCAAAACAAACAGCCCCAAACCACTGCAGCCCCCAGAACTCTCTCAGTTCCCTGGGAGAATTTCCCAGCTGGAAGCCCAAGCATTTATTTAGTTTATTTGCATGGAAAATGAAACAAAGCCAAGGAAAACAACAAGAACCCCCCTCTGGATGTTTCTGGGGGTTCCCCAAAGCTCTGCTGCCCTGGGCGGGGTTGTCACCTTCTCTGGGATCTGAGGCAGCAGGGCTGGAATTAGGGCCGAGTGGTGGCTTCCATGGAAACCCCAATTTCCAGGTGCTCTGTGCCTTTCTGCTTGCAGGGTGGCTCCAGCAGGAATTGTTTCTGCAGGGCTTGGGCAGCGCAGGGAATTTCTCCAGAAGGTTTGGGGGTTGCAGGACACCTTTAAGGCTCATTTTGCCCCGACACCCTGGGCTCTGGGAATGGGCACATCCAGCTGTGCCCAGCTGTGCCCAGCAGGGCCAGGCTCTGCCCCTGGAGATGTTTCAGTGCTGGAAGAGGGATCCCATTCCCAGCCCCAGGTGACCTGAGCCTGGGAACAAGTGGCCTTTCAGTGTCTGCCCTTTGTTCTCCTTGCCTTGAGCTCCTGAGAGCTGAAAATCCCCCCTTTGTATTCCAGAGGCTCTGAGAGCACAAAATCCAGTGTAGGAAGGTTGATCAGGGAATCCTGGAATGGTTGGGTTGGAAGGGACCTTAAAGCCCATCCAGGTGCAACCCCTGGGACACCTCCCACTGTCCCAGGCTGCTCCAAGTGTCCAGCCTGGCCTGGGGCACTGCCAGGGATCCAGGGGCAGCCACAGCTGCTCTGGGAATTCTATTCCAGGGCCTCCCCACCCAATTCCGCCCCAGGGAGGAACTGTTTCCCAAAATCCAAGCCCCATCCTGCCCCATTTGATCCCATCGCTCTGATCTCTCCCCCTGCTTTTGATCCCTCAAAGCTCAGCAGAGCAGACCATGTCCCAGAGCTGCTCCATGTCTGGGGCCAGTCCCAGGGGATAAAACCAGGGATCAATCTGCTGCCCACTCCCCCGGCAGGAATGGCTTGGGAGAGCAGAGGAGCAAATCCCAACAATCCCAATGGACACAGGTGAGGAGGGTGGCCGGGGAAGGGGGCTCCAGTCACCCCTGAGTCTGGAGAGAGGAGCTTGGAGCTGGATCCTCCCTCTTTTTGCTCCCTTCCAGGATAAATAGCAATACTAATAGCAATTGTAATACTAATACTAATACTAATACTAATACTAATACTAATACTAATACTAATACTAATACTAACACTGATACTGATACTAACAGCATCCAGCAGAACAAAGTTTTGCCATTTCCTTTCCAGGGGGTTTCAAGCTTTTCTTTAATCCTTTTTGTCTTTCACCCGAGTCGATGTTTGAGGTGAAAATGAAGCTTCGAAAGAGGCCAAAGCTTTTGGTTGGAACAACTTTGGAATCGTTGTCTTCTTGTCCCCTTTGAAGGGCATGTAAGGGATGGAATGGTGGAATTCCCCCACAAAAATCCACTGAATTTGTCAAGTATTCCAAACTACGGAATCCCAAATCCATTCTCCTCCAGGAGGAGGAAACTCACCCGGCCCAAGGGACAATTTTCAAGTGACTTGTTGGGTTAATTAGCAATATTTATTGATCAGCTCTATTATTTCTCATTGGACTTAATTAGGTCCAATTAGCTTTTAAGCTGCTCTGGCTGCCTGAGGAATTATCAAGGCTGGGACGCAGGGAATGAGCTGCTTTCCCAAATAACTGAAAACACGGAGAGAATTTCCAAAGGCTGGGGAAATGTCCCCCCAGGTGATACCTTGGGATTTCATCGTCAGGTTTGGTTTGGCTTTGGAATGTTTTCCTGGGCTCCAGCTGGCCTTGGCCATCCCACTGCCCTTTGCCATCAGCCGCTGCCAGCTAATTAAGAAAAGTTGCTTCCCCCTAATAAATCAAGGAGATTGGAGTGGATCACTTGGAACGGATTTAAGGAAAAAGCTGCTTCCCGTGCAAACCTGCTGCTCCTTCCTTCACAAGCCCCTTTTGCCAGGCTGCCCCTGCCCAAAACCAAAAAGAGTGAAGAACCTTTTGGAGAAGAGAAAGAGCTGAAAGCTCTGAGGCCACAGTGCGGGGCTGGGCTGGGCTGGGCTCTCCCCGGGGGCCCGGGAACCCGGCCCGGCTGTGCCCCGGGGCTGGGATGCGCTTGGAGAGGGAGGCAATTCGGGAGGATGTTTATGGTCGGGCACCTTTTATTTCCTTGGGTTTGTGGCAATAAATCCCGGATAAACCAGCCCCGGCCCGCCCGGCGGGGAAGCACTGGGGATGTCGATAACCCCGAGAGGGAGCCAAGGGGAGAAACTCCCGCTGCTTTCAACAGGCGGCGGGGAAAAACGGGCTGGGATCCGCTGGGAGAAGGGCAGGAGAGGCTCCCTGAATCCCCTGGAATGGATACGGGAACTGCCGGCCTCTTCCCGCTCGGTTAGGAAAGGTCACGGCCGCTGCTGGGGGGGTTGGGAAGGATTTGCTGCTTACGAGCCGTGCTGAAAAATGGGAAAATGCTCCCGAGCACGGACACGAGCTCTGCAAAAACCACCCGAGTTATCTGAGGGCACCGAGCTGAGCCCACGCAGTGTTTGTGCTGCTGCCACCGCCCCCGGCGCTGCGGGGCACACGCTCGGCCTCTCCATCCCATTTCCCCCCGTTTCCAGGACAAGCGGTGGGATTTGGGGCTGCCCCCCGAGCCGGGGCTGCCGCACGTTCGCAGCTTTGGCACAATAAAACAGCAACTCTCCGGGAGAGGCTGGAGAGAACCAGGCTGTAACGACTCCATCTATTGGGTAAAAATATACGGCTCCAAATGCACAGGGAAAATTAATTCCGAGGGAAAAAAAAAAAAAATATATCAGAGGGGATTCGGAGCAGTTACCGGCACTTACAGCTTAATTGGACACAATTAGAGGAATGTTTCTCGGTAGTGTTTGAAAGCAAAATGAAGGTAACGGCAGCCGCTTCCAGAGATCCGAGCTCAGCAATCCCGAGGAGATGCCAATCCACATCCCGAGCTATTCCCGTCGCACAGGGGGTTAAGGGAAAAGGGCTTTTTCGGTGTCCGACGAGGGGCAGGAGGAGCCCCTGACCCCAAAGGGCTCGGAGCTCGGGGTGAGGGGCAGAGGGGCAGCGAGGGGCGGGGGCGATGCTGCCCTGAACGCCTTTCTCCCTTTCCCACCGGTTCCAGGGGAGCGGAGGCGCGGGGAGCAGCTTCGCCACGGAGAGCAGAGAGCCCCGAGCCCCCTCCTCGGCCGTGCCCCCTCCCCAGACAGCAGCGGCCGCACGGAGCTCGCTGCGAGCCCGGCCCGCCTTTCCCCAGGCTTCGCTTGATATTATGCTCTCCCCCGGGGCTGCTGAAAAGCAGAAAAACAAACTCCTGCCGGAGGAGGGAGGAGGCAGCGGGGGGGCCGGGGCCGGCGGCTGCCGGGGGAGAACGGGGGGGCGGAGGAGGAGGAGGAGGAGGAGGAGGAGCGGGGGGCTACTCCGGGGAAGCAGCGGCGCGATCGGCGCCGAGCATCGCTCCCTCCGCCTCCCGAGCGCCGAGCGGCCGGGACTGGCACCTCGGGAAGCTTCGCCCCGCTCTTCCTCCTCCTCCTCCTCCTCCTCCTCCTCCTCCTCCTCCTCCTCCTCCTGCTGCTGCTGCCGCCGCTCGCTGCCCGCGGCCGGGGCGCGCCCGGCGGAGCGCTCGGCGATGGCAGCGCGGGGCGGGCGCGGCGCGGGGCGGGCGGGCGCGGGCCGGGGGTAGCGCGGGGGTCCCGCAGCGCTCTCCCCGCCGGGGTCCCGGGGTCCGCGGGCTCGGAGCCCGGGAGGGTCGCGGCGGGGCTCGGTCGGCGTCGGCGTCGGGCGGGGCGCGGCACCGCGGGATGTGAGCGGCGCGGCCGGGCAGGGACAGGGGCAGCGACAGGGACAGGGGCGGGCGGTGCGAGCGGCGCCGGTGGCCCCGGTGGCCCCGGGCCCGGCATGCCGCGCTGCCGGAACTGCCGCCCGCCGCGCAGCTCGGGGCCGCGGGCCGCCCGCGGGCGCTGCCCCCGCCGCTCGGGGCCGCAGCCGGCGGGGGGCCCGGGGATGGCGCGGCGCTGCTCGCCCTGAGCCCGGCCCGGAGGAGGACGAGCGGCGGCAGCGGCAGGAGGAGGAGGAGGAGGAGGGGAGCGCCCATGGCGCGGGGGCGCCGGGCGCCGGCGCTGCGCACTCGGCTGCACGGGCTGCGCCTCATGTGCTCGGCGCGGGCGGCGCCGGCGCGCCGGGCGCTCTGGGTGCTCGCCTTCTGCACGGCGCTGGGGCTGCTGCTGGCCTGGTCCTCCGACCGCCTGCTGCACTGGCTCGCCTTCCCCTCGCACACCCGCGTGCGCACCGAGTGGAGCCGCCAGCTGCCCTTCCCCGCCGTCACGCTGTGCAACAACAACCCGCTGCGCTTCCCTCGCCTCTCCAAGGGCGACCTGTACTACGCGGGGCACTGGCTGGGGCTGCTGCTGCCCAACCGCACCGCGCGGCCGCTGCTCACCGAGCTGCTGAGCGCCGACGAGGCGCGGCTGCGCTGGTTCGCCAAACTGGCCGATTTCCGCCTCTTTCTGCCGCCCCGGCACTACGAGGGCATCAGCGCCGACTTCATGGACCGCCTGGGCCACCAGCTGGAGGACATGCTGCTGTCCTGCAAGTACCGCGGCGAGCTCTGCGGCCCGCACAACTTCTCCGCGGTGAGTGCGCGCCGGGAGCGCCGGCTGCTCTCGGCTCCCGGCCGGGCCGCGTCGGTTCTGCTCCGTGTTCCCGGTTCGAGTCGGTCCCAGAGATCCCCGCGTCGTGTCGGTTCTGGTCCTGTCCGCGGCTCCTCTCGGTCCGAAGGATCGAGTCGTGTTGGTCCCGGTCCCTGTCCCCCGTTCGTGTCGGTCCAAGGGCACCCCTGGCTGATGTCGGTGGAACGGACCCCTGGTTCGTGCCGGTCCCGGTCCGTGTCCCGCTCCCCGCTCCGCTCCCGGCCCCGCCGCCGCTCACTGAGCGTTTCCCACGGTGGCCGGAGCGCTGCGGGGTCCCGGAGGGTCCGGCAGGTCCCGGAGGGTCCGGCGGGTCCCGCATGGCCGGGCAGGGCCCTCCCGGCCCGGGAGCCCCCCGGGTCGCTGCCCAGAGCGCTTTGCCTCTCGCTGGTTTCCCCGCCGGGCCGGAGTCTCCGGGGGTGGCTCTGTGGCGTGTGCGGGGTTGGCTGCTGCCCTGGGTTTTGATCAGAAATAATTAAATTAATCTTGCACCATCCCCGCCGCTGCCGTCCCGCGTTCCGTGCCGTTCCCAGCCTGCTCGCAGCCGGATTCTCCCCTGTCCGAGCCGAGGTCCCCCGGGTGCAGCGCGGTCCGGCCCAGCCCTGCCCATCCCGCCGGGCTTTGCTGTGCCCGGGCTCCTTCGGCTCCCTGGGCAATCCCGGGAGCCCCTGGAGCTGCTCCCTCGGGGCCGCGCGGGTTGTGCACCCTGGGGCGCTCTGGGCTGCGGAGCTCCGCGGCTCGGAGCTGATCCCAAGGGTGTTCGAGCCGCGGTGAACCAGAGCGGTTTGGGATCAACCCCAAAACTCAGGGCAGGGCTTTGCAAACCACTGGCAGCGGGATCCCCGCCTGCGAAGATCCCGGTGGGACTGTTGGGAGCTCTGATGTGTTGGGAGGACGCCGGGTGGCAGCTGGAACCCGAGCCACGTGAAGGGCCCGGCGGCGCTCGGCTGAGAGCAGCGGGGTGTCGGCGGTGCTGGAATATTCTGCTCCTCTGGTCTCTGCAGACAGCGCCGGGGGTGGCTGTGCCTGAACATCCTGCGGGGAGCGGGGCTGGGGTCTGCGGGGACACAGCAAACTCCGCGTGCGCCGAGAGCAGCTGAATTCCCGGCTCTGCCTGGAAATCAGACGGAATTGTCCCTTTGGGCTTGTCACGTCAGGCGCTAAACTGTGCAGGGGAGGAGGGAGGGACTCCCCGCGGGATGGAGGAGCTGCCCGGGCTGTGCAGGCAGCAGCTGCTGCTGCAAACGGGAGCAGGAGTGGCACAGCTGGAGGGAAAATGAAAAATAAGATGGGATATGGAGGCAGGCCCTTCCCAGGGAGTTTGGGAATTGCAGGAGCAGGCAGTGGGTGGTGGGGAAAAGCTGCCTCCCCCTGCCAGATGCCAGGGTGGGATGTGTTGGTGTTGGGCTGCTGCAGCTCGTACCGAGCCCCTGCTTCCTCCGAGGTGCGGCAAACCCGGCAGAGGCTCCCGCTGTCCCGGCAGAAATAAATCCTGGAGCTGCTCTGGGAGTGCTGCAGGAGTTACTCCGGCACGGAATTGGGCATTCCCGGCTCGGCAGCTGCTGCCGGAGCCGGCACGGTGGGCGAGGAGCGGGGTCTCCTCCAGCCATGCGGGAAAGCTCCCAGAAGCTGCTTCCCGAGGCTGGGAGGGAGGGAATTTGGGGGATGCGATCCCTGGCATTCTCCCTGGGATCCCAGCACTGAGGGGACTGCTCAGCTGAGAAAATAGGGAAAATATCCTTCCCATCCCGGAGGGTCTGTGGTTCCAGGGTGGAGGGAGAGGGGCTCCCTGTGCCGGGAACCAGCTGGGTCTGCCTTCCCTGGCCGAGCTCTGCCTGCGGCAGGGGAGGGGGTCGGTGCCACCTCCCCGTGTCCCTGCACGGCCCTCCCGCCTGTCTGAAGGAACAGGGCAGTGACCTCTGCGTTGTCCTTGAGGGGAGGCTGAGGAGCTTCTCCACCTGGGAATCCCTGGTGAGGAGAGGAGTTCCTGGGGAAGTGCTGGGAACAACTTCCTGGGCACCTGGAGTGTCCGGAGAGCTCCGGACAGGGGCTCTGCCCTCCCTGGATGTCTTTGGGATGCAGGTGCCACACCCAGGGCTGGGGTTTCCTGTGGGGCTGAGCCTGGGGTCTGGGGTACTTGGAGCTTCTGCTTCTCCTCCTGGACTGGGAGGGAGAACCCCAAGGAGAGGCAGGAAGATGGTTTGGTGTGAGCTGGGCACAGAGACGAGGCAGGGTGTGTGGAAAGATAAATGCAAATGGAATAAACGGGGCTGTAAAGAGAATTGTGCAGGTGTTAGAGCTGCTCGGGTGCTCCAAGAGCGTTTTCTGTGCCAAAGGACCAGGGGGAGGTGAGGCTTTCCTGGGGAAAACCCCCAAAAGCCCAAAGTAGAGGTGACTTGGAGCCTGGCTGAGGTGTGGAGCAGAACAAAGGGGCTGGGGCAGGGAGCTGTTCTCCTGTGAGTCCTTCCAGCTCTGTCCTGGAGCTCCTCCAAGAGATTCCCTCTCCTTCCACCCCACATCCCACAGGAGATTCCCTCTCCTTCCACCCCACATCCCACAGGAGATTCTCTCTCCTTCCACCCCACATCCCACAGGAGATTCCCTCTCCTTCCACCCCACATCCCACAGGAGAGTCCCTCTCCTTCCAGCCCATCCAGACTGTGGGGGCACAGCAGGAGTTGGGTTTTTTGGTGACATGGAAAAGGAAAAGGGCACTGGAGGATGAGCACAGCAATCCCAACTGTGTGGGAAGTGTTGCTTTTATTCCTTTAATAAATGGGAATGTGGGATTGCCCTGATCTGTGGGGCTGGGGTGATCCCTTTGGGGTGATCCCTTTGGGGTGATCCCGTGGGATTTATTCCCTTTGGCAGGGCTCAGGTCTGGATTATTTCCTAGCCTGCTCCAGGAGGGGTTTGTTGTCCCTGCTGATGTTTTCCAGAGGGATGAGGATTTGTTAATGGATAAGGCAGAGTCTCCTGGCCTCAGTCAATGTGTGGCTTTGCTTATTTTAGGCTGGACCTAAAGCTGGGCTGTTGGGATGGTTATCCAAGAATCTTGGAATGGTTTGGCTTGGGAGGGACCTTAAACCCCAGGGACACCTTCCACCACCCCAGGGTGCTCCCAGCCCCGTCCAGCCTGGCCTTGGACACTGCCAGGGATGGGGCAAAGCCATCCATAAATGCTTGGAGCTGGATAATCCAGCCTTCCCAAATGCCTGTGTGCTGATTCCGAGGAAGGGAGCATCCAGCAGCTCCTGTCCTTCTAAGCTTCTCCCAAATTCCAAATCCAAGTGCCAGACTGGGCAGTTCAGTGAGCAAGGACCTGCTTTCCCTGGAATGGCCCCGTCTGGGAGGAGCTGAGGCTCAGGATGAAGTGGATGCTGCTCTGCTCTGCATTCCCAGGATTTGGGGTTGATTTATTCCTCTGAGCTCTTTGCCTCTGGAATATTTGTCTTGGTTGCCTTGTCCTGTGCTCATTGATTTCTTCCTTCGTATGATTTTTCATCCTGAGAAATTCATGAGTGGCTCCAGCATCCTGGGTGTGTGCCTGGGCTGGGGTTTAGGGTTAATGATCTCCTGATTTAATAACTCCCCAAATCAAATTGTCACCTCTGGCTCTGCCTGGGGAGCTGAGGGGGCACAGGGGTTGTGCTGGGAGGGGGGTGGCAGGGTTTGCTCCCCATCCTTCCTGAAATCCTTGGGGTCTGGGGGTGTTCCAAAGGCTCTGCAGTCAGTACTTGGTCGTGGTTTGATTTTCTCAATCATTTTTTTGTTAAACCATCGATTTTCTCCCCAGAGCAGGGACTTTATGGGGTGGCAGCTGCACAGAGACCTCAATGCTGCTTTTTAAAAATATTCCTGAGTCTTTGCCTGAAAATCTGATGAGATATCCCTCAGGCAGGGGCTGTGGTTGTGCTGTTTCCTCAGCAGAGAATCCCTCGTGTGCAGGGTGAAGCTCAGCCTTATCCCACTAAATGAATGGGATTCAGCCTTGGGTTTGGTGTGAGGGCAGCCAGGAATTCTGTGTCACCAGCCTGGAAATCCCAAAGCTTGGAGCAGCTTCAAGCACCTTAATTACCCTCACCACCATTAATTGCAGAGGAATTTCATGTGGAGGAATTTCAGGATGTGGGGTTGTTTCTTTGGGGATTTTCCTCACTCACCCACGAACTGCTTTACCCAATTCCATTTTCCACCTCTATTCTCTCGTGGTCTTATTTTAATTCTTTATTTTTGGCTCCACTTCCAAAGCAAGCTGAGCCTTGGGGGTGGTGTTGCCTTTGGAAGGGCGTGGGTGGTGTGTAACGGTGCTGAGGTGGAGCTGCAGCCTGGAATGTGCTCCCAGGGTGTCCCAGGGCCACTTCAGGGAGCTGCCTGGAGCTGCTGGGGGTGAGCCTGGGGTTCCCCTGGAGCCAGGGCCGTGCCCTCCCATCCCGAGGGAATCCTGCTGGGTTTGGGCTCCTGGGGGCAGAGTCCAAGGAGGAATCAGGGCTGGGCTGTGCCAAGTGCTGCCCCAAGCACTGCTGGTGGTGAGGGAGGGGCTGAAGGGTTTGGGGTGATTTCCTGTGGGTTTGGGGTCAGCTGGGCCCCTGCACTGAGGGTGGAGGTTCCTGATCTCCTGCAGATTCGGGTGTTGGGGGGATTTGGGCTTTGCTTGGGCTGGGGAATGCAAACAGGGATGAGTTTGGTACTGGCCTGGTGGGTCCAGAGGGAGCACGAGAGGGGCCAGAAGCTGTGGGAGAAGAAGGACAAAGCCCAGGGATTCCAGAGCTGCCCTTCCCTGCCAGGGCTGCTGGGCTCCAGGGAGGGATCCCAGAGGAACCTGTGGGGCAAGGAAAGCTGGGCAGCAGCAGGGGCTGGGCCTCTGGGTGCTTCTGTCCACCCAGTGCCACCCCTGCCATGGCAGGGACACCTCCCACTGCCCCAGGCTGCTTCAAACCCCATCCACCCTGGCCTTGGGCACTGCCAGGGATCCAGGGGCAGCCACAGCTGCTCTGGGCACCCTGTGCCAGCCCTGCCCACCCTCCCAGGGAACAATTCCTGCCCAATCTCCCATCCAGCCCTGCCCTGGGCACTGGGAGCCATTCCCTGTGTCGTGTCCCTCCAGCCCTTGTCCCCAGTCCCTCTCCAGCTCTCCTGGAGCCCCTCTGGGCCCTGGCAGGGGCTCTGGGTCTCCCTGGAGCTTTTCCAGGAGAGCACCCCCAGCTCTCCCAGCCTGGCTCCAGAGCAGGGGGGCTCCAGTGTCACAACTGGACACAAATGAACGACACTCACACACTGAGATGTCCAAGGCAAAAAGGGGCAGTTCATTTACAAACCTCGACATTTATAGAATTCCAGCAGTGACCATGGATTGGAGGATGGAAATTGTCCTCTCCAACCACACTGGGCAACCCAACAGCCCATCAATTCTCTCCTCCTGATGAGAAGAATGTAAATATGAAAGGACAGTTACAATAACAATGGGTTGTTTATGTGAAAATCCATGAGAAACTCCATTACAAAAGGTAAATACAGAAGGCTGAAGTAGAACTTTAAAAAAACGGAGGAGAACAGAGAAAAACCAGGGCAACATCTGGGCAAGGTTCTGGGGTGAGGACTCTCCTGGACTCAGAGACTGCCCTGGGTTGGAAGGGATCCACGAGGATCCATGAATCCAACTCCTCACTTCACCTTGGACGTGGGAACTTTGATTTCTGGCAGGACAGGGAAAACATCACTTCTGTGGGGAAAGGATTCAGCCGAGTTTGGCAACTTCCTCCAGGAGCTGCTCCCAGTGTTGGGCTGGGTTGGACCAAAGCAGGGATTTTTGTGGAGAGGAGGGGTGGGAGTGTTTGGGAATTGAAGGATGGGATTTTTCGGGAGAGGAGCATCCAACTGCAGGAAGAGGAGGGATTTTTAGCAAGACTTTCCTGTGGGTTTTTTTTTTCCCTGCCTGCTGTTTTTCCCCTTTTCTATTTATTCCATCCATCCATCCATCCATCCATCCATCCATCCATCCATCGAGGAGATTCCAGGTGCTAAAGGTGCAATCATCACCAGGGGTTTGTTTGAGTTGTGGAATAGATTCCCAATAATTACTGCCCACCCTGAGCAGAATTAATGTAATTAAGGACACACTTACAGTCCCCGCCCACTCCAGGATGTTGCCAGGGCTTAATTAATATTTGCAAATTGCTCCAGGATCTGCCTGGAGCAACAGTGCACAGAGAGTGGGAATTCCTGGAGTGGAGGTGCCCTGGGACACTGGTGTGGGGAGGGGAAGGAATCCAGGGATTCAGGGTGGGAATCTCTGGGATTTGAGCTCCCAGGGCCCCTGGGTTTGTTCCCTTGGGAGCCTGAGGCTGCTGAGTTTGCCCTTCCCCCTGCTCCAGTGCAGGGTAATTCCATTTATCCTGAAATCCCTGGAGCTCCTTCCCTCTGGGAGCGTTGCTGGTGCCACCAGCAATCCAGGCTGGCCCCAGGATCAGTCACTTTCCCCCGGGGATGGCTGAAATTGGAGCTGCTTTTCCTTTTGGCCGTGTTTTTCCCATCCTGCCGTTTATCCTGAATTCCCTGGGCGGCTGGAGTCTGTTCCCATGGGAGCCCCCGTTCCCGTGGTGCCAGCAGGGCCTTGCAGCATCCCAGGCTGGCTCTGGAATCCGCCACTTTGCCCAGCAGGGTGGGTAACGCTGGGACTGGGAGGAGCTGCTTCTCCTCCTGTGTTCGCCTTTCCCATCCCAGCTGCAGATTTTCCAGGAGCTGGGATGGAGGGAAACTGCTGGGTTATGGCCTGGAGAGCAGCTCCCCATCCTGGGATGGACAGGGATCCCTGGGGGATGGACAGGGATCCCTCTGGGATGGACAGGGATCCCCCTGGGATGGACAGGGATCCCCCTGGGATGGACAGGGATCCCTGGGGGATGGACAGGGATCCCTGGGGGATGGACAGGGATCCCTGGGGGATGGACAGGGATCCCTCTGGGATGGACAGGGATCCCTCTGGGTTCATTATCTCTGGAAAGGGCTCGGCCTGCCTGGGGAGCTGCTGCTTGTCCAGACATTTTGCAGCTGGATGGAATCCAAGGGCTGATTTCCCATTCCTTGTCCATGCAGGAGAAGCTGGAACTGGCCTGGATGGGGGAGATATCCTTTGGGGTGCAGGGATATCCTTTTTGGGATGGTGGGATATCCTTTTTGGGATGGGGGCTGCCTCCTGTCCTGTTGTAGGGACTCCTGTGGGGCCAGGAGCTGGTTGGGAAAATGCTGCCCTAAATCCCAGGCTTTGAAAATGAAACCTCAGCTCCCGAGGTGGGAATTGTCCCCCAGAACCTGCCCAGCCCAGCCCAGGTGTGCTCAGGGCTTCCAGCAGGGCTGGTTGGTGTTGGAATTCCTGGGTTTTTTTCCTGCATTCCTGCTCCATGTCCCCTTCCTGGCCCTTTCCAGCACTTCCACCCTTCCCTGAGTCCCTTTTCCCAGTCCCTGTCTCTGGGAGCTCACCCATCCATCCCGGAGTGCTGTGGAATGAGGGCTCTGCCCTGCTGGAACCAGGGAATCCCAAACCCCAGGGCAGCACAGCTCCTTCACTTCCCTCCCCAGCACTCCAGGGAGTTTCTCATTCTTTCTTTTTTTATTCCTTTTTCCCTGTAATTTCAAGCAGGGGGAGCAGGAATTTTTAATTTTTTTTTCATGGATTGCTCCACTCCTTTCTTCCCAATTCTATCATTTCTTCCTGGACTAAAACAAATTCTAGGCAAACTTCCTCCCCAAGCCCCTGGAGCTTGAAATTTTTTCAATAATAAAGTTGGAATGTAAATTGGGAACTGGAGCTGTTCCCAATCCTAGGAGCACACTGCTGCCATCCCAGTTTTCCTCTGCTTTATTAAATCAGGAGGAATGGCCCATTATAATCCAATTAACTGATTCCCAGGCAGGAATTCCTGGCTCCAGGGTGGGGGAAAAGTTGGATAAAATGATTGTAAAAGGCTTGGGATTGGGTGGTTTGGGATTTTTTCCTTTTTTCCCTTTAAAAACCCTTCAGCAGCTGGAACCAGGGGAAGCCGTGGGGGGGACTGGCTCCTGGTTTTGTAATAAATTCATGGAACGATCCCAGGTGGCTCCTGGTGGCATGGAGATCCTCCTGGGCTCCCAGCACATGTTCCTGACAGGAATAATCCCATCTTGCTCTTGGAATTCACAGCTCAGTGCTCCCAGCGCTCAGGTGGAAGGGAGGGACAGAAGGACCAGCAGCTTGTCCATGGAATTCTGTTCCTGCAGCTCCAAACAAAGCTGGCACAGCTTGGAGGTGCCTGGGGGAGGGGTTGGAGGCAGGTGGAGAAATGGGATCCTGGAGTGGTTTGGGTTGGAAAGGACCTTAAAGGGCCCTAAACCCACCCAGGGCCACCCCTGCCATGGCAGGGACACCTCCCACTGTCCCAGGTGCTCCAAACCCCATCCAGCCTGGCCTTGGGCACTGCCAGGGATCCAGGGGCAGCCACAGCTGCTCTGGGCACCCTGTGCCAGCCCTGCCCACCCTCACAGGTGTAGGAACGGGGTCAGATGGTGATGAGAGATCTCTGGGGTCAGGGCTGCCCTTGGAGCAGGGGTTCATTGCACAGGGCCTGGGGGAAGGGCCCTGCTGGGAGCTGCAGCTGCAGCTCGGGGCAGAGAGAGAAGAGCAAGAGCAAGAGAGTGAAGTCAGAGAGCTGGAGAGGAGGAGTAAGAGGAGTAAGAGAGAGAAGTTCCCGTTCCAATCCATTAAATCTTCTTCTCTACTGAACATTCTGACTGACACCAACCAATCAAACAAGATACAAATCCTACAGCATTCACACACAGCCTGTAAGAATCACTCCATGACCATGCTGGGTTATATTTTAAACCCTAAAAACGACTCTTTGGGCCCCTCCTGCCAAGCTGGTGGGCTCTGCTCTGACCCTTGGGCTCTTGGTGAGGAGCAGGGCATTGTTTAATCAAAGGGGATTGATTACCTTCAGCAGCCACACTGTTGTTCTCCAGTTCTCCAGTAACTTTAGACATCAAAACTTCCTTTCAATTCTATTTCACTGACAGGTTTCATATTCTCCAAACCTAAGCAGTCATGTTTATAAGGCTTTCCTTTGTCATCTTCCCCAACACCCAGGGAACAATTCCATCTCTCTCAGACCCTCCTTGCTTAGCTAAGGTTTTTAGCAGTTCCCAAGCAGTGGGGAACTTCCATTTCCAAAGGTGGGAAATGGACAGTGCAGCAGGAGTGTGGCCTGGCAGGTTCCCTGGAATACACCAACATCACATTCCCACAGTAACTTCATAGGAAATACTTTGGAGTAGCAGTGGATCCTCTGAGAGGGGAGATGATCTCCCCCTTCTGCTTCCTTTGTCCCGTGCCTGGGATGAGGGATGGGAAGGTTGGGAGCAGCTCCCTGTGCTGGAACAGCTGCTCCCAGCATTCTTGTTCAGCTTTCCAGCTCATTCCCTGCTCCATCAGCATCCCCTGCTCTCCAAACTCAGCTGAGTGCTGGAATTTTGGACCAGAAGGCAGCGCCCTGCCCGAGTCATTCCCTGGGAAACAATCCTGAAAATCCTGCCTGAAGGTGGCAGATCCCGGCGCTGCTCCCACAGTCCCAGCTCCCCACACTGTCCTCAACACTGGGATATCAGAGCCATCAGTCCCTGTGTCCCTGGTGATGCCTTCATCCACATCTTCCCCCTCTGGAAGCCTCCTCCAGGTCCTGGGTGGTTTGTGGCTCCAGCTGGATCCTGCTCCTGGTGTTTTATCAACACTCCCCACGTTCCAGTGAGGATCCAGCCAGGGATCCTCTCGAGCTCCCTTTTCCTCTGGAAACTCCACTTTCCTTTTACCCTCACAAACTTTGTCCCCTTTGCTTCATCCCTGCCTCGAGGGAAGCTTTCATTCCACTCAGCCTTGCCCTCCCCTGGGGTTCTCCCGGGGCTTGGAGTCATCCCTTGTCCCTCCTGCTGCCTCTGCCCTCTCTGCTGGGTTTGGGGACACAGCTGTCCCCTGAGGTGGTGGCCCCAGTGCCGGGGGGAGCTGTGTAGCCCTGGTTCGTGCCTGTGATGTTTTGGTTTCTCTGAAACTCTTTCCCAGAGAGTTTTCTGTCAACAAGAGACACGTTTTCCTGACTGTAACCTTTGTTTACATTCCTTTCCCTAGGAGGGACTTCTTCTTGATGTCCCTCTGCTCTGACCAATGTGATTGAAGAGGTTTGTCTTTCTTGCACCCGCTGGGATGTTCTCTATAAAACAGCATAAAAGGGAAGAAATTCCTGGAAATAAACAGAATCATTGTCAGCCTTCTGAGCCTTGTCTGTGTCATCGTGATCTTGAACAGCATCAGAGCTGTGGCTGCAGGAGCTGTGGCAGGGCCGTGCTCTCTGCTCCCTGCTCTCTCCTTAAACACTCAAATCCAATTCCCAGGCAGTGAGAGTGGGACCTTCCTGCCACTGGTGCTCCTCTCCTGGCCCTGCAGGACAGGGGCTGCCCTGTGGCTTTGTGCCAGAGTGACTTGGTGCCCCTCTGTGACTTGGTGCCACTCTGGTTTTGTGCCACAGGAGTGAGGAGAGGGCTGGGGCCCCTGGCTGCTGCTGCTGCCTGAGCTGGGTTTTCCCTGGGTTGGCATTCCCAGCTGTGCCCCTTGGGATTTGATGGTGGTTGTAGGTCCCTTCCACCTGAAATTCCCTTTCCCAGAATCTCCTCTGCCTTGGGTTTTTCCAAGCACTGGGTGCTTCCCATCCCTTTCCTGCTCATGCCCATTAATTTGGCTTTGCATTTTTTCGTGCCAAATCCGTTGTGTTAAAATAATTCCAGTGGCTCCACTGGAATATCCACTCCCTTGGGTAAGGGAGCCACTGGGGGCAGGTGGGAATAAAGCTCCTGGCTGGGCAGGGAGATTCCTGAATTCCTCAGTGTCCTGTGGCAGCTGCTTGGACAGGATCCCTCTCAGCTCCTGGCCTTTCCCTGTTTTGGGGGGTTTCTGGCTGTGGGATGAGCAGGGCATTTGCAGCCCTCGTGTTTCTGTACTCACATCAATATTCCTGCTCTTCCAAAGGCCCTTCCCTCATGGAGTCAGTGCTCAGCTCTCCCTTGGCACAGGAGGGGGTTTCTGCTCACCAGAGTTTGATCCCCCCAATGAATCCATCGGTAGCAGTCAATGAGTGATGGGGGAAATTCCATGTTCCTTTTCCCACCTCCCCTTCCCAAGGCTGGGGAGGTTTTATTTGGAATGACTCCTGGATTTGGGATCTCTCTCATCCTGTGAAGGATAATCCAGTGTGGGAAGGAGATGCCTCAACATTCGTGGCAGCTTTTTGGGGCTTTCCACAGGCTGGGGCTCGGTGTGGGATCAGCTCCCTGTGGGATTACCTGCACGCCTCAGGAGAGGGCTCCAGCTGCCCCAAGTCATGGGAATTGGCTGAAGTCTGATAAAAAATGTAGTTTTAAGACGGTTGAAGGATTTTTTAGCTATTTGTGTTTTGCCTCTGGCCTGGGCAGTGCTTCAGATGAAATTTCCAAGCTTTCCTTGATGGTTTTAAGGATTAGGGATTTAGATTAAAAGGAGATCAGAGATTTTTACACATCCTTAGTGCTGGCCTTAAACATCCAGCCCTGGGGGATCCCAGAGCCCCGGGGGGGAATGAAATCCCAGGATAATCTTGTGATGGCCCCTCCTCAAATCCTGGTTCAGCTTTTGGCTCTTCTAAACAAGAAGGACCTGGAGGGGCTGGAGTGTGTCCAGGGCAGGGAATGGGGCTGGGAATGGGCTGGAGCCCCAGGAGGGGCTGAGGGAGCTGGGAAGGGGCTCAGCCTGGAGCAAAGGAGGCTCAGGGGGCCCTTGTGGCTCTGCACAGCTCCTGCCAGGAGGGGACAGCCGGGGGGGTCGGGCTCTGCTCCCAGAGCACAGGGACAGGAGGAGAGGGAACGGCCCAGGCTGGGCCAGGGCAGGCTCAGGGTGAGCAGCAGCAGGAATTTCCCCATGGAAAGGGAGCTCAGGCACTGGAACTGCCCAGGGAGGTTTGCAGTGCCCATCCCTGGAGGTGTCCAAGGAATTCCTGGAGGTGACACTCAGGGCTCTGGGCTGGGGACAAGGTGCAGATGGGGCACAGGTTGGACTCGGTGACCTTGGAGGGATTTTCCAACCTCAGAGATCCTGGGATTCTGCACTGGGAGATGGACTCAGCAGGGAAGGGAAACTGTGAGTTTGAGGGGCTTGGGCACTGCCAGGGATCCAGGGGCAGCCACAGCTGCTCTGGGCACCCTGTGCCAGCCCTGCCCACCCTCCCAGGGAACAATTCCTGCCCAATCTCCCATCCAGCCCTGCCCTGGGCACTGGGAGCCATTCCCTGGGTCCTGTCCCTCCAGCCCTTGTCCCCAGTCCCTCTCCAGCTCTCCTGGAGCCCCTTTGGGCCCTGGAAGGGGCTCTGAGCCGTGGTGGGGTCCTCACCTCTCCTTTGGCCATCAGAAGGATCAGGGTGTGCTGTCCCCTCCCTGCTGGATGGGCTCAGCAGGGAACAAGGGCTGAGCCACCGGCTGTGGTTTCCCAGCAACTGAGCAGGAGCAGGGACAGTCCAGAGGGAGCCCTTGATGAGCAGGGACAATCCAGAGGGAGCCCTTGATGAGCAGGGACAGTCCAGAGGGAGCCCTTGATGTCTGGCAGCCGGTGTGGCTCAGGAGTCCTTGGGAGCCATCAGAGCTCATTAGGGATGGTGACACTTGATTTTCACCTCCTTTCTCTGGGCTGGGAAAGGCAATTCCCTTCGGATGGAGACACCCCCAGTCCAGGCTCCTGAATCCTGATGGGGCGGGGCAGGGCAGGAGACAGAAACCATCCAAGGAACCCACACAAACCCCATCCAAACCCCACACAAATGCCATCCAACCCCACTCAACCTCCACCCAACCCCACCCAAACCCCATCCAACCCCACCCAAACCGCTGGGGTCATGCCCAGGGCTCTTTGCTCTTTCCTCACATCTGAAATGCAAAAAGCAGCAGAGGAGGGATGGGAGGAGCAAAGCTGCTGCTGCCGTTGCTGCTGCTGCTGGGTGAGGCTGTGCTGCTGCTCTGGGGGAATCTGGGATGAGCTCTGGGGTGGTTTGTGCTCTGCCCCTGGAGTGGGTTGTGTGGAGTTTGCTCTGGCTGTCCTGGCTGTGGGATTTGGTGCAGGTTCGGTGCTTTCAGGTGGTTTGTTCAGCGTTGGCAGCAGCAGTGTGGAAAGCCATGGGGGAGGCCTTGGGCTGTGCTTGCTCTGCAGGGCTGGAGGTGCTGGAGGTGCAGGGCCTGGCTCAAGGCAGAGCAAACCCAGCTCAAACCTCACAGGAACAACTCCTGTCAAAGCCAGCCCTGCAGGGAGAGCAGGGGCTTGGAAAACCAAACTGCTCAGGGTGGGCTGGGGCAGCAGGAGGGTTTCTGTGGAGTTCAGAGCTGGCTCAGCAGAGCTTGGGAGTCTCGTGGGGTGGAGCAGGGGAGGGGATCCCACAAAGGCCTCAGCCCTGGCTTGGGGTGCCCAGGTGGGGATTTGCTGATGGGATTTTTGTGGTCACTGCCTGGATTTGCTGCTGGGCCTCGAGATGGAGGAGCCTGGACTTGGGCTCCTCCTGTGTGTGAGCCTGGCTCCCAGCCCCACTGCCCAGGGACTGGGTGGCAGCAGGGACAGAGGGGCTGGGAAACCCCAAGGGCTTTCCCAAGGGTGCATGGACCAGGCTGGGCTTGGGTGCAGTTTGGGTGGGGGTTGGATGGGGTTTGGATGGGTTTGGGTGGTGTTTGGATGGGGTTGGATGGGTTTGGGTGGGATTTGATGGGTCTGGATGGGGTTTGGATGGGGTTTGATTGGGTTGGGTGGGGTTTGTGTGGGGTTTGGATGGGGTTTGGATGGGGTTGGATGGGGTTGGGTGGGGTTTGGATGGGTTCCTTGGATGGGGTTTGTGTGGGTTCCTTGGATGGTTTCTGTCTCCTGTCCCTCCCTGGCCGTGGCAGGGGGACTTTGGGACAGGCTGGACCCCCCTGCCTGTGACAGAGGAAAACGAAGGGCAGGGACTGAGCGAGAGAGTTTGCCAAAAGAAAAGTCAAACCACAGAGCCAGTAAGGCTGGAAAAGATTTCCAAGTGAAGTCCAGCCTCGGTGCAGTTCCCAGGTTTCTGGAGTGGCTTGGCTGGGATACCAGGGCCCCAGAGCAGCAGTTTGCCCAGTGAATCCCAGCTCCACAGCGGGGTGACCTTGCCCAGATCTGCTTTTCCTCCTCCTGCTCTTCCTTTTCCCTCCCTGCTGGGCTCAGCTCCCGCATCTCCATCTCCCTGTGTGCACAACTGGGAAACAGCTGAAAACCCAGCCAGTCCTGGTGGATGTGGAGGAGGGAATATCCAGTCTGGGAGTGAAAAGGGCTTTCTTGTTTATTGCTGGAGGTATTTTCGCTCCAGCTAAATGGGATTAGTGCTGGAGGTTTGGGGCCAGCTGTTCCCTCTGCAGACGGGCAGGAAAACATTCCAGCGTTCCACTCCTGCTGCTTTCATCTTGTAATGAGCTTGTCAACAATTAGCAGCTCTGGGAACAGGCCATGGAGTGACAACAGCCGCCTTTTGAGTGGCAGGGGTGGGAAAAGGGCTGGAATGTGGGTGGTTCCAGGAGGGATGGGCAGGAGGCAGCCGTGCTCTGCTGGGTGGCATTTCCTTGGTGTCCTGTGCCTGAGTTTGGGCTTCTAATGCCCCGATATCCTGTGGGGATTTGGGGGGATTTATAGGGATATCCTGTGGGGATTTAGAGGAATATCCTTTTGAGATTTATAGGGATATCCTTTGGGAATTTAGAGGAATATCCTTTGGAAATTTGTAGGGATATCCTTTGGGGATTTATAGGGATATCCTTTGGGATTTTAGAGGAATATCCTTTGGAAATTTGTAGGGATATCCTTTGGGGATTTGTAGGGATATCCTTTGGGAAATTATAGGGATATCCTTTGGGGACTTATAGGGGCATCCTTTGGGGATTTTAAAACATTTTGAACATTTCTCGCCTGGAATTTTCCCTTCTCAAAGGCAGGAGGGGAGTGCACTGAGGATCTTAGGTCTGTAAAGTCTTTTTTCCAACCCTTACCTAAGGAAATGTGGATGACACAGCTGGTCCTGGGAGAATGGGATGAGCAGGGAGAATGGGCTGGGCAGGGAATTTCTGCAGGGCTGGCAGAGCTGGGGGTGCTTTTTTGGGCAGAAAGGAGGCGTTTTCTTGTCCTGGTCGTTGGTTCAGAGCCTGGATTTTTCCCACTTCTATCCAGGTAGAAATAAATCTGGGATGGGTTTGAAACCCCTGAACAGATGTGGGGAAAGGCTAACCTGGAATCTTGGAGTTTGTGCTGCTCTTCAGCCCTGGAGGAGACTTGCAGTGTGTTTTTATTGTTATTTTTGAAGGCATCAGGCAGAGGAGATTCCTGAGCTTTTCCCTGCAGTTTTCCCCAGGAGCCATTCCAGAGCTGTGGCTCTGCCCTGGTTTTTGTAGCTGGGTGGTTAAAGCTGAGCTGGGGTCGGAACTTGGGCTGGGAGGAGGCTTCGAGGGATTTGTCTCTCCCAGGTCTGGGTGTGGAAGTGCTCAAGCAGATCTGGGAGCTGCCTGTGGTCCTCCCAACCCTTCCCGTGGGATTTGCTCTCCTGCCTGAGGCTGGAACAATATTCTGGAGCAGTGGAATCGTTCAGGTTGGAAAAGCCCTCTGAGCCCACGGGATGCAGCCACCCCCAGCACTGCCCAGGCCATCCAGACCCTGAGGTTTGGGGTCTGCAGGAGGGATCCCAAGGTGTGGGGTCTGCAGGAGAAGCTGAGCTGTGGGGTTACAGAACCTGAGCTGTGGGGTTACAGGAGAACCTGAGCTGTGGGGTTACAGGAACACCCCGAGCTGTGGGGTTACAGGAACACCCCGAGCTGTGGGGTTACAGGAGAACCCCGAGCTGTGGGGTTGCAGGAACACCCCGAGCTGTGGGGTTACAGGAACACCTTGAGTTGTGGGGTTACAGGAGAACCTGAGCTGTGGGGTTACACCCTGAGCTGTGGGGTTACAGGAACACCCTGAGCTGTGGGGTTACAGGAACACCCTGAGCTGTGGGGTTGTAGGAACACCCCGAGCTGTGGGGTTGAAGGAACAGCCCGAGCTGTGGGGTTGCAGGAACACCCTGAGCTGTGGGGTTGTAGGAACACCCCGAGCTGTGGGGTTGTAGGAACACCCTGAGCTGTGGGGTTACACCCTGAGCTGTGGGGTTACACCCTGAGTTGTGGGGTTACACCCTGAGCTGTGGGGTTACACCCCGAGCTGTGGGGTTGCAGGAACAGCCCGAGCTGTGGGGTTACACCCTGAGCTGTGGGGTTACAGGAACACCCTGAGCTGTGGGGTTACACCCTGAGCTGTGGGGTTACACCCTGAGTTGTGGGGTTACACCCTGAGCTGTGGGGTTACACCCTGAGCTGTGGGGTTACACCCTGAGCTGTGGGGTTACAGGAACACCCTGAGCTGTGGGGTTGCAGGAGCAGCCCCGCTGCCCTCACCCCCCAGAGCTGCCCAGTCTGACCAAACCCACGCTGGCCGTGTTCAGTGCCTGCCCCTGCCAGTGCCTGGTGAGAGGAGAGGGAAGGCAAGGTTGGTGAATCCCTGCTTTTGCCTCCTGATCCCTGATTTGCACCCCTGACCCCCTCCAGCCCCAGCTCTGCTGTCCAAACCCCAGCTGGGCTCTGTGGGTTTTCTCCTGACCTGTTTCTTTGGGATGTGTTTGTGCCGAGCCCCAGACGTGATGGGATTTGTTTTTTGTGGGTTCCTGGAGTGGTGGACGTGGCTGGGAGGTCGGGGGGTTTGCTGAGGGCTCACCTGGGCGGGTGATGGTGCTGGCTCTTTAATAAACAAATTCCTACTTTGTTCTTTTAACAAAGCCTCTGTTCTGGGCAGCATCGGTGGGGCTGCCTGCTCTCCCTGTGCATTCCTGGCAGTGCCAGGCTGCTCTCCTGCATTTCCAGTGCTTTTTTCCTGCCGGGAGTGGCTGTGTGACTGGCAGGAGCTCCTCAGGGCCCATGAAAGGCTCTCTGGAGTCTGAGCTTCCTCCTTGTTCCCTGAAAATTCCGGGCTGAGCCTGGCCGTGTTAGCCCTGCCGGGGAGGGTTCACCCCGAGGTTAATGCACTTCATCCACCACTTGAAATGCCTGGTGTTCTTTCCAGCTGAGGCACCGAGTTCATCCAGGCAGGAGCTCAGGGGAAAACAAGGGAGCAGCTCCTGGAAGCTCCCCTGGACTGGGGAGGGGGGGTGCACATTTTGGGAGGTTTTTTGGCAGAAAATTTGGGTGGAAGAAGGGGATTTTCCCTGCAAATCCTGGCTGTTCATCCTGGAATGGGATGGAGTTCCTTGGGGAGTTCAGTGCCAGGATTTGCAGAAATCCCTTCCAGGGGAAACCTCCATGGATGCACCAGGGATCCAGGGCTGGAGTTGGGAATGAGCTGGGCTGTTCCCAGTTCCCAGGCAGGTTCCACAGCAGGGATTCCCAAAAACGAGGCAGCAGGAGAAGCTGAAGGAGCTGTGGCTCCCTGACACTGTTAAAGACCACAATGACACAGACTTCAACTTCAGAAGGTGACAATGACTCCGTTTATTTCCGGTTATTTCTCCCTTTTATTCTGTTCTACAGAGAACAACTCAATTGGTGACACACAGACAAACCCCTTCAATCACATTGGTCAGAGCAGAGGGACAGCAAGGAGAAGTCCCTCCTAGGGAAAGGAATGTAAACAAAGTTAGGAAAACGTGTCTCTTGTTGACAGAAAATTCCCTGGGAAAAGAATTTCAGAAAACCAAAACATCTCAGGCACCAACCCGGGCTCCAGCTCCCTGGTTCCCACAGCCCTGGGAAGGGATTCAGGCCTTGGAGCCTCCTGGGCACCAAGGGGAGCCCCAAATTCCGGCTGCTTCCTCAGGGAGGAGCTGGATATTCCCCACAGGGAATTCTGTGGGGTTTTGTTGGTTTCTTAAACTAAAATTTGCAAAATCTGCTCAAAGCCAAGCGCTGCTCCTGGGGCTTTCCAGGATGGGAATCTCAGAGCCACAGGTTTTCCTTGGAGCGAGGGAAGAGCTTTAGACCCCTGGAGTTAATTTGGGAGTTTAATTCAGGAGTTTTACTCGGAGTCAATGCAGCTCTTGAGTTGGGGTTAATCCAGCTTATCCCGAGGTGCTGGATGAAGGGAATTCTGTGTCCTTGCAGCGTCTGTGTGACCTGGCAGCATTAATTGAGATTAATTGTTCTGGCTGATTAACCCTCATGGCTTGGGGAGATTTATAAAACCCCTGGAACCTTCTCCAGGGGGATTTTCCATGTTTGCCTCCCTTCTAGTCCTTGCTCTGGATGAGAGTTGGTTTTTAGGGCCACCAAACCCAGGAAGAGCCACAGAGAACTCCCAGGCCAGGGGGAAAGGGGGGGGAACAGAGCTGTTTCCTGACCACAAAAAAAATGAACTTTCGATCCCATGGGTGCAGATTCCCTGGGTTTATCTGAGGATTAGGAAAAGTCTTCTTAAACCTGCAGGTCCTCAACCCCAAATCGGCTTTCCCTGGGATGAGCAGGATCAGGGAGAGCGGGATCAGGGAGCTCCCGGGATCTTCAGGGAAATGTCCCGGCCCGATGGGAATGTGAGAGGGACAGAGGGGAGGAGCAAAGGGAGGTGACAGGGAGGTGACATTGGCACCACCACAGGCTCTGCCTGGCCCTGAGAACTCCAGAAATTAAACTGGAATCTCAGATAAAACTCTGGGGACAGAAGGGCTTCAAAGGAAAGAGCTTTCCTTAAACCTCGAGGCTGGAGGCTCCCAGTCAGGAATTCCTGCCCAAAATCCCATCCAGCCCTGCCCTGGGAAGTGGGAGCCATTCCCTGTGTCCTGGCCCTGCATCCACAGTGTCCTTCCCCCTCCAGCCTTTGGCTGCCTGGAACCATCCCAGGAATGTCCCGGTGCTCTCCAGGGCAGGGAATTCCAGCAGCCAGAGCTGTTCCTGATGCCTTGGGAAGGGTGAGCTGGAACAGAGGCTGGACAGAGCTGGAGAATAAAGCAGAGATTCATTGAAAGGCATTTAAGGAGATACTTTGGGCAGGACAGGGCCTGGCCAGGGATACACCCAAGGGGGACCCAAAATGGACACAGAATGGTCACAGAGTGGACACAGAATGGTCACAGAATGGACACGGAATGGTCACGGAATGGACACGGAACGGACACAGAATGGTCACAAAATGGTCACAGAATGGACACAGAATGGACACAGAATGGACACAGAATGGTCACAAAATGGACACAGAATGGTCACAGAATGGACACAGAATGGACACAGAATGGTCACAAAATGGACACAGAATGGTCACAGAATGGTCACAGAATGGACACAGAATGGACACAGAATAGTCACAAAATGGACACAGAATGGTCACAGAATGGACACAAAATGGACACAGAATGGTCACAGAATGGACACAGAATGGACACAGAATGGACACAGAATAGTCACAGAATGGACACAGAATGGTCACAGAATGGTCACAGAATGGACACAGAATGGTCACAAAATGGTCACAGAATGGACACAGAATGGACACAGAATGGTCACAGAATGGTCACAGAATGGACACAGAATGGACACAGAATGGTCACAGAATGGACACAGAATGGTCACAGAATGGTCACAGAATGGACACAGAATAGTCACAAAATGGACACAGAATGGTCACAGAATGGTCACAGAATGGACACAGAATGGACACAGAATAGACACAGAATAGTCACAAAATGGACACAGAATGGTCACAGAATGGACACAGAATGGTCACAAAATGGTCACAGAATGGTCACAGAATGGACACAGAATGGACACAGAATGGTCACAAAATGGTCACAGAATGGACACAGAATGGTCACAGAATGGACCACCAGTCAGGAGTTTTCACACTTTTATAAGCTTTGGTCCATTTGCATGTTGGGGTGAACTGTCCAGTTGCAGCTTTGGGTTGTGAGGTCCCTTCCTTCTTGTTTTCCTTCTTCAGTGCCCCCTTGTTTGTGCTTTGGGGCCTGGAATGCAGAACTGTACTTGTGGTCCTTGGTCTTCATCAGAAAAGGGATTTGTCTTTGTCTGCCCACGCTGTGCAGAGCTGAGTGACACTGAGTGTGGGGCTCAGAACTGGGATCTGGAAAATGGGAAAGCTGAAACTTCAGGCAGCGTTCCCACAGAATTCCCAGCACTCCACCCTGGCCCCGGGAATCCCGGGGAGGGAGCCTCCCCTCTCCAGGCTCCCTGTGGGTGTGTGTGGAGCACGGCACAGGAGCTGGGAGAGGATCCATGGAGTCCTGTAAGGACTCCTGGAGTGCCTGGAAGCTCTGGAATGCCGAGGAGAGGAGCAGGGACATCCCTGCCACGTTCACACCTCCCAGGCAGTGGGAGTTCCTCACAGATGGGAGGGAGCTGAATCCCGCCAGGAATGAGGCCGAGGGATTCCAGAATTCCACACTCCGTCTGTGTCACCAACGCCTCCCTGGCCAGGGTGGCCTCCAAGGATGGAATGTCCAGGCTGGACAGGGCTTGGAGCAGCCTGGGGTCGTGGGAGGTGACCCTGCCTGTGGAAGGAGTGGGATGGGATGGGCTGTAAGGTTCCTTCAGCCCAAGCCCTTCCATGATTCCCTGGTTCTTTGCTGCAGAGTTCCCTCTCCCAATGCTGGAGCCGTCACAGGGAAATCAAAAAGAATTCCCTGTACTGAAGTGTCTGGAAGGGCACTTTTATGATGGAAATACCTTTTGTATGATGGGAATGTCTTTTTCAATGGACTGCAGAGGGAATTGAAGAGCCTGGAAGGTGGATCCCAGAGTTCTGGCCTGGTTATTCCAACAAATCCCTTGGAAAGGGCACAGAACTGTCACTGAGCACGTGGCTGTGGTCACTCAGAGTGACCTGGGTGGCCAGGCTGGCCCTGGGCTGGCTGGGGACAGGCTGAGCCTTCCCTCATTCCCAAATATTTCCCTCCAGGAAGGATCTGTGACACTCAGGGATGTGAGCAGGGAAAACTCTCTGGGCTTTGGGACGTGCTGGCTGCAGGGAAGGGACATTTCCAGTGGATTTGGCTGTTCCTGGTGGATGTTTCCAGTGGATGTTTCCAGTGGCTTTAGTCCATGTTTCCAGTGGCTCTTTCCAGTGGATTTTTAGTGCTTCTCTCTCTGCCTGAGGGCGAGGGAGCTGCTTTTCCTCCATGGAAGGCAACAGCTGGAGTTGTCCCAGTGGGAATATTTGGAGCTGTTTGTCCTCCCCACGGGGCTGACACCTCCTCCTGCACCTGTGGAAGGGCTGGGAATTCCAGGGAATGGCCTCAAAACTCCACAGAAATGATTTTATAGCAGGGAGCAAACTGCTGGAACCTCCCACAGGATCCCGGTGTCCAGAGGCTGTGGAATGTTGGGATGTTGGAATGTTGGGATGTTGGAATGTTGGGATGTTGGGATATTGGGATGCTGGGATGTTGGGATGCTGGGATGTTGGGATGTTGGGATGTTGGGATATTGGGATGCTGGGATGTTGGGATGCTGGGATGTTGGGATGTTGGGATGCTGGGATGTTGGGATGCTGGGATGTTGGAATCTTGGGATGTTGGGATGCTGGGATGTTGGGATGTTGGGATGTTGGGATGTTGGGATGTTGGAATCTTGGGATGTTGGGATGTTGGGATGCTGGGATGTTGGAATCTTGGGATGTTGGGATGTTGGGATGCTGGGATGTTGGAATCTTGGGATGCTGGGATGTTGGGATGCTGGGATGCTGGGATGCTGGGATGCTGGGATGTTGGAATGTTGGGATGCTGGGATGTTGGAATGTTGGGATGTTGGAATGTTGGGATGCTGGGATGTTGGAATGTTGGGATGCTGGGATGTTGGAATGTTGGAATGTTGGGATGCTGGGATGCTGGGATGTTGGGATGTTGGAATGTTGGGATGCTGGGATGTTGGAATGTTGGGATGCTGGGATGTTGGAATGTTGGAATGTTGGGATGCTGGGATGTTGGAATGTTGGAATGTTGGGATGCTGGGATGCTGGGATGTTGGAATGTTGGGGTGCTGGGATGCTGGGATGTTGGAATGTTGGGATGTTGTCAGTCCCAGAGACAGCACGGAGTTCAGCCGAGGGAACGGGTGGGAGTTAATTAAGTGACTCAGTGGGGATGGAGCACAGATGGTAATTAGGATCCAGATGAATCCCAGCCTGGGAGCCGTGCCTGGCTCCTGTCCCAAGGCTCTGGGGCTGGGATGAGCCTCGGTGGCCTCGGAGCAGGGCTGGAACCCCCTCAGCCTCCCTGGCTCCTCTTCCCGCTCCATCTGCTGCTTCCTGAGGGGCTCCTGCAGGTGCTTGTGGCCTCCTGTGACCCCGGCCAGCCCCAGGTGGGGACATCAGCCTGAGCTGTCCCAGGCCAGCAACCTCAGGTCACCTCTTTGCACATTCTGGATGATTTCAGCTTTGTGCTGGGGCTTGGATTTTTATGGATATTTGTGGATTTTTTAATTGATTTTTATGGATTTTTTTGTATTGAATTTAATGGATTTTTATGGATATTTGTGGATTTTTAAAATTGATTTTTATAGACTTTTCTGGATTTTTTGTATTGATTTTAATGGATTTTTAATGGATTTTAAATCGATTTAAAATTGATTTTTATGGATTTTTAGAGGATGATAAACATTTTGTTAAAAAGACCTCAGTCTTCCCCCAAAATCTTCCCAAATCCCAGAAAACCAGAGGACATGTGCTCTGCAGTGGTCCCTGACGGTGTCACCTGGTCATAGGTTGGCCTCAGTGACCTTGGAGGGCTTTTCCAACCTCAGCAATTCCATGTTCTGCCAAAAAGAGCCTTGGGAGCTGGGGTTCCTGGATTCGTTTGTGGTCCCATGGGAGATGGGGATACCCAGGTGTTGTTCCCAACCCATCAATTCCAGCCAGCCCCAGCTCCTGTCCTGCCTCCCTTTGTTGTGTGTGGAGGGGATGGGGATTGATGGAATCAAGGGGAGGGCAGCACTTCCCGTGATTTATGCACCAACATAATTCCCAAATGTCTGGGGCTCCTCCATGGGAGTTGATCCATTTGGTGCCAGAATTTTGGGGCTGTGTTTCCTGTTAAACACCCACTCAAGAGAGATGAACTGGAGCTGGAGAGGGATTTTTATGGATTCATTCCCACAAATCCTGGCACCAATGGGCCATTCCAGGGAGAGGCTGGTGGCACAAATCAGGAGAGAATGGGAAAATCCCTTAGGGAATTAAACATGAGCCGAGTGCTCCTCTGCCAGGGTTTAATTGGGGTTGAAGGCTGGGGATTGGGAGCCACTGGGAATGTTGGATGCCATCCCATGAAACAAACAGATTGGAGAGACTTGGGCATGTCCAGTGGCAAAAGCTGGATTGGAAGGGAGGGATGGATGTGCTGGGAACGAGCTGCAGTGCCAGATTATTGGATTTGGGCTCCTTGTTTGGGAAAAACATCCCCATTAATGCCAGGAACGGGATCAATCTGCCTCCAGGGCGTGCCTGGGGCCGGGACCGGCCGGGATCGGGAGGCAGCAGCCGGGCAGGGAAGCGGGAAGGCTCGGGCAGACCCGGAGCTGCTGCCGGGAAACCTCAGCTGCCTTCCCTGGCAGCGCCGCCTGACAAATCCCAGCGGGAATCTCAGCCTTGGAAAACCCTCTCCTTGTAAACACGGCCCTGACAACTGCGCCGGCTGCGCTCCCCGCGGCTCCCTCCCCGTGCCCTGGGAGGAGGTTCTGCCTGTCTGACATCGGCTCCGCCACCTTCCTGACAGCAAAAACAAACCGGGGTTTAGCCGGGATCCTTGCACAGGGAGCAGATGCCAAAGCTCCTCCTCTCCAGGCGTCTCCCCTCCTGGATTTTGTTCATTTTTTTGGAAGAGCTTTGCCTCACGGTCAGGTGAGGGTGACCCAAATCCTCTGGGATTTTTTTGTTCTCGGTGCTCTTGTAGGACTGGAATGTGGGTAATGCAGGAAGAGGATGCCCTAAAGGCTGGGACTGCATCCCCCTCTGCTGGGACTGGCCTTTGTTGGGAAGGGACAGTAAATCCTTTCTGCCCCTTCTAGGGGATCCCTCTTTCCCAAGGTCGAGTTCCCTCCTTTCAATCCCCCTGGAGAGGGATTCCTTTGGGGATCCCTCAGACCCCTCTGGCCATCCTTTGGGATTTTCTTCCCATCGTTCCATTTTAAAGAACATTCCACTGCCTCCTGCTTGGGAGGACAAAGGGGCCATTGGGATAAAGCTGGGATGGAGCAGGGATGGAGCTGGGATGGAGCTGGGATGGAGCTGGGATGGAGCAGGGATGGAGCTGGGATGGAGCAGGGATGGAGCAGGGATGGAGCTGGAATGGAGCTGGGATGGAGCTGGGATGGAGCTGGGGTGGAGCTGGGATGGAGCTGGGATGGAGCTGGGATGGAGCTGGGATGGAGCTGGAATGGAGCAGGGATGGAGCTGGGATGGAGCTGGGATGGAGCTGGGATGGAGCTGGGATGGAGCTGGGATGGAGCTGGGATGGAGCAGGGATGGAGCCTTGGATGGAGCTGGGATGGAGCTGGGATGGAGCAGGGATGGAGCTGGGATGGAGCTGGGATGGAGCTGGGGTGGAGCTGGAATGGAGCTGGAATGGAGCAGGGATGGAGCAGGGATGGAGCTGGGATGGAGCTGGGATGGAGCTGGGGTGGAGCTGGGATGGAGCTGGGATGGAGCAGGGATGGAGCTGGAATGGAGCTGGGATGGAGCTGGGATGGAGCAGGGATGGAGCTGGAATGGAGCTGGGATGGAGCAGGGATGGAGCTGGGATGGAGCTGGGGTGGAGCAGGGATGGAGCTGGGATGGAGCTGGGATGGAGCTGGGATGGAGCCTGGGATGGAGCTGGAATGGAGCTGGGATGGAGCCTGGGATGGAGCTGGGATGGAGCTGGGATGGAGCTGGGATGGAGCAGGGATGGAGCTGGAATGGAGCTGGGATGGAGCTGGGATGGAGCTGGGATGGAGCAGGGATGGAGCTGGGGTGGAGCTGGGGTGGAGCTGGGATGGAGCAGGGATGGAGCTGGGATGGAGCTGGGATGGAGCTGGGATGGAGCTGGGATGGAGCAGGGATGGAGCTGGGATGGAGCTGGGATGGAGCTGGGATGGAGCTGGGATGGAGCAGGGATGGAGCTGGGATGGAGCTGGGGTGGAGCTGGGATGGAGCAGGGATGGAGCTGGGATGGAGCTGGGATGGAGCAGGGATGGAGCTGGGGTGGAGCTGGGATGGAGCAGGGATGGAGCAGGGATGGAGCTGGGATGGAGCTGGGATGGAGCTGGAATGGAGCCTGGGATGGAGCAGGGATGGAGCTGGCATGGAGCTGGGATGGAGCCTTGGATGGAGCTGGGATGGAGCTGGGATGGAGCTGGGATGGAGCTGGGATGGAGCTGGGGTGGAGCTGGGATGGAGCTGGGATGGAGCTGGGGTGGAGCTGGGATGGAGCTGGGATGGAGCTGGGATGGAGCTGGGATGGAGCTGGGATGGAGCTGGGATGGAGCAGGGATGGAGCTGGGATGGAGCAGGGATGGAGCTGGGATGGAGCAGGGATGGAGCTGGGGTGGAGCTGGGATGGAGCAGGGATGGAGCTGGGATGGAGCAGGGATGGAGCTGGGGTGGAGCTGGGATGGAGCTGGGGTGGAGCTGGGATGGAGCCAGGGATGGAGCAGGGATGGAGCAGGGATGGAGCTGGAATGGAGCTGGGATGGAGCTGGGATGGAGCTGGGATTGGAGCAGGGATGGAGGCTGGGATGGAGCCAGGGATGGAGCCTTGGATGGAGCTGGGATGGAGCAGGGATGGAATCATTCCTCTATCCAAGTGCCATCAGGACAGGGCTCAGTGCCACCCTCGGCTCAGTGGAGAGCTGGCAGGCCTGGGAATGGATCTCTCTGGCAAAACCCTGGGAATAAAGTCTTTTCTCCTCCTAAACAGGATCTTTCCCCCAGATTCTCATGGATGTTCTTGCCCAAACACATCCCAGTTTTTGAGCTCCACGTTCCCCTTCTCCTGGACCCACCCTGATGACCGCTTTGTTTTCCTTTTTCCCACTCTGCATGAATCCCTTGGATGTGGCTTGCTTGGAAATGTCCCCCTGAGCCTTTGTGTGGCACAGCTGGGGAGAAACGACTGCACAGGATTCCTGTTCCCTTTTTCCCTGGTTTTACCTCCATCCCACCCCTCCTTCCTGCCTCACCAGCCCTCGCCTGCATCTCCGTCTGCATTTGGAAAAGTCCTTCCCGGGCTTCCAATGAGCTCCTTTTCCCATCGTTTTTCTCTGGGTTGAAGGGATCATTTCTCAGCAGAAAGATTTCTTTCTCTGCATCCTGGTAGCAACTGGAATGTCTCGTTTTCGATGACTCCAGGCAGGGCTCAGGAATTTCAGTCCCAGGATTTGGATCAGTCCTGATGGATTCACAGGATTTGTTTATCCAGGGGGTTCTTGGAGCTTTTGGTGGTGGTGTTGTCTGGTCGGTGCCCGGAATCTGTTTGGGATAGCCCTGGTCTGAGCTTTAACTTCCCAAAATAAACACTTTCCTTGGGCTTCCCTTGGCTCTGGAGGGGCTCAGGAAGTCACTCCAAGGCAGTTCATGGACTCCATCATCCCAAAGGCTTTTCCCAACCAAAACGATTCCATCAAATCCCATTCCACAGATTGAGAATTATTTCCCTTTTATGCCCAAGCAGGGATTTTCCAAGGAGCTGTCAAAGGCCCCGTGCTCCATCAGAGGGAACAAATTGGAATTTTTATGGACTCTTCTCAGGGAACGTGTCTGGAGTTTTGTTTCTGGCCCTTTTTATTGGAAGTTCAAGCATTTCCAAGAACCAGGAGGGGTTTTTTCCCCCTCAGCCACACAAACTGAGCGTAAATCATCCTGCTCTGCTCGGGTTTGCTGCCTGCAGTGCATCCCAGCCCTTCCCAACAGCTCCTGGTTTTATCCTGATGGTCTGATAATGCCCCAAGTCCTTTCCTGCTGTCAGGGAGCCTGAAAGCAAGAGGAGACTCTGGAAAAACAATGTTGTGTTTTCCCAAATAATCGCTCCTGGGGAAGGGGAGCGGGGGAGGAACATCCTCAGGAGAGGCTGAGGGAACAGGAGAGGGACAGGACACAGGGAATGGCTTCCAGAGGGCAGGGAAGGATGGGATACGGGAAGGCATTCCTCCCTGGCAGGGTGGGGAGGGGCTGGGATGGAATTCCCGGAGGAGCTGTGGCTGCCCCTGGATCCCTGGAAGTGCCCAAGGCCAGGCTGGAGCACCCTGGGGTGGAGGGTGGGAGGTGTCCCTGCCCATGGCAGTGGGAGATCCTTAAGGTCCATATCCAAACCATTCCGTGGCTCCTTTGGTCCTGTAGCACCACAATTACAATAAACAAAGTTTAATGGGAGTTGGAATGGCTGCACGTGGAGTTTTGAACTTGGGAATATCTTTAATTCCCGTTAGGAATGATTTTTTTTCTATCTTCTTTGGGAACGACGGGAATCCCCATGGCCGAGAGGTCCCGTGGTTCTTTCCCCAGGCCCCAGCAGGTCTCTTTCCCTGGGGTTGTGATTCCAGCCCCTGTCAGGTTCCATCTTTCCCTTGGATAAACACATGCTAACAGGAGCTTTTACAGGGAACTTTTATAGCCACGTAAAACCCAAATTGCCTGGATTTGCCTGCGGACTGTGCCGAGCACGGCAGCTCCACCATCCTCAGTCCCTGGGCTGTTCTTCCCGTCCCAGCTGTGTTGTTTCCCCCTGATTTGCTCCACTGCAGCTTTTTCTCCTTGCTGGATTTTAAACTCCCCTCATTAGGAATTTTTGACTTCTGCCTTCAGAGCCTGTCTGGGAAAACCCATCCATGGGGCTGCTTCCAGAGGCTCAGCTTCTCTTTCCAGCCTGAGCTGTTTAATCGGTCAGGCAAGTATTAAAATGGGATTTTTTTATTTGGATATCAAATCCTTTTTAAAGGATGCATTGTTTTCCCCCTCACAAATGCTTCCTATTTGAATTCAAATATTATCTCCTTTCTCTCCCATCCCACCTGCTTCCCTGGCACTGGGATTAGTCAGGATATGTCAATATTTGAGGGAATAAATCGCTGCTGGCTCCAGCTTCTGTTTGGGTTTCTGACTCATCTTGGGGTCAAATGAGCTCAGCAAACGTGGGAGAGATTCCGGAGGGACTGGAGCTGCTCTGCGCTGGCTCCCCCAGCTCCAAGTGCTCGTTGCTGGGCTTTACTGGTTGTTACTGGTTTCCAGACTGGGTTTTCTGGAGTCTTTATTCCAGGAAGCAGTTCTGGATGTCCCCGGGCTGTCAGTGCAGGGCACAGCAGGGATTGCTTGGGGTTAAATCTGGGATTTTGGGGAGTTTTCCCATTTGAGGGGGAAGGCTAAACCTGAGCTGAGCCCCGGCCTTGAGTGTCACCACCAGCAAAGATGTGACACCTCTGCTGCCCAGCAGCAGCGTTGGGTTCCCCCTGGGAAACCTCTGATATCCCACTGGGAAACCTCTGTAATTCCATGGGGAAATCTCTGATATCCCACCGGGAAATCCCTGATATCCCACTGGGAAACCTCTGTAATCCCACTGGGAAATCCCTGATATCCCACTGGGAAACCTCTGTAATCCCACTGGGAAATCTCTGATATCCCACTGGGAAACCTCTGTAATCCCACTGGGAAATCCCTGATATCCCACTGGGAAACCTCTGTAATCCCACTGGGAAATCTCTGATATCTCACTGGGAAACCTCTGTAATCCCACTGGGAAATCTCTGATATCCCACTGGGAAACCCGTGTTTACTTGCACACACATGTCCACCTTGCTGGAAACCTGTGTCCATCTCACTTGGGAACCAATGTCCCTCCCTCTTGGAAATCCATGCCCACTCCACTTGGAAACGTGTCCATCCCACCCAGACTCCAGTGTCCATCCCACATGGAAACCCATCCCACATGTTCACTCTGCTTGGGAACGCCATGTGCCCCACTGGAAATGCCGTGTTCCCTCCCTTGGAAACCTGTGTTCCTCCACTTGGAGCCCCGTGTCCATCCCACAGGGAAACCTGTGTCCATCCCACTTGGAAACTCGTGTCCATCCCACTGGGAAACCCATGTCCATCCCACTGGGAAACTCGTGTCCATCCCACTGGGAAACCCGTGTCCATCCCACTGGGAAACCCATGTTCTCCCACAGGGAAACCTGTGTCCATCCCACTGGGAAACCCATGTTCTCCCACTGGGAAACCCGTGTTCTCCCACTGGGAAACCTGTGTCCATCCCACAGGGAAACCCATGTCCATCCCACTGGGAAACCCGTGTTCTCCCATTGTGTCCATCCCACAGGGAAACCCATGTCCATCCCACTGGGAAACTCGTGTCCATCCCACTGGGAAACCCATGTTCTCCCACAGGGAAACCCGTGTCCATCCCACTGGGAAACCCATGTCCATCCCACTGGGAAACTCGTGTCCATCCCACTGGGAAACTCGTGTCCATCCCACTGGGAAACCCATGTTCTCCCACTGGGAAACCCGTGTCCAACCCACTGGGAAACCCGTGTTCTCCCATTGGGAAGCCCATGTTCTCCCACTGGGAAACCCATGTTGTCCCACAGGGAAACCCATGTCCATCCCACTGGGAAACCTGTGTCCATCCCACTGGGAAACCCGTGTCCATCCCACTGGGAAACCCATGTTCTCCCACAGGGAAACTCTTGTCCATCCCACTGGGAAACCCATGTTCTCCCACAGGGAAACCCATGTCCATCCCACTGGGAAACCCATGTTCTCCCATTGTGTTCTCCCACAGGGAAACCCATGTTCTGCCTGTCCCTCCCTCTTGGAGCCCCGTGTCCACCCCCGCTGGGCACTGCGTTCGAAATCCTCTCGTGTTTGATTGTCAAAGCTGTCAATGGTCTCGCACCTTCTGCCTCGGAAGTCAGCCACACAGAGTTGGCAAACCTAAAGCAGGCTGACTTCCCCACCAAGTGTAAGTGGTGGGAAAACCCACCTTCCCTGTCAAAATGAACCTGATGGTTTTCTTCTAACTTTCTTAAACAAAAAAGGGGAGATGTTGTATTCCTCTGGGAATACAACATCTGGGAATGTTTTTTCCCCCCAGATCCCCCTGAAGCCTGTAACCATGCAGTTTGACCCTTCCTCCCTATCCTGACCCTATTGGCTCAGGCCCAGCTCTCTCTCCTGAGCCAGAGACCAGATAAAGTCCTGTTCTTCCTTGTTCTCTCTCTCTGCCCTGGAACCCTTCGAGAATAAAGCCTTGGGCTGATCCCAGGGGTGAGAGCCTCTTTTGGAATCTTCTGCCCTGTTTCCCTGAGATATTCCTCCAAAGCCTCTCAAAGAACTGAGCTAGCCGCAGGAGCCTGTTGTCTGGGTTTTTGCTGTTCTCCTCTGTCTCTTTAAGAAGTTTTTCTAAAGTTCTATTTCAGCCTTCTGTGTTTACCTTTTGCAGTGGAGTCAGACACCATTTTATATAAACAACCTTTTTTGTTATTGTAACCATCTAACCATGTTTGCATTCTTCTCACAAGGAGGAGAGAATTGATGGGCTGTTGGGTTGCCCAGTGTGGTTGGAGAGGAAGATTTTCTTCCTCCAACCCATGGTCACTGCTGGAATTCTATAAATGTTAAAGTTTGTAAATAAACTGCCTCTTTTCTGCCTTGGACATCCCAGTGTGGGTGTCATTTCTTTGTGTCGTGTGCGACAGGAGCCCGAGAGGCGGCGGAAAGATATTTCACTGCTGCCCCCACTGCTTTGCAGTGTTGGGCGTGCCTGGAAGTCCCACCTGGGCCTTGCCAGGAATTTCTATCAGGAAATCTGTAATCCCACTGGGAAACCTCTGTTATCCCACTGGGAAATCTCTGTAATCCCACTGGGATATAAGAGTCTTACTATAAAATAAGACTGAAGGAGAGCAGAATGATGGAGGAAATCTTCCCTCATTTCCCCGAGCGTTTTTTTTTTAACTCTTCTTCTTTTCCAAGGAGTGGCAGTGGGAGGAATTCGGGGGATATTGGATTTTTAATGCCAGGAGAGTATTCCCATGGCAGGGATGGGCTGAGACTCCACCCAAAACCAGGGAATTGTGTGAATTTCTAGCAGGAGCTTATGGCCAGTGTGTGTCTGTCAGAGCTTGGACTGGAATGACTCCAGGAGCTTTCCCTCCAAACAGCTTTTCCTGCCTCTCTTCCCTCTTCTATTTTCCATAGGGAGAGCACAGTGATTAAAGAAATTATTAAACCTGGATGGATTTCTGTGGATGTTTCTGAGAGTATTTCTGAGAATATTTATGTGGATATTTATGTGGCTATTTGTGTGGCTATTTCTGGGAATATTTATGTGGATATTTCTGAGGATATTTCTGGGGATATTTATGTGGATATTTCTGAGGATATTTCTGGGGATATTTATGTGGATAATTACATGGATATTTCTGTGGGTATTTCTGTGGATATTTCTGGGGATATTTACGTGGATATTTCCCCCTGACCTGCAGCTTGTGGCTGTTTCCCATCCCTCTGCCAGCTGGGAATGGGCGTTCATTCTGTGGGAAATATTCCCTAATTCCTCTTTTTTTTTCCCCCACAGGTGTTTACAAAATATGGGAAATGCTACATGTTTAACTCAGGAGAGGAGGGGCGGCCTCTCCTCACCACAGTGAAGGGGGGGACAGGGAATGGCCTGGAAATCATGCTGGACATCCAGCAGGACGAGTATCTGCCCATCTGGGGAGAAACAGGTGAGAGCTTCCTCTTCCTCAGGTGATTTTCCTTGGAAAAGCCATCCCATCCCAAATTCCATCCCAAATTCCATCCCATCCCATCCCATCCCAAATTCCATCCCATCCCAAATTCCATCCCATCCCATCCCAAATCCCATCCCATCCCAAATCCCATCCCATCCCAAATCCCATCCCATCCCATCCCATCCCAAATCCCATCCCATCCCAAATTCCATCCCATCCCATCCCAAATCCCATCCCATCCCAAATCCCATCCCATCCCAAATTCCATCCCATCCCATCCCAAATCCCATCCCATCCCAAATCCCATCCCATCCCATCCCAAATTCCATCCCATCCCATCCCAAATCCCATCCCATCCCAAATTCCATCCCATCCCATCCCAAATTCCATCCCATCCCATCCCACCCCATCCCACCCTTCCCAGACAATGCCTAAACCAGCTCTGGGAGCAAGAGCCTGGCCATTCCAGGATGTGTCACTTTGCTTCCCGGGGTTTGTGGTGGCCCCTTGGCATCAGCATTTTGGGGACTGCTGGGCTTGGGTGTCCCAGCCCCAAAGTTTGGGATGCCAGGCAGGAATGGCACTGCCTGTCCTGGGACAGGGTGGCGTTTGTGGATGACAGGAGTGTGGGGAGGCCTTCAGAGGCTCCAGCACACCCCTCTCCCCTGGAAAGGCATTTTTGGGAGGCTGTGTTCAAGGTGGACTCCAGCTGCACTCTGGGTTCTTCTTCCCCTTGAAATTTGGGAATATTTGCTGCCCTGAGGGTTGTTGCTGGGTTGGTGCTGCCTGGGTGGACCAAGGGCTGGGTTCCTTGGCCTTGGAGCTTTTGGGATGGATGGAATCTGTCTAGGAATGAACCCAGCTGGGCTGAGCATCTCCAGAGGAGCTGGAGCAGGGGGTGCTGAGCAGGAGAGCTGGGCTGTGGGATGTCCCCCAGGTCCCATGGATGGGGATGCAGCTCCTGGAGTGGATGTGGATTTGCTGGGAACACCGGTGCCTTTAATGAACCTGCTGCAAAAACCATGGGCAGGAGGGTGGGGGCAGGATGGGAACAGGGCCACCAGGGCCACCTGGTGACAGCTGCCCTGGGCAGTGCCCAGCAGGGGTGGCTGCAGCTTCCCTGGACCCACGGTGACACTTGAAACAAAGCAGCCACGTAGGACCAGGGTCAGACGGTGATGAGAGATCTCTGGGGTCAGGGCTGCCCTTGGAGCAGGGGTTCATTGCACAGGGCTGGGGGAAGGGCCCTGCTGGGAGCTGCAGCTGCAGCTCGGGGCAGAGAGAGAAGAGCAAGAGCAAGAGAGTGAAGTCAGAGAGCTGGAGAGGAGGAGTAAGAGGAGTAAGAGAGAGAAGTTCCCGTTCCAATCCATTAAATCTTCTTCTCTACTGAACATTCTGACTGACACCAACCAAACAAGATACAAATCCTACAGCATTCACACACAGCCTGTGAGAATCACTCCATGACCATGCTGGGTTATATTTTAAACCCTAAAAACGACTCTTTGGGCCCCTCCTGCCAAGCTGGTGGGGTCTGCTCTGCCCCTTGGGCTCTTGGTGAGGAGCAGGGCATTGTTTAATCAAAGGGGATTGATTACCTTCAGCAGCCACACTGTTGTTCTCCAGTTGTCCAGTAACTTTAGACATCAAAACTTCCTTTCAATTCTATTTCACTTACAGGTTTCATATTCTCAAAACCTAAGCAGTCATATTTATAAGGCTTTCCTTTGTCATCTTCCCCAACACACCCCAAACACCAGGAGCTGTGCTTGCGTGGCTGAGCCCTGCAGGGAGACTCCCCCAGGGTGAGCTGTGGCTGTTTTGGGGATCAGGGAAGGGAGAGGAGGAAACCTCACTCCAGGTCACTGTGGCCTCCCCCTCCAGCACCTCTCGAGCTCTGGGAAGGGGTTTGGCTCTGTTTGTTCCCAGTTCCCTTTTCTCTGTGTGGTGTTTGACTCTTCCAAGCACATCCCTGTGGAATCGACCATTCCAAGCTGCAGAGGCTCCATGGGGAGCTTTGCTCCCAGACTGCAGCTCCTGCTCCACATCAGCCTGGTCTGGCCCAGGTGAGGGCGAGGACACAGGGATCTGGGATAATCATTCCTCACTGGGGGAATTGCTTTGAGGTCTTGTCCTTTTAAAGGTAAAACAGGCTCCTGATGGGACTGGGAACGTGAGGAGCAACCTCCACTTCAGGGCTTCATCTCCCACAGGGAGCCAGAGCTGCCCTGGGGGACCTCTGGGGACAGAAAACCACCCCAGGGATGGCCTGGGGACATCCCAGAGCTGGTGAACTCGTGGAGCTTTGTGTTCAGCCCCGCTGGGGTCTCACATTGTGGAATCCCAGGACGGTTTGGGCTGGAAAGGACATGAAAAATCACCCAGTGCCACCCCTGCCATGGCAGGGACACCTCCCACTGTCCCAGGCTGCTCCAAACCCCATCCAGCCTGGCCTTGGGCACTGCCAGGGATCCAGGGGCAGCCACAGCTGCTCTGGGCACCCTGTGCCAGCCCTGCCCACCCTCCCAGGGAACAATTCCTGCCCAATCTCCCATCCAGCCCTGCCCTGGGCACTGGGAGCCATTCCCTGGGTCCTGTCCCTCCAGCCCTTGTCCCCAGTCCCTCTCCAGCTCTCCTGGAGCCCCTTTGGGCCCTGGCAGGGGCTCTGAGCTCTCCCTGGAGCTTCTCCTCTCCAGGAAAGGATTTTCCCTCTCTGTATCCCAAAGCATTGCAACACCTCCCTGCTTTTGTCCCCCAGTGTCACCAGGTGTCCCCCCATCCCTGCCCCCTCCTGCCACCCCCCTATGGAGGATTTTATGGATGAATAAATGGAAATACAAGAACATTTGCAGTGAGTTTGGGTGCATTCCCAGCTCCGGGGGCAGCAGGAGGGGCAGGATTTCCCAACCAACCTGGGCAAACTCCAGGCAGCTCAGGCTGCTGGAACTGGGCTGGGGAGAGGGAAAAGTGATCAAAATATCCATCAGTGCCAGCCTGGTGGGAACTCAGGAAGGGAATGGTGGGGTGGCACTGGAAGGTTTTCAAGGAATGGGGACAAAACTGCAGGAGGTGCAATCCACAGTGGGGTGAGAACGAGGCAGAGCTGAATCCAGATGGATTTTCCAAGAGAGACAAACAAGGGAATTCCCCATCTCCTGGCCCCCTCAGAGCTGACCATCAATCCCAAGGGTCACCATGGTGATGATCCATCCACCCCATCCCTTGACTTGTTTAGATGGAAAATCCCTTTTTGAGGAGTTACAGAGGGTGGGGCGGCTCCAGTCTGGATTTCATCCCGCTCCTCTCCCAAATCCACTTCCCCAGGTGCCAGCACCCCACAGGAGGGGACTCCAGGAGCCCTGGCAGTGGAAGTGCCACCCCCAGCTCTGGTCACAGGGATGGGGACAGGGAAAGGAGCACCCCAGGAGTGCCTGGGATGGGGAGAGGAGCGGGAGAGGCGGGGCTTGAGAGGAGTCCAGCACAGCTTGGGTTGTGTCTGGCGAGGGGAAAGCTCCAGATCCTCTCTATAAATATTCCCAGGCAAGCAGCAGACGGGAGCAGAACATTTCCATCGGCAGGAACAACAGTGGGGAAAACAAAGGATCCAGACTGGGAGAGCTGATCCCAGGATCCCGAGCCGGCCTCCTCCCTCTGGGGACATCCCAGCCCCAGCTGAGGGGACAGGGAAAGAGGGGCTCTGACATTTTCCCCTCAGAATCAGCCCTGACGCCCCTTGTGAGCTGATTCTGAGGGGAAATCAGCATCTCTTGGGATGTGGGTTGTCAGCTGCTCCAGCCTGGAGCTACGGGGAGTCTCGGTGACCTGCAGGACTTGGAGGAAAAGGTTGGAAAAATGAAGGAGAGAAGCCCTCGGGGGGGCTGGAGGAGCAAACTGGGGGAGCCTCTGCTCCCCACTGGGACCGGGCTGGGACTGGATGGAGACTTTGGGTCTGGGAAGATGTTGGGTGTGGGCAGAGCAGGGGGAAATGGGATCCTTCCCTGGAAGGGACAATTCCAAGAGAGCCGAAGGTCCCCTGGGTGGATCCAAGGTGAGCAGATCCCAAGGAAGAGCAGAGCTGGCTCAGAGCCCTTTCTCTCCAGGCATGAACTCCATGCCAGAGCAAACAGCCTCTGGCTGTGCCAGGGGAGCTGAGGTTGGATATTGGGAAAGTTCCTCCATGGAAAGGCTTGTCCGGGGCTGGGGTGCTGGAGTCCCTGTTCCTGCAGGGATTAAACCCATGGGGATGGGCCACTTGGGGCCAGGGGCCAGTGGTGGCCTTGGCAGTGCTGAGGGATCTTGGACTCATCTAGGAGAGTTTCTCCAACCTGAACAATTCCATAGCCCTGGGTTCCAAGCCATCTTCCCTCACCAAGGCCGGGAATTCTGCCTCTGCTGCTTGGCACGTTTTGGGCTGGTTAACAGGAAATCCCTCTCTCCCTGACACCCCCACTCTCTTTCCCTCACCCTGAGCCTCCACGGACAGAAAAGAGACTTTCCCACCCACAAACCCTTCCCTTCCCACGGCTCCCACCCCAGAACACCCCAGCAGCTCCTGTGGGATCCTCTGCCCCTCGGCCAAACCCCGCAGGGGCTCTGCCCCCTCCCCCTGGAGCAGCAGCCGTGGAGGGGCAAACCCACCACACAAAAACCCCGAGGGCTGCACCCCACACAGGCACAGGCACAGTCCCTTCCCAGGGCTGCCCTGGAGGGGCAGAACTGCAAACCCAGCCCAGCCACCCTCTGGTGCCCAGGGCTGGGTGACGCTGCCCCACCCCAGCTCCGGGGCTGCTGCCACAGGAGTGTCCCCTGTCCACAGTCCCCTGTCCCAGCTCAGGACTGTCCCCAGCCTGTCCCAGCTCAGGACTGTCCCCAGTCCCAGCTCAGGACTGTCCCCAGCCTGTCCCAAGAGTGTCCCCAGCCTGTCCCAGCTCAGGATTGTCCCCTGTTTCAGCTCAGGACTGTCCCCAGCCTGTCCCAGCTCAGGATTGTCCCCAGCCTGTCCCAAGAGTGTCCCCAGCCTGTCCCAGCTCAGGACTGTCCCCAGCCCCAGCTCAGGATTGTCCCCTGTCCCAGCTCAGGAGTGTCCCCAGCCTGTCCCAGCTCAGGATTGTCCCCTGTTTCAGCTCAGGACTGTCCCCAGCCCTGTCCCAGGACTGTCCCCAGCCTGCCCCAGGACTGTCCCCAGCCTGTCCCAGCTCAGGAGTGTCCCCAGCCTGCCCCAGGACTGTCCCCAGCCTGTCCCAGGACTGTCCCCAGCCTGCCCCAGGAGTGTCCCCAGCCTGTCCCAGGACGTGTCACACCCTGCTGGGCCAGAAGGGGAGGCAGGGTCAGTGATGTGGCCGGGGGGGCACAGGGAAGGGGCCCAGGTGCAGCACAGGTCACCCGTGGCTCCTGTCACTGCCCCCTGTGCCCACAGTCCTGGGGAGGCCACCGAGGCCACCCCCCACAGCCCCTCTGAGGGACTGTCCCCAGCTGTCCCCAAAGCTCAGGCAGGATGAGCTTCCCCCACTCCATGATGGGACAACAGCCAGGAAAACGCTGAATCCATGGATTTGGGCGCCTTTCCCACCCCCAGCCCCATCCTCCTCTCCCTGCCCCCCAGGATTGTCCCTCCTTGTCCCCAGCTGGGTCCCCCCACAGCCTCAGACTCATTTTCTCCCCTCCATCCCCTCCTGCCCAGCTCTGCCTGCCCAGGGGGGCCCAGCGGAGCCCTGGGCTCTGTTCCCTCAGAGCAGATTGTTCATTGCTCCCTGCAGAGCAGATCCTTTATTCCTTTGGTTCACCTGCTCCTCCAAAGCTGACTTTTTATTCTTTCAAAGCAAATTATTTACTCCTCCAGATCAGATTATTTAATATTCCAGACCAGATTATTTTTTCTTCCAGACCAGATTTTTTTTGTCCCTCCAGGGCAAATTCCTTGCTCCCTCAGCACAGATTATTTAATAATCCAGAGCAGATTATTTATTGCTTCAGAGAAAATTATTTACTCCTTCAGAGCAGATCCTTTATTCCTCCAGAACAGTTTCTTTTCCTCCAGAGCAGATCCTTTGCTTTTTCCAAGCTGCTTATTTATTCCTCCAGAGCAGATTGTTTAATATCCCAGAGCAGATTCTTTGTTCCTCCAGGGCAAATTATTTGTTCCTCCACAACAGACTCCTTGTCCCTCCAGAGCAGATTGTTTAATATTCCAGAACAGATTATTTATCCCTCCAGAACAGATTATTTATCCCTCCAGAGCAGATTTTTTGTTCCTCCAGAGCAGATTCTTGGCTCCTCCTGGGATGATTATTTAATATTCCAGAGCAGAGTCTTTGCCCTTTCAGAGCAGATTTTTTTTCTCTTTTAGAGCAGGTTCTTTGCTCCCCAGAACAGATAATTTCATTTTCCAGATAATTTCATTTTGCTCCTCCAGAGCTGCCCCAGGCAGTGCTGCTTTAGGAGAGCACTGAGCCAGCTCCTGCTGTTGCTCAGCACAGTTAAAACTCTTCCAGAGCCTCTCCAGCAGGGAAATCCCATCCCCAGCAGTGGGGAACTCCTCCCAGGAGGGAAAGCACTGGGAACTCAGGAACGAAGCACCTGGGAGGTCTCAAGCACCAACTGGACAAAATGGGAGCAAAAGATGATCCCCGAGGCAAAGGGATTAATCCAATTACATTTAATTAGCCTTTGGAAGAGACTTGTGCCTCCAAAGGTTTTTCCAGCCCCTGAAATCTCCTGGGATTGATGAAAATGCTCCCAGCTCCTCCAGGAAGGAGAAGGAGCCACCCAGGGAAGGGCTGGGATCAGGGAATGACCTCGATGACTCCCAAGGGAAACCAGAGCGTCCCCAAACCTCACCTGAGGCTCTGAGACCTGGCTCCCAGTGCTTGGAAAAAGCAGGGCTGAAAACCCAGTGTGTTCTCCCTGGCCAGCCACAAATCCATTCCTGTTGTTCTCAGAACATCAGGAGACAGTGGCAACAGCACCACGATGTAAATATCCTCATTCTTTGTGGCCCTCGTGCCATTTTCATTCCTTCCAATGATTTCCAGGTGACTTGTACCCAAAAATCAGCTCTAAACATCATAAATCTCGCTTGCACTTACAGAGAAAGGTTTGCAAGAGCAACTCTTTCCTTTCATCTGGAACCTCTCAGCTCCAAGTACATCACAAAGTCTGAATGCCCCTGCATTTTTGGAAGTGCCAAAACTTTTTATCAGTGCTTGGGCATTCTGATGGAAGGATGCCCAGCTTACCTTTGCCTGCTGGAAGTTGTTTGGCAAAGTGTTTGGAATTGGCTAATTGGTTAATTACCAATTAGCAAACACCTTTAAAGCTCCTGGGACAGGGAACAGCCCCAGACTTTGTCACCTTGGTGGCGGCACCCCAAATTCCAAGGTCTTTCCCGTGTTTATTCCCAAATGCTCCTGCTCTTTGGAGGGCTCCTGTTTCAGCTGTGGGCATTTGACAGCCACAAAGCTCCCAGGAAAGCTGGAAATGCAGATTTCATTTTACTGCTGCAGCCCTTGGTTTCCAGGGCCTTATCTTGGCTTTCCCAGATTCCCAGAGCCAGAGGGTTTGGGTTCTTTCAGGTTTGCCTCCAGTGAACATTTCCTTGAACTTGGGGCTTTTTTTTTTTTTTTCTTTTTTTACTTTTTTAAAGGAGGCTTTTGAAGCATCCACAGCCCTGGAGGGATTTTCCTGCCTTTGATTTTTGTGCTCGCAGCCTTTGCTTGAGCAAAATTCTGGGACAATTCCAGAGAGGAGAAATTCCAGGGAAACTTCCAGGGCTTGAAGGGGCTCCAGGAGAGCTGGAGAGGGACTGGGGACAAGGGACAGGACCCAGGGAATGGCTCCCAGTGCCCAGGGCAGGGCTGGATGGGAGATTGGGCAGGAATTGTTCCCTGGGAGGGTGGGCAGGGCTGGCACAGGGTGCCCAGAGCAGCTGTGGCTGCCCCTGGATCCCTGGCAGTGCCCAAGGCCAGGCTGGAGCAGCCTGGGGCAGTGGGAGGTGTCCCTGCCATGGCAGGGGTGGGAATGGAATGGAATGGAATGGAATGGAATGGAATGGAATGGAATGGAATGGAATGGAATGGAATGGAATGGAATGGAATGGAATGTCCCTTCCCACCCCAGCCATTCCATGATTCCATGATCTCTCTTTAGTCCGTACCAAAAAGTGGCTGGACCCCTGGACATCCCAGTGCCATCCCCCACCCATCCATCCATGGATTCCATCCATCCATCCCTCCATCCATCCCAAAGGGGCAGCAGCACTGCCAGGACCCCTCCCCATCCCTGGGAATTCTGCTTCCCTCTGGCTCCTCCACCAGCCACAGTCAGCAGCAGCTTTTCCCCGTTTAATTTTTCAGGATGTTCCAGGGGAAGCAGCGAAGCTCCTGGAGGGGGGAGGGACGAGCGGGGTCTGGTTCTGTGCCTTTCGCTTTTCCCTTATTTTGATTTGTTTGGGATCATCCCGGTCCCCGGGGGCAGCAGCTGAAGGAGGCTGGCAGATGGGTGCCACCCCCGGCTCTGGATGCCGGGAACATCCCTCCCTCCCTCCCTCCCGGGGATCTCCGCTCCTTCCCCGCCCCTGCTCCTGCCCGCAGCTCCCGGGGATGCCGCAGGTACCGGGGTGGCTCCGCCTCTGCTCCCTCCTGCCCTTCGCTGCCCCGCGGGATTCCCAAGGGATGCTGAGGTGGAAAGGGAATTTTTGTTCCTTCCCCAGCCCAGGGAAATGGTGGAAGCAGCGCCCCGGGAGCGTCCCCGCCTGCCCTGGGATGATCCCACCAGGGGAGCAGGAAATGGGATGCGTGTTCCCGCGTTTTAATGATTAAAAATTTAACAGGGAGGATCAAGGAGCTGGGAATGTTGAATTCCCGGCTCCTGCTTATCCAGGAAAACCTTTCCCAGCCCTGGGCTGGAATCCTGGAGCTTTCTCCTGCTCCTGGGATATGTAAGGAGCTTTTTATTAATATCCATGGAGCTCTGGATCTTCTGGCTCCTGTCCCTCCCGTGGTCACCCTTCCCTGCCACACGGGACTCCCAAGGGATGCTGAGGTGGGAAGGGGATTTTTATTCCTTCCCCAGCACAGAGAAATCGTGGAAGCAGCATCCCAGGAGCATCCCTGCCTGTCCTGGGGTGACCCCCAGGAGAGCAGCCTCCCAGACATTTGTTCCCTCTTTTTAATGAGTAAAAAATCAAGCTTAATAGGACACGAGCACGGAGCTGGAATATTGAATTCCTGGATCCTGCTCATCCAGCAAAACCTTTCCCAGCCCTGGGCTGGAATCCTGGAGCTTTCTCCTGCTCCTGGATTATGTAAGGAGCTTTTTAATAATATCCATGGAGCCATCTGGCCCCAGATTTGGGATGCAAATGCAATATGTTCCCTAAAAATAGCACAGCGGCACCGTGGGGTTGTACAACACCTCCTGCTCCTCAGGAAGGGAGGGAGCTGGGAAAGGAGGGAGCAGGGAAAAACCTCCTCTCCAGGCTGGGGAGGAGCTCTGGAGTCCCAGCTCCTGCCCCTTCCCTCTCCGCCACCCAGGGATGGGGTGGAGGGCACCCAAATAAAGGGAAAGTGGAATAAATCAGGATAAATCAGGAATTTCTCTAGGGGAGCTTGGGGTCCCAGCCCAGGGTAGGGGGGGCTGGGGTTTGCCCTGGATGTTTGTCCCAGCTGATGCCGTAGGAATTCCAGAACCATGGAATGCTTTGGGTAGGGAGGGACTGGAAAGCCCATCCAGGGACACCTCCCCCTGGCCCAGGTTCTCCAAGCCCCATCCAAGCTGGCCTGGGACAGTTCCAGGCTGGAATCCCAGAGTCGCCAGAGGGAACTTTGGCTCTGTGCCCTCATCCCTGGGGGTCAGACTGCAGAGACCCCTGTGCTCCTTTCCCAGCCTTTGCTCCTTTCCCAGCCTTTGCTCCATCCCAGATTCCCTCTGAGTCTCCCTCTTTTGCTGGCAAAGCCCTTTTCCCTTCTCTCCCTGGAGCAAATGGAAATGACATTTTTCGTTTGCAGAGGTGTCACTCACTCTGTGCTGACGGCTGGGATGGCTCCAGCCCTCCCTGGGCAGCCCATTCCAGGGCCTGACCACCCTTTCCACCAGAGGAATTTCTCCAAGTCCAACCTGAGCCTCCCCCCCGACGCAGCCTGAGGCAATTTCCTCTCATCCTCTCCCTTTTTCCTGGGAGAAATCCCCGTCCCCTCATCCTCTCTGGAGCTGTGGAGTCAGAAGGTTCCCCTGGGGATGAATTTATTCCCCTGAATCCAGCCGGGCTGGGCTCACCCAGACCCCGCACAGCCCCCAGGGTGTCCTTGCTGCTGCATCCCGGAGGGAACAGCCCCTCTCCCCAGCTGGCTGCGGCTGACACCTCCCTCTGATCCAGGAGGAAATTCCTCGTCCCCGATTGCTCCCGGCTGACACCTCCCTCTGATCCAGGAGGAAATTCCTCGTCCCCGATTGCTCCCGGCTGACACCTCCCTCTGATCCAGGAGGAAATTCCTTGTCCCCGATTGCTCCCGGAGCTCAGCCCACAGCCAAAACACCCCCAGGACAAATCTGGATCCGGTGAAAAAATCCTTGGAAAAGCTTTGTGGCCTCGTCTGGGATCAACCCACAGGTTCCAGCTTCACCTCCCCGTTCCCAGGCAGCTCCCAGGGAGCTCAGACCCCAATTCCATGGAAATCAGAGCAGGCCCGGGGCAGCCAAACTGGTGCAACTGGTGCAACTGGTGCCTTCACAACCCCCCGTTCCCCCGGGCTGGGATTGCAGCTCCCGCTTCCCCGGAGCCACGTTTCCATGGCAATTGGATTTTTTTTTGTTTTTGTTTTAAATCTGCAAATCTTTGTCTGGGCAAAATGTGAGCGTTGGGAGTTTGGTCAAGATTCCTGCCTGGATATGGAGGGGTTGGAGGGGCAGGAGCACAGGGAACATCCAGGGATCCCCTGCTCAGCAGGGGCTGGGGGTGACCTGAGGACACAAATCCAAGTCCCGTGTGCTTCCCGGAATAATGAGGAATGTGGGAGGAGATGGGGAATCCTGGGCTTGGTGGGAACAGGGAGCACACCCAGAGCAGCTCGATCCCGGGGCTGGGAATTCCTGCCCTTCCCAGGGGTCACGCAGGAGGTGGGGTGAGGAGCAGGGGAGCCCTGGAAGATGGGAGATCCCTGGGAAGGGCAAATCCCTGGGAAGAGTGAATCCCTGGGAAGTTGAGGGATCCCTGGGAAGATGAGGGATCCCTGGGAAGTTGAGGGATCCCTGGGAAGCAGGGGATCCCTGCGAAGTTGTGGGATCCCTGGAAAGTTGTGGGATCCCTGGAAGTTGTGGGATCCCTGGGAAGATTGGGGATCCCTGGGAAGCAGGGGATCCCTGGGAAGTTGTGGGAGCTCTGGGAAGATTGGGGATCCCCGGGAAGAGCGAATCCCCGGGAGGCTGAGAGTCTCTGGAAAGGTTGGGGATCCCTGGGAAGGTGGGGGAGCCCTGGCTCATGGTTCCCAGGTGATACCAAGCGAAGGATACTGGAAAACCTCGGGATGAACTCAGCATCCCCCAGCATTCCCGGGGCACGTCTGGCCCCTGCTCCAGGTCCTTCCTTCCCGAGGAATATCGGGAATCCTGGTCCCAAAGGGCCCTCCAGGGATGCCCAGGGATGCACATCTGGGCTCCCTGCCAGATGTGGCTCCTGGGGCTGCCCCTGGGGGTGGGAAGAGTCCTTGGAGACACTTCCAGCCCAGGGAATTCCCTGGGAGGTTGTTCCCATTTTACAGAAGAGAGACTGAGGCCAAGGACAGTGGAAATCCGGGAGAATCCAAACCTTTCCCAGCTCTGTTCCCTCTGCCCAGAGCAGGAGAAGATTTACAGGAATTGACTGAGAAATTCCCAGATGGAGCCGTGTGGGACCTGCTTTGGCTTTCTCCAAGCAGGAACATCCCCCAGAGCTGCTGCTGGGGATAACAATTCCAGGGGATAACAATTCCAGAGCTGGGGATAACAATTCCAGAGAACAATAACTCCGGAGCTGTGGGATAACAGTTCCAGAAGTGAGGAACAACAGTTTCAGACCTGGGATAACAATTCCAGCAGGAACCCCTCCCAGCCCTGGCTGTGTCCTCATCTCCCAACGAACCCGTGCCAGGCTCAGCTCCAGCTGCTCATTCCCAGGGGGAATTGGATGTGTTTGCCCAGGAGCAGGCAGGGTGACAGGGCAGCTCCTGGCTTTTGGCAGCACTTGGGGCTTTTAATTCCTCAGGGATGAGCTTGGTCCCGAGCTCCCTGCAGAGTTTTCCGGGGATGCTCTTCCCAAAAAAAGTCACGGGAAGGCACCAGCAGGAGGAGGGTGAGCTTCCCTCTGCAGGCAGCTGGAAGCAGGTGCTGAATTAATCCCGGATTTAATTCGAGCTCCTTTAATCCTGCAGGGAAAAGAGCAGCCTGGGATTTGTTGGGAGGCACCACCCTGGGTGCAGGAATGGATTTACTGTGCGGGAAAACGCAGTTTTCAAGGGACTGTGGATTATTCCCAACCTGGGACGCACTGAAACCTGGATTTCCAGGCTCTGAGAGTGAGGCTGGAGGTGAAGGGAGTGGTTGGGTTTCCCACATCCCAAAACGAGGTTTAAAACTGGATGTGCCAAATGCCAAGAATTGGGATTGATTTTGAATTTATCTGACCCAATCCAAAGATTTCAGGGTTATTTTCCCCCACACTGGTGGGTGATTCCAGAAAACGGGCTCAGGATTCATGGGGAGACTCTGCTGGGTGCAGGAATGGATTTACTGTGTGGAAAAATGCAGTTTCCAAGGAATTTTTTATTATTCCCAACCTGGAATGGGCTATAAACTGCATTTCCAAGCCCTGAGAGTGGGGCTGGGGACACATGAAGTGTTCCCAACATCCCAAACGATGTTAAAAACTGAGAGGTGCAACCCAAATCCCAGGAAATTGGGATTGATTTCAGTTTCTCCGAGCAAATCCAAGGATTCCAGGATTACTTTTCCCCGCAGTGATGGGTGTTTATAAAAAATGGGAAGGGCAGTGTCTCAGCCCCAGAGCTCCAGGAGAAATTCCCAGAAAAAGCCATTCCAGGTGATGCTAAAAATGAAAAAAAAAATTGAAAAAAAAATTTGTCAAATTGTCAAGAATTCCTAAAATTGGAAATATTAATAAAATCATGGCTGGGATTTTTCCCTGGGGCATTTGGATCCAGTGCCAGGGGTTGCCATGGAGCCCTTTGGGATTTGCTGTGTCCAGGGAAAATTCTTTCAGAAACGAATGACCCCAAACCCAGATTTTTGGTGTTGCTGGGCCCTCCCTTTTCCCACAACTCCAGGAAATATTTAATCCCCACTAAAGCTCCTGAATCCCAGCATGGCTGTGGAATATCCAGGATGCAGTTAAATGAGTTCTGATCCAGGCATTTCCATCCAGGCTGGGCTTTTAACTTCCCTCTCCTAGCAGCAAATGGATTTTGGAAGGAATAGATGTTTTTAGGAGAAGGGACAGTTTTTCCAAGTCAATTCCATGGTTTTTTGGTTTCATCCTTGTGCAGGAAAAACAAGGAAAGCTGCCTGGGGTTGGCAGCTGCTCTAAAAACATCCTGTTTATTTTGTTTTCCTGGTTATTATCACTGATGGAATTCCACAATTATGGGGTTTAATCCCAAGGTTTTTTCCATGGTGTGGCTTCTCCGTGGGCACCACAGCCTTCATTCCAGGATTTCCCATTTAAAATTCCAAATCCTGCTGGTTTTGAGATGAATTTGGATAGCTGCAGGCTGGATCTGGGTATGGATGGGAAGGGATTTGCCCATGGACCGAGCCGGACGTGGCCCCTGGGCATGGGAAATCCATGGAATCAGAGCTGGGGCAGACACAGAAACGGGCAGAGGAGTTTGGGATGGAAAATATTTTGGGAAAATTCCTGTTGCCCAACAAATTAAGCTAAATGGGAGTTTTTTCATCTGAGGTGTCAGGGAATTACTGAGGGAAGCAGATGGGATCTCCTCCGGAGTGCTGGAAGGGGATCAACACCCGGCAGAGCCGTGGGGGTGGGGGGGATTGGCAGGAGTGGGAATAACGGGATGGGAATTGCAGCTGGAGGGGTTGGGGGCAGCTTGGGAAGGGTCTGAGCCTGGCCTGGTCTGGGATTTGGGCAGCTGGGGCAGATGCTGGGATGCTGTGGGGCTGTGGAGATGGGATGGGATTGGGATGTTCTCTGTCACCAAAGGCATTTGGGAAGAGCTAGCAGGGTTTGTTCCCAAAAACTGTGGGAATGTGTGGTTTGGGGCTGGGGTCTCCAGAATTCCAGACTCCTGGATTAGCTCTTGGCCATGGCTTTGCTGAGCTGGGAGGTGACGCCTTGGAGGGGCTGGAAGGGAGGGGATCCGAGCCCTGGGATGCTCCTGTTTGTGCTGGCAAATCCCAACCCAAAGCCAGCCCCACCTGTGGGGTCCTGCTTTGTTTGCCTTGGCAGCTCCTGGGTGAGCAGGGTCTGCTCAGGTGGGATTTGGGAAGGAATTTCTGGCTGGGAGGGTGGGCAGGGCTGGCACAGGGTGCCCAGAGCAGCTGTGGCTGCCCCTGGATCCCTGGCAGTGCCCAAGGCCAGGCTGGACACTGGGGCTGGGAGCAGCCTGGGACAGTGGGAGGTGTCCCTGCCATGGCAGGGGTGGCACTGGGTGGGCTTTAGGGTCCCTTCCCACCCAAACCCTTCCATGATGCCATGAGCCTGTGAGGAAAATCCTCTTGGGAGAAAGCAGCAGATCCTTCTACCAGCAGAGTTAATTCCTGAATTCCTGAGATCCACAGGACCTCATCCAGGTTCCCCTCACTATCTCCCTGTGCCCTGCCTGTGCCCTCCCAGCCCTCTTTGTGCAGACCCTGGAGAAGCAGCTCCAGAGTTGGGAATGGTTGGGATTCCCTGCCGCCGAGAGTCTCCCAGAGCTGGGAGAAATGGAGATGCACAGTGAATCAGCAGGAAAATCCTACAGGATAGTGGGAAGCTGAGGAATGATTTATCCTCCACCAGAAACTCCTTGGATGTGGAGGTGGCACTTCTGGCCACCAGCGTGGATCCAGATCCAGGAATATTCCAGGTTTAGGCCAAACTGGGCCTCGTTAACAACTTCCTCTGTCAATGCTTAGTCCTAGCTGGAATCTGGGGTTTGTTGGGGTGTGAGAGCAGCAGGAATCCCCAGGAGAGGAGGCAACACCCCCGGTGTGCAGGGACAGGAGCCCCCAGGGCTGAGCTGATCTCATCAGTTCTGCTGCCAAAGCCACTTCATGACTTTTGTCCACTTGTTTCAATGGGCAGGAGGGACTGACCTCCAGTTACTCCATGTGGATTTGGGATGTGGAAACCTCCCATCACCCCAAGCTCTGAGGGGTCCAAGCCCAAAAGGCTTTTCCAGCTTGAAGCAGCTGTCAAACCCAAAATCTTGAAATTTAGGCATTTTTAATGTCATTTCATGACCAACATTCCCAAGTGGCCTCAGGCTGTGTCAGGGATGGGACAGCAGAGGGGCATCCATGAATCCATCCATGAATCCATCCATGAATCCATGAATCCTCAGCATTGGAGCCTTCCTGGAGAGAAGGAAGGGCTTGGGTTGGGGAAGGAGGAGTTGGTTTGTTTTGGTGATGTGGGAATGTCACCAAAGTGTCCTGGAACCAAATTCCAGCTGGAAAGGGGAGGTCCCCTCCTGGTTTCTCTTCCTTGGAATTTCAGAGGCAGCTGGAGCCACTGTTCAGGGAGGGGGAGCTGGATCAGGAGCCGGGGGTGCTCCTGGTGCGGATGGGAGGTGGTTTGGGATGAGGCCCAGGAGTGGTCTGCTCCCAGCAGATCCTGCCGCTGGATCCCCTCCCTCAATTGCCAGGTGGGATCATCCAGGGGGGAACATTCCAGCTGCTCCTGAGCTCCTTCACCTCCCCCTTCTCTTCCAGAGGAGACGACGTTCGAGGCCGGGGTCAAAGTGCAGATCCACAGCCAGTCTGAGCCTCCCTTCGTCCAGGAGCTGGGATTTGGGGTGGCCCCCGGATTCCAGACCTTTGTGGCCACCCAGGAGCAAAGGGTAAGTCCCAAATTCCCTTGGAGGTTTCCTGGGAGAGGTTCCTTCTCCATAACTGGTGCCCCTTGAGATGCAGCTCCATCATTAACAGGTTTTTGATGCATCCAATCTCTTGGGATGAGGTCAGCTTTTCCACATTGTCTCCCATGCGTTCCCACAGCCCCCTGAAGTCCCACAGCAGTTCCATCTCCAGGAGGGATTTCATCCCTGGTGACATCCCTGCTTTGCTCTTCCATGGGTGGAGTTGAGCCATGGCAGCTCCAAGTGTTGGGTCCTGTCCAACCCGCTGGGGTTTTCCCAGAAAAAACACTTTGCAAGGATATAAAAAGAGGCAGGCAGACAGTTTCCTGATGGAGAACAGCAGGAATCTTTCAGGTGACACCAAAATATCCACGTGATCTGTGACAAACGCTGCTGGGACACCTGGGAATCATCGTCTTCCGTGAATCCCAGCAGTGACACATCCAGATGGATGGATGGAGGGATGGATGGATGGATGGATGGAGGGGTGGATGGATGGATGGATGGATGGATGGGTGGATGGATGGATGGTGGATGGATGATGGATGGTGGATGGATGGATGGTGGATGGATGGATGATGGATGGATGGATGGATGGATGATGGATGGATGGATGGTGGATGGATGGATGGAGGGATGGATGGATGGATGGATGGATGATGGATGATGGAGGGATGGATTGGGGGTTGTTGACCCCAGATCCTCCTCAGGCACATGGAAAAATCCAATGGAATAATTCTTGCCCCCAGCTGGACAGGGATGGGCAGGAATGGGAAGGGCTGGAAAGGGATTTGCAGGGATGGGAAAGGCTGGGATAGGGCTGGATGGGCAGGGATGGACAAGGATTGGCAGGAATGTAAAAAAAGTGGAACAAGATGGATAGGGCTGGGCAGGGATGGATGGATGGATGGCTAGGCCTCGATGGATAGGGATGGATGGGCAGGGATAGGAATGGCTGGGAAGGGCTGGAGATCGTGTGGTGCCTGATGCTCAAAGATTTTGGGAACAGCTCCTCCAGTCAGACCCACCTGGCAGCTCTAGCAGTGATTGGAAAGATTTGTCTTCCTTAAAAATCCCATCCTGGACAAGATCTGGGAGCAGGGCTGGGAGCTGGAGCCTGCAGAGAGGATCTCAAGGACTTTGGGTTAAATTGGTGCAAATTCCAGGGCTTTGCTGCAGCTGCTGGAACCCTTCCCCACCCCACTGCCAGCACTGCCTGTTCCAATATTTCCATTGCAAAATGAGAATCCCAAGCAGGAGAACAATCCTCCCCAAATCCCCCCTTCCAGAGGGGAGATGCAGAGGACAGAAGAACAGGTTTAGGGACTCTCAGCTCCAGGGTGTCCCTTTTTCCAGGGGTTTTGCCAGAGTTCTGCTGCTGGGAGAGGGAAGGGCTCATTCCTGGGATTTTCTGACTGGTTTAAAATCACGTGAGGGCTCCAAAGCCTTTTCCTGGGAGAGATGAAGGGATCTCCAGTATTCAGATCCCAGCCCAATCCTTCTTCCCAGAAAGTCATTTTTAACCTAATTACAGCCATTAATAACTTCCCCTAATTAATTTTCCCTTGGGGACCTTCTGGGCTTCCCCTGCCTTCCCAATGTGCAGCTTTTATCCCAGTCCCTGATCCAGTCTGGGTTTTTCCAACTAAATCTCTTTGCCTGTGCTGCTCCTCTAATAAACCAGAGCCAAAGGTGGAACAGCTCCAGGAAAATCCCCCAGGGACTGAGCCCAGGCAGTTATTGGGGTCCTGAACCCCGAGTTTTGCACTCTGGGCCATAAATGAAATGATCCTGCAGCCAGAAAAAAAAACAGGAATGAAGATGAAGTGGAGCTGGTTTCCCATCTCCCAGCTCCAAGCAGCCTCAGGGAGTTAACAGCTCTTTTTCGGGGATAAAAAGTGTGGAGTGGGGAAGATTTGGGATGGTGGGAGCTGTGGCTCCTCTGTGGGACAGAATTTGGGGTCTGGGGGGTTCATTTCTGGCTCTGCAATCATCTCCTGTGGCCCTGCTCAAATCCCTCCCTCCTTTCCCCATCCCACTCTGGAAACAAGAGCATTCCCTGGGCTTTGCTCCCTGATTTTCTGCCTTCCCGGGGCTTCAGCTGCCTGGCACCTGTGAGGATTCACATCTTGGGACCAGGGGGTAGATCCTGGCTTTGCACCCAGAGCTTCCCAAAATCCCCCTGTCCAGAGCCAGCTCTGGCTCCGTGGCTGGGATCTCATTAAATCTCATCCCATTCACAAGGAGCTCTCAGGCTGGAAAAATGGGAATTAAATCAGCTTTGCTCCTCCTCCTGCAGTGGCTGAGCCCCGTGGCTGCTGCAGGGAGACAGCTTTGGGATGCATTTCCCACTTTGGGAGCTGATGCAGGAGTGACCCCGGGGGGGACCTGGCAGTGTCAGGGTTGGCAATGCTGAGTCAGCAGCAAAAACTCCAGAGAAAGCAATTCCAGCAGGAGCTTTCTCCATGAAATGTGGTGGATTAAAGAGGCCAAGCTGCTTCCGGGTGCATGGCCAAGGGAGATGCTGTTGTACACCACAGCAACACAGACCCTGACTTCAGAGGGCTGACAATGGCTCCTTTATTTCTGGGATGTGCCTCCCTTTTATCCTGTTCTACACAGAGCAATTGGATTGGTGACACAAAGACAAACCCCTTCAGTCACATTGGTCAGAGCAGAGGGACAGCAAGGAGAAGCCCCTCCTAGGGAAAGGAATGTAAACAAAGCTACAGTGACAAAAACGTGTCTCTTGTTGACAGAAAATTCCCTGGGATCAGAATTCCAGAAAACCAAAACATCCCAGGCACCAGCCAGGGCTACAGACCAGTCCTGGCCAACCCATCCCCAGCACAGGGTTGTGCCCCGGGGAGGAGCAGAGAAATCCTGGAAGGGACGAGGTTGATGAGGAGGATTGTTCATCCTGGAGGAGACACCGGGGTGACCAAACTGTGACCTTCCAGGGCCCAAAGGGGCTCCAGGAGAGCTGGAGAGGGACTGGGGACAAGGGCTGGAGGGACAGGACCCAGGGAATGGCTCCCAGTGCCCAGGGCAGGGCTGGATGGGAGATTGGGCAGGAATTGTTCCCTGGGAGGGTGGGCAGGGCTGGCACAGGGTGCCCAGAGCAGCTGTGGCTGCCCCTGGAGCCCTGGCAGTGCCCAAGGCCAGGCTGGATGGGGTTTGGGTCACCCTGGGACAGTGGGAGGTGTCCCTGCCCATGAAGGAATGAGAAGGAGGAGAGGCAGAGTTTCTTGGGGCAGGGCAGTGGGGAATCCCCATCCCTGGGGGATTTCATTCATGTGGATGTGACATCTTGGGGACATGGGGCAATGGTGGCCTAGAGGGAACAGCTGGGCTCGATCTCAGAGGGCTTTTCCAACCCTGATAATTCCATAATTCCACGTTATTGGGAATTGAAGGCTGATTTTGCACCTGAGCCACAGGCCCAGCTCATCCAGGGGGAGCAGGAGTGGGAGCACACCTGGGATGAACCCAGAGGGGCTGCCCTGGACTTTTCATGGATCTCCAGGAGGTTTCAGTGCTGCTGTTCCTGTTGGATTTGCAAAGAAGGATCCTGGAGCTCCCAAATCCCATTTTTCCCTGGACACTCGTGGGCTCCATAACACCCCCAAGTTCTGCTCCAGGGGAGCTCCCAGGGGCTGGAAGGGTCAAATTCATCCCTTAAAAACAATTCCTCAGGAAGGGAGCAAATGGGGAGGAACAGCCAGGATGGGAAAGGAGCTGGAGATGCAAACAGACAATTCCAGCACCATGAACTGGGAGCTGGGATCAGCCAGCCCTGGCTGCTCTGGGTTTTTCAGCATTCCACAAGGGCTGGAGCTGCCTGGGATGGAAATCCCATCAAGCTGCTGCTGCTGGAGGCCTCGTGAGGAACGGGGGGTGCCGGTTCTGGTTTTGTTGGGAGCCCAGCCCGGGTGGGGATGTTCAGGGAGGGGTTGGATCCTTCCTTGGGATCGCTGGAGTTTGGTGCCAGCAGCCAGGTGAGAGGGTCTGGGCAGGAATCGGTGCTGGATCCATCCCAGAGCCAGAGGAAAACAGGGCAGGGAAAGGTTCTTCCCCCAGAGGGTGCCCAGGCTCCCCAGGGAATGGTCCCAGCCCGAGCCTGCCAGAGCTCCAGGAGCCTTTGGACACCCAGGGGTGCCCAGGGTGGGGTTGTTGGGGGGTCTGTGCAGGGACAGGCGTGGGACTCACTCCTTGTGGGATCCCTCCCAACTCAGGACATTCCAGGATTTTATGAAATTGCCTCGACCTCTGCTGGGATCGTCTCCACCACATTTCCCTGTTTGAGAAAACGAAACAGGCAGGAAGTCCAGGGACAGCACTTCCAATGAATGGAAGGAGTGATCTCTGTGGCTGCAGGCAGATGCTGGCAGCTCCCGGGAGGAAAGGCAGGAATGTGGTCAGGGCAAGGCTGTGGCAGGAGCTGATCCTCCCCTGCCCCTGGGATCTCTCCCCTCCAGGTTTTCCGAGCTCATCCCCTCTTTTCCTGGCGTTTGGGACAAACAGGATCCATCCAGCTTCCAAAGAGTCAAATCAATTCTTTTTTCCTTCCCCTTTTAGCACCTGCCAGCTGGGAACTGATCCTGCTAATCCTGGGGAAAGCCGGGATCAGGAGGCTTGGAAAAGCGTTTAATTCATTAATTAATTATTAACGACTGCAAAAGGGCCGGGCTGGGAGTTTGTCACCCTCAATTAGAGGCTGGAGCTGGATTTCTCTACGCAGGAGCAGGAGGGGGAGCCCTTGGGAAGCTGCCAGGGAGCACAAATCCTGCCGGATCCGAGGGCAGGGATGCTCCTGCTGCCTTTTCCCTGCTTTTCCTGCTGCTTTCATGTGGTTTTTCCCCACTTTGGAGGCAGCAGGGGAGGGGGGAGGGAGCAGCTCCGCATCCCGGGGCTGATCCAGCCCCGCATCCCCCCCAGCAGCCCAGACTGGGATAATCTGGAAGAAAGGAAAGGGATTCCCTCAGGACTCCCTCAGGAGGACCTGGAGGGGCTGCAGGGAGAGGGATCAAACCCAATTAAGTCTCTCCCGTTAATTCTTCCCACGGCTGAGGGCTGGGATTGCTCCACCCATCCTGCTGCTGTTCCCGGCCCCTTGGGGTGCATCCCAGCAGCTCCAGTGCCACGGAGAGCAGGAATCCAGCTCGGAAATGAGCTCGGCAGTTCCAAGGGATCAAGGCTTTGGATGGAAAGGCTTTTCCTGAGGTTTCAGCCCTGATCTGGCCGGGAAGGGATTTGTGGGAGCCCTTAGGGATGGATTCCCTCTGGATTTAACCCCCGGGGTTCCTGTGCCAGGCTGGGAGAAAACTCCACACATTTCCAGGAAATGTGCAGCTTTTCCTGCTTGGGGAAAGGTTGGTGGAGCTTTTCCAGTTTGTGAAGTGGAGCCTGCCCGGCAGAAATTCCAGCTGATCCTTCCACAGCTGCTCCCACTCTGCAGAAGCTCATTGTCACCTGGGAGTGTCACCTCCAGGACGTTCATTGTCACCTGGAAGTGTCACTCCCATGGCTCCAGGCAGTGGCTGCCCCGTTACAGGAGGAGCTCCTGTGCCAGGGGAGTCCTGCCCTGGCCCTGGCCCTGGCCCTGGCCCAGGCCCTGTCCTGCAGCTCATGTCCCTGTCCCCATCTGACACCCTGTTCCCGTCCCATTGATGTCCCTGTCCCATTGATGTCCCTGTCCCAGCTGATGTCCCTGTCCCCATCTGACACCCTGTTCCCATCCCAGCTGATGTCCCTGTCCCAGCTGATGTCCCTGTCCCATTGATGTCCTTGTCCCAGCTGACACCCTGTCCCTGTCCCATTGATGTCCCTGTCCCACTGATGTCCCTGTCCCTGTCCCAGCTGACACCCTGTCCCTGTCCCTGTCCCCAGCTGACACCCTGTCCCAGCTGACACCCTGTCCCTGTCCCCAGCTGACACCCTGTCCCAGCTGACACCCTGTCCGTGTCCCTGTCCCAGCTGACACCCTGTCCCTGTCCCAGCTGACACCCTGTCCCTGTCCCATTGATGTCCCTGTCCCTGTCCCAGCTGACACCCTGTCCCTGTCCCTGTCCCCAGCTGACACCCTGTCCCAGCTGACACCCTGTCCCTGTCCCTGTCCCACTGATGTCCCTCTCCCTGTCCCAGCTGACACCCTGTCCCTGTCCCTGTCCCTGTCCCAGCTGACACCCTGTCCCTGTCCCTGTCCCATTGATGTCCCTGTCCCTGTCCCAGCTGACACCCTGTCCCTGTCCCAGCTGACACCCTGTCCCTGTCCCTGTCCCAGCTGACACCCTGTCCCTGTCCCTGTCCCAGCTGACGTACCTGCCGCCGCCCTGGGGCGAGTGCCGCTCCCCGGAGCTGGGCCTGGCCTTTTTCCCGGTGTACAGCGTCACGGCCTGCAGGATCGACTGCGAGACTCGCTACATCGTGGAGAACTGCAACTGCAGGATGGTGCACATGCCAGGTCAGGGACACCGGGACACTGCGGGGACAGCTGGGGACACCGGGGGCACAGGCTGCAGGGACAGGCCACGTGCAGATCAGTGACAAGGACACCGGGGGACACTGGGGCTGGGCTGGAGGGACTGGGGGGGCCTGAGGGGGGAAGGTGCCCGTGGCCTTGGGGAGAGGCTCCCTGAGGCAGCGGGGCCACCCTGGGGCACCGGGGACAGCTGAGGGGGACAGAGGGGTTGTCCAGGCCTGCTGTGGGCTGGAGCGGCCTCGCCTACAGTTCTGGGGCAGTTTTGGGCACCACGAAATAAAAAAGACATCATCAAAGAACTCAAGAAGGTCCAAAGGGGGGCACGAGGAGGGGTCTGGAGGGGCCACACGAGGAGCAGCTGAGGGCACTGGGCCTGTTCAGCTGGAGCAGAGGCTGAGGGCAGAGCTCAGCAGGGCTGCAGCTCCTCCCCAGGGGCAGCTCCAATCTCTGCTCCCTGTGACAGGGACAGGACCCAGGGAACAGCTGGAGCTGTGTCAGGGGTTGGGATGGATTTGGGGAAAGGTTCTTCCCCCAGAGGGTGCTGGCACTGCCCAGGCTCCCCAGGGAATGGTCCCAGCCCGAGGCTGCCAGAGCTCCAGGAGCCTTTGGATACCCAGGGATGCCCAGGGTGGGGTTGTTTGGGGGGTCTGGGCAGGGCCAGGGTGATCCTGGGGGTCTTTCCAGCTCAGGATGGTCCTGATTCCCTGTGAAACAGGGGCAAGCCATGGAAGAGAAACCTGGGTCTGATTAAGGTTGGAAAAGACCTCAGGGACCATCAAATCCCACCTTTTTTAGCTCCAGGGCCACCCTGGGGGCTGTTCCCAGCAGCTGCTGCAGGAAGGGCCCCTGTGGCAGGCAGAGTGGGGACAGCCGGGGCCACCTGGCTGTGGGGAGGTGCCTGGGTCCCCGTGCAGAGCCCGGTGTCCCCCTGAGGTGGCTTTGTCCTGTCCCTGCAGGGGACGCTCCCTTCTGCACCCCGGAGCAGTACAAGGAATGCGCAGAGCCCGCGCTCAGTGAGTACCGGGGGCTCTGCAGCCTGCAGGGGGGTCGGGATCAGCCCCAGGGTGCTGGGAGGTGCTGGATGCACCCTGGGATGGAGTTTCTCTTGGTTCTCCATGGGGCAAAGGGCTCCATGAGCACAGAAACCCTTGGGATCAGGGGAGCCCCAGGAGCCCCTCTGGGGCTGGGTTTGGGATGGAGGGACCCATTCCAGGTCCGGATTTAGGAGACTCAGCCATGAGTTCTCCAAGCTGTTGTTGGTGACAGAGTGTGGCCTCCAGCAAGAAGCCTCTCCAGGGTGGTGAGGGATGGGATGGGCTGGGAGAGGAATGTCCAGGAGTGGCCCCTGGCCCCTTTCTGGGAGAGATAATCTCTGCTCCATGTCCCTGTTCCCTGGGATCCCACCCTGCTCCACATCCCTGCTCCCTGGGATCCCAGGGCACCTCCCTTCACACTTTTTGCCAGGTTGGGTTTTTTCCTCGGCTCCAGGGACCTTCATTCTTCCCAGCACCTTCCCCAGACTGGAAGCTGGGATTCCTGGGGTGCAGCCTGGAGCCCCCAGGCTCCATTAGCAGGGAAACCATTGCGGGGCCCAGGGCCCATTCCTGGGATCCCACCGTGCTCCATGTCCCTGCTCCATGTCCCTGTTCCCTGGGGTCCCACCCTGCTCCGTGTCCCTGCTCCGTGTCCCTGTTCCCTGGGGTCCCACCCTGCTCCGTGTCCCTGCTCCCTGTCCCTGTTCCCTGGAGTCCCACCCTGCTCCCTGTCCCTGCTCCATGTCCCTGCTCCCTGGGGTCCCACCCTGCTCCCTGTCCCTGCTCCATGTCCCTGCTCCCTGGGGTCCCACCCTGCTCCCTGTCCCTGCTCCGTGTCCCTGCTCCCTGGGGTCCCACCCTGCTCCCTGTCCCTGCTCCATGTCCCTGCTCCCTGGGGTCCCACCCTGCTCCCTGTCCCTGCTCTGTGTCCCTGCTCCGTGAGCTCCATGCCTGCCCCCCTGCAGGTCTCCTGGCAGAGAAGGACAGCAATTACTGCATCTGCAGGACCCCCTGTAACCTCACCAGGTACAACAAGGAGCTCTCCATGGTCAAGATCCCCAGCAAGACCTCGGCCAAGTACCTGGAGAAGAAGTTCAACAAGTCGGAAAAATATATCTCGTGAGTGGGGGAGGACCTGGATTCCCCTGGGTTTTTTTGGGAGGGAAATGTCTGGAAAGCACCCAGTGACTCTGTTGTACACCACAGCAACACAGACTCTGACTTCAGAGGGCTGACAATGACTCCTTTATTTCTGGGATGTGCCTCCCTTTTATCCTGTTCTACACAGAGCAATTGGATTGGTGACACAAAGACAAACCCCTTCAATCACATTGGTCAGAGCAGAGGGACAGCAAGGAGAAGTCCCTCCTAGGGAAAGGAATGTAAACAAAGATACAAAAACGTGTCTCTTGTTGACAGAAAATTCCCTGGGAACAGAATTCCAGAAAACCAAAACATCCCAGGCACCAGCCAGGGCTACAGACCAGTCCTGGCCAACCCATCCCCAGCACAGGGATGTGCCCCGGGGAGGAGCAGAGAGAAATCCTGGAAGGGACGAGGTTGATTTCTGCTCAGTAGAACAACCTGAGTTCCTTCCCAGGGGTTGTCCTTGTGGGAATCCTCCAGTCCCACCAAGAAAAGTGCAGAATTTCCCACTTCTGCTGGTCCTGTTGTAGGTTTGTGTCTCTGCACTGAGGTCCCCAGGCCGTCCAGCTCTCCCAGCCCGGGGCGTGTGATTGCCGTGTGTGGGAAGTGAGAGTTGCTCCAGATCCTTTGGATTCTGCTTCACAGAATCACAGAATCCTGGGATGGTTTGGGTTGGAAGGACCTCAAACCCACCCAGTGCCACCCCTGCCATGGCAGGGACACCTCCCACTGTCCCAGGCTGCTCCCAGCCCTGTCCAGCCTGGCCTTGGGCACTGCCAGGGATCCAGGGGCAGCCACAGCTGCTCTGGGCACCCTGTGCCAGCCCTGCCCACCCTCACAACCAGGAATTACCATCCAAGAAAAGAGTTCCCAGCAAAGTGAGACCCAAGATCCTGAGGAATATTGGGGAAGCCTTTCCCAGCTGCTCCAGAAGCTCCCAGAGCCCTCAGGGTGCCCTGAGCTCCTGCTCCGCCCCAGCTCCGAGTTCTGTGGGACCCCAGAGAGAGGAACAATCCAGACAAAGAGGAATCAAGCCCCCAAATCCAGTTTTTCCCTTATCCCAAAGGATTTAGCCACCAGGAGCTCCTGGGCTGATGTTTTTCCCCTTCCCACAGAGAGAATATTCTCGTGCTGGACATTTTTTTTGAAGCACTCAACTACGAGACCATTGAGCAGAAGAAAGCCTATGAAGTGGCAGCCTTACTTGGTAAGGGGGCACTGGGACCAGTTTGGGGTCTCTGCTGGTCTGGGAGGGACAGAGGGAGGCTGGGAGGGGTGCACAGCCCTGAAACCCCCAGCAAGGCCCCAGGAATGTCCCCATGGATACTCCATGTGTTCATGGAAGGTTCTGGAGCTGCTCCATCCCTGCCTGCTCCCTTTTCTTGGAGATTTTGGGCACTGGGTGCCCTCTGTGGTGCAGGGTGTGGAGGGCATCCCAAAACCATCTCCCCATCACCTCTTCCCTGCTCCAAATGCACCTTTTCCAGCCAGGCCTGGGCCCTTGGCCTTTGGATGCCTCATGGAAGAGCTGTAGGAGACCCTGAGCTGCTCAGCCCCAAACCAGCTCCAGCTTTGGGGTCCCAGCTGCAGATCTGGTGTCGGCCCCGTTGGGTTTGGGGTGGAGGTGAGCTCTCCCCCAGCCCTGCAGCCTCCCTGAGCCATCCCAAATCCCTGGATCCCTCTGGAACCCTGGGAGTGCTCAGCACCTTGGGAAGCTGGAGCTGGGCCACCCCTGGGGCGTGGAGGTGTCCCCGTGTCAGCCCTCATGGGTGGCCCTGCCAAACGGCCCCTCAGGAGCCCTTCTGCACCTCCTGGGGCCTTTCCAGGAATTCCAGAGAGGGAGAGGAGGCTGCTGGAGCCTCTCTGACCCAAACCCCATTTGCACCCTCATTCCCAAGGCTCTGGAGCTTCAGGAGGAGCCTCATCCCAGAATCTTTTTCCCAGGCACAAAGGCTCCAGGTGATTCCTCTGGTGTGACTCCAGAACACCCCCGGGATCATTCTGGGTTCTCACTTTGCTCCCAAACTTTTTGCCTCTTTCCTCTCTCCGTGTCTCATGGACCCCCCTGGAAAAGGCCCCTGCCCCCCTCACCCATGGGTGCCTTTGCTCAGGGCTGTTCTCCAGCAAAGCCCGTGGGATTTGCCTTCCCTGAGCACCACATCCCAGTCACCTTGCCAGCACATTCCTGGGAATCTCTCCTTTCCTGGGAATCTCCTCTCCTCAGCTTTCCCCTCCACCCCGGGCCACTCAAGCAGAAGCCAGGAGATGCTTCCCAAAAAGCCCAGGGCACCTCCCTTCCCACTTTTTGCCGGGTTGGGGTTTTTCCTTGGCTCCAGGGACCTTCATTCTTCCCAGCACCTTCCCCGGCCTGGGAGCTGGGATTCCTGGGGTGCAGCCTGGAGCCCCCAGGCTCCATTAGCAGGGAAACCATTCCCGGGGTGCCATGGGTGCCACTGGAGACGCTGCTGCTGCTGCTCCGGGGGGGAATTCCTCCCAAATTTGGCAGCTCCTGGCAGAGCCCGGGGCCCTGACGGTGCTGTCCCCTGCAGGTGACATTGGTGGCCAGATGGGGCTGTTCATCGGGGCCAGCATCCTCACCATCCTCGAGCTCTTCGATTACCTGTACGAGGTAAGGCCCTTCCAGCCCCTCAGCCTGGGATTTCCCACCCCAGAGCACCTCATCCCTGGATTTCCCACCCCAGAGCACCTCATCCCTGGATTTCCCACCCCAGAGCACCTCAGCCCGGGATTTCCCACCCCAGAGCACCTCAGCCCGGGATTTCCCACCCCAGAGCACCTCAGCCCAGAATTTCCCACCCCAGAGCACCTTATCCCTGGATTTCCCACCCCAGAGCACAATATCCCTGGATTTCCCACCCCAGAGCACCTCATCCCTGGATTTCCCATCCCAGAGCACCTCATCCCTGGATTTCCCACCCCAGAGCACCTCATCCCAGGATTTCCCACCCCAGAGCACCTCATCCCTGGATTTCCCATCCCAGGGCACCTCAGCCTGGGATTTCCCATCCTGGTGCCCCTCATCCCAGGATTTCCCATCCTGGAGCCCCTCGGCCCAGAATTTCCCATCCTGGAGCCCCTCATCCCAGAATTTCCCATCCCAGAGCCCCTCATCCCAGAATTTCCCATCCCAGAGCCCCTCGGCCCAGAATTTCCCACTCCTGGAGCCCCTCATCCCTGGATTTTCTGTTCCCTGGGGATCCCAGAGCCCCCACAAAATCCTGCATTTCCGAGCTGCCTCATCCAGCTCTCCCACAGCCCCATCTCAGGGTGGGAACAGGGAGTTCCATTCCCATGGGATGTGGCTGTTGATTTAATGTGTCCCAGTCCAGGCTGGGGACGTGTCCCATTCCAGGGAAGGGAACCCCACAATCCCAGCTCTGAACTCACTTCAAATCCTCTCATTCTCTTTTTTTGGGGGGATGCTGACTTTATATTTTTATATTTTCAGACAATTCCCTCCATCCCAATCCCTCCTGGGCAGCTCCTGCATTGGTGCCATTACCCAGGAATAAAAAAATACAGGAAAATTCCAGACCCAAAGCTCAGAGAGCAACAAAAGCTGAGCCTGAATTTAGAGCTCAGCCTGGATACCCGAATATTTCATTACATTTGCCTTTTCCTGGATTTCTTGGGGATTTTTCCTAAGTAGGCCATAAGAAACCTCACAAATTTGGGATTTTCCTCTCTGTTTCCCTTCTTTCTTTGATACCTGCTGATAAAATCTGTCAAATGTAGGGGGGGTTGCTGCTCTTTTTATTTTTTTTCTTCTTATTTGAGCTTAAAATTCATTTTGTCCTCTCAGAGAAGCTCCCTAGGGATGTCCCAGCAGGGGAATCTTCACATTCCCAGATATTTAACCCCCACCAACCAGGAGAAAAGGAATAAAATACCTTGAAATTCCAAAAAAATGCACATTTTTTCCCCCTCTGCTCGGAGTTTCACAAAGTGGGGGTCAGCACCTCAAAAATTTGAGTTTCCAGACCAAATACTTAGAGATTCTGGGAATGACAGCAACCAGGTACAATTTTTTTTTCATGGATTGGCCAAATTTGGGGGAAATACTGACCAAAAAGAGGCTTTTTTGTGATCTGCTGCTGAGCTCTGTCCTCGTGGTCCCAAATTCCCCCCACACTTCCCTGCACCAGCTAGGATCCACATTCCTTAGGAGCCGACCCAATTTTTTGGGATTTCAGGATTTCAGCTTTCTCCTCGTTGGTTTCATTTCTCTTTTCTCCCAGTGGAAGTTTTCCAGTAAAACACTTCCCAAGGTTTCTGGGATTTCCCTGGAAGCCAAATCCTGCAGCAGCAGGAACATGAGGGGGAAGGGAAATGGAGCTCACAGAGCTGGGAGCTTTCCCTGAACCCCGAAAGGGTCCCAAAAATGGGATTTTTTGGGGGGTTTTATTCCTCGTAAGAGAATCCTGGAATGGTTTGGATGGAAGGGACCTTAAGGATCATCCATTCCCACCCTCTGCCATGGGCAGGGACACCTCCCACTGTCCCAGGCCGCTCCAGGCATGATGAGGTTGATTTCTGCTCAGTAGAACAACCTGAGTTCCTTCCCAGGGGTTGTCCTTGTGGGAATCCTCCAGTCCCACCAAGAAAAGTGCAGAATTTCCCACTTCTGCTGGTCCTGTTGTAGGTTTGTGTCACTGTAGAGCACGAACTCAGGACACAGACTTTCAGAAGGCTGAAGATTCAAAATCTGGCTTTATTATCAAAGCACCTGTCTTTTATACCTTTTTACAATGAGCCCACCTCAGAGGTGGGATCCTTGGACCCACTGGTCACACCAAGGGGCCATCAAGCAAATTCTCTCCTCTGGGAAAGAATGTAGAAAAATATGAGAGTTTACAATAACATGCTCTTGTTTACAACAAGTGCCCCTGGGAAAGAATTTTCTGAAATCAAAACATGGCAGGCACAAACCGTGGCTACAGGTTTGTGTCTCTGCACTGAGGTCCCCAGGCTGTCCAGCTCTCCCAGCCCGGGGCGTGTGATTGCCGTGTGTGGGAAGTGAGAGTTGCTCCAGATCCTTTGGATTCTGCTTCACAGAATCACAGAATCCTGGGATGGTTTGGGTTGGAAGGGACCTTAAACCCACCCAGTGCCACCCCTGCCATGGCAGGGACACCTCCCACTGTCCCAGGCTGCTCCAAACCCCATCCAGCCTGGCCTTGGGCACTGCCAGGGATCCAGGGGCAGCCACAGCTGCTCTGGGCACCCTGTGCCAGCCCTGCCCACCCTCCCAGGGAACAATTCCTGCCCAATCTCCCATCCAGCCCTGCCCTGGGCACTGGGAGCCATTCCCTGGGTCCTGTCCCTCCAGCCCTTGTCCCCAGTCCCTCTCCAGCTCTCCTGGAGCCCCTTTGTGCCCTGGCAGGGGCTCTGAGCTCTCCCTGGAGCTTCTCCTCTCCAGGGGAGCACCCCCAGCTCTCCCAGCCTTTCTGTGGCACTTGGAGCATCCTCCTTTCTCCCAAGCCTTTGGAATGCACCCCAAACCCAGCACATCCCCATCCCCCTGCCAGCCTTCCCACCTTGACCCCAGCCCCCTCTTCTTGCAGCTGATCAAGGAAAAATTGTTGGACCTTCTTGGAAAAGAGGAAGAGGACGGGAGCCATGACGAGAACGTGGTAAGGACAGAAGGGAAAATGCCCTGGGGATGCTGGAGCTCTTCCCACAGGTGCCAGGATCCAGTTATTAAAATTCTAATTAGATGTTCCTGCCCCAATGAAGGTGCAAACGGGACCAGATGCCAGTGACAACAGTCTGGGGTTTATTGGATGGTAAATATGAGAGAGAAAAGAGAGAAAAAGCAAGGGAAAGAAATGGGAAATAGGTGGGGAGAACAGAAGGAGAGTGACAGAGACAGAATAAGGAAAATATCACCATCCATGGATCCCAGCGATGTTCCACTGATCCTCTCCAGCTGCTCCTGCTGGTGCAGGTGCCCCCAGAAGCACAGGATGGGTGGATGCAGCTCAGGCTGGGTCAGGAAGCCGGCAGGTCCCTGCAGGGTGCAGTTTGCCCTTGTCTCCTGGCACAGGCCCCAGGTGTGCTGCAGCAGGGGCAGTCCTGCAAGGTCAGAACCACATCTGCCACTCCAGGAGGATTTACTCTGGGGCTGCTTCCCACACCCTGACCAACAGGGTGTCAGGTTGGAGCTCTGACTCCGACAGGGTTTCTAGGATTGTGGTTTGTTTGCTTGTTTGTTTTACTACTACGTTTGTTAATATTCCCAGTAAAGAACTGTTATTCCTATTCCCAAATCTTTGCCTGAAAGCCCCTAATTGCAAAATTACAATTTGGAGGGGGTGAGGGGTTTCCATTCTCCATTCCAAGGGAAACTCCAGCTTTCCCTGGCAGATACCTGTCTTTCCAAACCAAGACACCGCAGGAGTGACCATGGGGGGCACTTTGGGGGTCTCTGATGGATTATTTCACCCCCTCAGCTGCTTCTCAGCGGAAGCTCCCATGGATGTGTCCTCCCAGGACCGGGGGTCCCGCAGCTGAGCTGGTTTCTCTCAGAGGGGATGGGTGTTCACCACCTCTGACCAGAGGTGCACCCAAAACCTCCGCCCCCCTCATTCTGTGGGGAGCAAACCTGGCTCCTGCAGGCTCTGGTGTCCTCCACCCCAAACCCAGCTAGGGAAGGGTGTTTGGCTTTCTTGTGGATCCATTCCTCTCCCTCAGCCTTGCTTGTTTTTTTTCCTAGGCCTGAGATGATTAAAGTATGGATTTTCCCTCTATCTAATTTGGTGGTTTGATTTACAGTCCAAAGTCCCAGTCAGGCCTCTTCAGGGAGGCTTCTTTGGCTTCTTTATCCAGATTTTGTTACAGTGAGCAGAACTTTATATCAGTGTTTGAGGCATGAACGATTTCAATCTCTGACAACCCCAAACCCAGCCAGGGAAAAGTCTCTGCTGTTTCTTGTGGATTCACTCCTCTCCCTCAGCCTTGCTTGTTTGGAGTGATTGAGGGATGGGTTTCCCTTCCTCCAATCCCCGCAGTTTGACTTCCAGCCCAAAGCTCTCCAGGGAGCTTTCTGTGGTTGTGGCTCCTTTATCCACTTCTTGTTACAGTGAGCAAAACTGTATCAGGAAACGGGGGCGGGAAGAACTGCACAGCCAACAGAGGTTGTGAGAGCAGTGTGTGTGTCTATCCCACCTCGAGAGGTGTGGGGAGCAATTGCACCAAAGACACCCCAGAGTCTTCCCCCTTATTATTCCCTGAGGTCTTACACATGCATGGCATTGCACAATCCGCCTCATAATATTCATACATATAATTATTTTATTACATATTTATTTAGATTATATTATAGATTACATTATTATATATTATATATTATATATTATATATTATATATTATATATTATATATTTATATTACATATTACATATTACATATTGCATATTGCATATTATATATTATTATATATTATGTATTATATATTATATATTATATTATTTATTACATACATATTATATTTTATTAATATTCATCCCCTGGCGCTGTCGTAATTCCACACGAAAGAAATGACACTCAGGCATGGAGATGTCCAAGGCAAAAAGAGGGGAAGTTTATTTACAGACTGTTGTCTGGGTTTTTGCTGTTCTCCTCTGTCTCTTTAAGAAGTTTTTCTAAAGTTCTATTTCCACCTTCTGTGTTTGCCTTTTGTAATGGAGTCAGACACGATTTTATATAAACAACTTTTCTTGTTATTGTAACCATCTAACCATGTTTGCATTCTTCTCACAAGGAGGAGAGAATTGATGGGCTGTTGGGTTGACCAGTGTGGTTGGAGAGGAAGATTTTCTTCCTCCAATCCATGGTCACTGCTGGAATTCTATAAATGTTGTAGTTTGTAAATAAACTGCCTCTTTTCTGCCTTGGACATCCCAGTGTGGGTGTCATTTCTTTGTGTCATGTGCGACAACAGACCTTGACATTTATAGAATTTGGACAATGACCAGGGATTGGACGTTGCCGCCTCTCCAACCACACTGGGCAACCCAACAATCCATCAACAGTCTCCTTGTGAGAAGAATGCAAACATGAAAGAACAGTTCCAATAACAATAGGTTGTTTATGTGAAAATCCGTGAGAAACTCCATTGCAAAAAGTAAATCATCAGAAGACTGAAAAAACAGGCCCTGCCCATCCTCGCCTGGTAATTAACTCCTTAATTAACCCTTCTGGCCATGCTCAGTCGGGCGTGGTCTCTGGGGCTGTAGGAGGGATGAAGGAAACGGAGTCTTCCTCACCAACTCTTCACCTTTATCTCTCTGCTGTGTGCTTGGCCCTCCTTGGCGCTTTTCCACGGGGACACTCAGTTCATGCTGCCTCGGTCTGTGTTCTGCTCTTTGGCTGCATTCTCAGCCTTGTTATCCCGGGGTGATTAGGTTGCTTCTTCTCATTATCACCGAGGGGCCCCAGGTGCTTGTAGTGCTTTACAATACACTAAAGGTTAACAGACACAGCCTTTGGTGTTCACTGAATGCCCTATAAAATGCAATTTAATATATGTAGGACCAGCTAGAATTTTTAGTTCTCTGTCTCACGCGTTTGAGGCAGGAATTATTTCAGTCCCTGGCAAGGTGGGAGGGCCAGGGAGCCTCCAGCAGCTCTGGTGAATTATTAAAATAAGAATGTCCATCTAATATCAGTGTCCAATTATAACGGACAAAAGCTCCCTAAGAGTTTGAAGTTAGAAAGTGAATGTTTATTGCAGTGCTGGGCAGTGCATGGGATAGCTCCCCATGCAAAGATCACAGGTGATTGCAAAGCTTTTCTTTACAAAAGTGTTGAATACACAAAATGCAAATGCATATTCATGCCCCTGTCACTTCCTCTTCTCGCCTTCCTGTGCTAATTGGAACAAAGGCAATTAAGCATGTGTAGCTTGTTCCCTGAAATGAGTCAGGGGTCCATTCTGGGGAGGGGTCACTAGAAACGAGGAAGTAAAACGAGTCTTCCTCGCTCTGACCTTTCCACCTTTTCAATGCATGCTTGGCAAATGAATCCTTGGTAGAACTTAAAGTTTCCTGGTTTCAATGGGTCCTTCAAGCATGGGAAGTCTGCAACTGTCTTGTGTCCTTGAGATCCATTTACCACATTTTGTTTTACAAAATTATTATGTATTAAATTTATTTTATTAATATAATTTTTATTAATTTTATTAATATTATATATTTTATTAATTTAATTGTTATTTTACAAAATTTAGTATTTATTTAGTATTTTATGTTATCAATAGAATTATTTTTATTAAATTATTAATATATATTTCATTAATTTAATTGCTACTTTACAAATTTTATTATTTATTACATTTATTTTATTAATAGATTTTTTATTAATTTTATTAATACTATATATTTTATTAATTTAATTGTTATTTTACAAAATGTATCATTTATTACATTTATTTTATCAATAGAATTTTTATTAATTTTATTAATACTATATATTTTATTAATCTAATTGTTATTTCACAAAATTTACTATTTATTACATTTATTTTATTAATATAATTATTTTTATTAATATTATTAATATTATATATTTCATCAATTGTTGCTTTACAAAATTTATTAATGACATTTATTTTATTAATAGAATTGTTTTTATTAATTTTATTAATAGAATTGTTTTTATTAATTTTATTAATATTATATATTTCATTAATTTAACTGTTACTTTACAAAATTTGTTAATTACATTTTTTAGTAATAGAATTTTTTTATTAAATTTATTAATATTATATATTTCCTTAATTTAGCTGTTACTTTACAAAATTTATCAATGACATTTACTTTATTAATAGAAATTTCTATTAAATTTATTAACATTATACATTTCATCAATTTAATCGTCACTTTACAAAATCTATTATTTATCGCATTTATTTTATTAATAGAAACTTTTTATTAATGGTATTAATTTAATTGTTACTTTACAAAATCTATTCTTTATTACATTTATTAATAGAAATTTTTTAATTAATTGTATTAATTCAATTGTTATTTTACAAAACTTATTATTTATGAAATTCCCCTGGCTTTCCGTCGGCAGAGCACCTGTGATCCAGTGCCGAACCACTCGGAGAGCCTGAGCCACACTGTGACCGTGCCCCTGCAGGCCCCGCTGGGGGCGCTGGAGGAGATCGCCTGCTGACCGCTCCCCACCACAGTGCCCATCCCGAGGGAGGAAAACTGCACAGGGAAAACAGGGACCCAGCTCAGGTTTGCACCAGGGGAGGGAGGGGAAAAAAGAACATTTCAAAAAAAAAAAAAAAAAAAAAAAAGGGGGGGAAAAAAATCCTGGTAAAAAAAAAAATACTGGAAAAAAAAAAAAAAAAAGATGGAAAAAATTATTTTAAAAAATCTATTAAAAATGATTTAAAAAAAAAAAGAAGAAGAAAAACTTGCTATGCATTAAAGAATATAAAAATAATATAAAGATATAAATTCTAAATATACTCTGCCCAAAGTGAGAGGCGCCTTGGACCTGACTCGTGTTGTCCTTTCCTCCTTGGGGGGGCTCGGCTCCAACCTGGGAAGCAGCTCCCAGGCTGGGAGAGCTGGGAATGTTCACCTGGAAAAGGGCAGCTCAGAGAAGAGGAACCTCAGAGCCCCTGCCAATGCCTAAAGGGGCTCCAGGAGAGCTGGAGAGGGACTTGGCACACGGGATGGAGGGACAGGACACTTTTTGGGATTGTCCAAGCCTGAGCAGCAGCAGCAGCAGCAGCAGCAGCAAATCCCAAAGGAAGCATCCCCAATATCCCGAGCACTGCACGCCAGGGCTTTGGCTGGCCCCAGGATTCCTCAGCTGCCTCTCTCAGCTCTGTTCCTCTTTGCAGTCCCTGGGTTTCAGTGCCAGAAGGAGCATCCCAGAATTCTCCATTCCCACCGCCGTAGGCTGAGAGTTTTAGAATAAAAGAAACCCAAAAGTCGCCGCGCTCGGATTCTTCTCCCGGTCGCGTCCTCCGGGGGAGGTTGGGCTGAGTCCCGAGCTCAGGCCAAGGTGAGCATCCCTGGAGAGGAGCCACAGGGGCTCCCCATGGATCATCCCAGCCCTGCTCCTCCGCCTGCAGTGCCAGGAGCAGTGGGTGGGGTCGGGTTCATTCGATTCTTTTTTGATTTTGTGGGGGGGGGAGTTTTTGGAATTTCCTTCTTCTCCCATTCATGGATTCTGTGCTTTCTCCTCGTTCTCCTGACTGATATTAAAGCTGGTCTTGTGGAAATGGCCAGGCTGTGTCATTCCTCCTCACGCCCAGAGGGAGGGCAGATCCCAGGAAAAGCCCACCCAGGGCTCTTCCTCACCCCTGATCCCTCCTTTTCCTCTCCCCCCACGTCCTCAGGCAGCTCTGGATGGGGTGGGAGTGGTGCCATGGCCATGCTCAGCTCATCCCTCCCTTCTCTGGGATGGGGATCTCTGGGATGAGCTGGGATCTCTGGGATGTTGTGGAATCTCTTTGTTGACAGAGGTGTTGGAAACCTCTCCATGAAGTTTTGGGATTGTTCAGCCTGGAGAGGAGAAGCTTTGGGGTGACCTTGGTGAGGCCTTCCAGGGCCTGAAGGGAGCCTGGAAAAAACCATGGAGAGGGACTGGGGACAAGGGCTGGAGGGACAGGACCCAGGGAATGGCTCCCAGTGCCCAGGGCAGGGCTGGATGGGATTTTGGGCAGGAATTGTTCCCTGGGAGGGTGGGCAGGGCTGGCACAGGGTGCCCAAAGCAGCTGTGGCTGCCCCTGGATCCCTGGCAGTGCCCCAGGCCAGGCTGGAGCAGCCTGGGACAGTGGGAGGTGTCCCTGCCAGGGCTGGGGTGGGAATTCAATGATCTTTAGGCTCCTTCCAACCCAAACCGCTCCGGGATTCTGGGATTACAACTTCTCCTTTACTGATCCACTTTAACTGGCTCTGAAGTGCAACAAGAAAATCCATTTCCATCCAAGTGCATCCCAGAATGTGGCAGCAGTGCCTTCATCCCTGGATCCAGGCACTGGGGCTGCTCTGCTGCTGCTCCAGCACTGGGAATGTTAAGAAATCCTCAGGGAGAGGGAAGGGTTTGAGGGGCCTGGAAAGGGGCCCTGGTGGAGAGGGATGGGAGGAGATTTCATTTCCAGTTCCAATCCTCATCAGGATTAAGGGTTCCTTTTCCAGAAAAATAAACAGAGATGATAAAGATCAGGAAAATGTGTGAGGATTATTTGGGGATTCAGGAGAAAAAAAACCAACAAAAGTTCAAACTCCCAGCATAGCGCCAGCCCCTGGAAAATTCCCAGGATTTTCCAGGGAAAAGGGAAGCTCCATTATTTGCAGTAGTGGATCCCACGCTGGCTTGGAGCACATTCCAAGGAAAAGAGAAAGGAGTGGAAAAGGCACTGGCAGGTCCATCCCACCCCTGTTTGGTGTTGGATGGATCTGCAGGGATGGAGCAGGGATGGGAGCCATCCATCAGCTCCCCAAAACCCCAAAATCCTGATGGAAAAATGAAAAGAATCCCCGTGGGAGATGAAAATCTCATGGAGAAGGCAGGGAAATCCAGAGTGGGATTGACTGGGGGCTTTGGCTGAGCTGGAGCTCAGGAAATTCAACCACAACCACAGATCCATCAAACAAAGCTGGAATTGCCATCCCAAGGGATAATCCCCCTTGGAGCTCCACAGGGCTTGAAGCACTGGATCCTCCCTGCTGGGCAGCAGGGCCCCAGGGCTGGGACAACGAGGAAAATCCCATGGGAATGCTTCAGGAGGAAAAGCAGGAGCAGAACTTGCTCTGAGAAGGAATTTCTGAAGTGCAGCTGCGTTTTTGGGGAATGGAAGAGCTCAGCCTGGCATGGAGAGGGCTGGAGCCCAGGCCAGAGCACATTCCCAGGATTTATGGCCCAGCCACCCCATCCCCGACCAGCTCCCACAGCTGTGTCCCCACAAGGACCAGGAAAACACCCAGGAAAAGCTCCTGGAGTCGCTCAAGGTCGCCCAAGCACCTCTCCCTGTTCCTCCTTCCTTCCCAGCATTCAGGAGGCTCCTCCATCCCACAGGATGCTCCAAGGACCTTCACCATTCCCGGGAATCACCAGCTGTGAAGGACATTGCACGGTCCATTTTCCCTGCTCCTCCCCCTGAGCCTGCGGCAAGGACAGCAATTAGAGGCAATTCATGAGAATTCTTAGCAGGAAATTTGTCCTTGTTTTCTGGTAGTTTGGGTGGGAAGAGCCCAATCCCAACCACAATCCCTATCCCACCCTGATGGGAATTTTTGTGGTGGTTCCTCTCCCACCCCTGGGTGGTTCCTGAAGGTTCTGTTGCCTTCTCCACTCCAGGAGCTCGGTGATGATCCATCAGCTCGTGGAATTTCCGGGAGCTCAGTCGCTGTTTCCTTGGCTGTGTCTGAACTTTGTGTCTGACTCCAGTTTGGAGCTCTCGGGAGCTTTTCCCTCCTCCCTGTGTTTCCCAGGGTCTCCATTGTTATTCCAGGCAGGAATATCCCCCTCAAAGGAATCATCTGCACACCCGGCAGGGTTCCTGCTCTTCCTGAGCTGGGGAGCAGCCCTGGAGCACACGCAGAGCCATGGTTGGGACAATCCGGGGATTCATCCAGGAAAACTGTGGAGCAGGGCTGGAACAGGGCTGGATCAGGCTCATCCCAGCTGCATTCCTGGAAGGATCAGTGTGTTGGAATCCTCAGTGACATCCCTGGGATTTCCTTGGGGCTCTGGGGTGAAGGTGGGGTGGGACCACTCCCAGGTCACCGATTTGGGGAATTCCTGCTCCCAACTTCGTATTTTTCCCTCCCTCAGCCCCTCCACCCCCTCCAAGAATTCCTTTTTCCATAAAAATTTTGTCCCTCCTGCAGCCTGGCCCAGATTTGGGGCTCCCCAGGCTCCCCCTGTGCCTGCAACAAACCCGTGCTGCCATTCCCATCGCCTGAAACAATCCCTTCATTTCTCCCTCGGGAATTCCCGGGGATGCCGGGGGGCAGCTGCTCCTGACCCGGCTGTGCCTGACCAGCTGGAGCCGCTGGAATCTGGGATCCCTCCAAGGCAGCTCCTGAGGCTGCTCCAGGCTCTGAGGGTGGGTGCTGCTCACCCAAACACGGCCCTTCAGGGGGGCAGGCGGGTCCCACATCCCTGAGCCATCCAGGCTGATTCCCCATTCCTGTGCTGTCCAGGATGCTCCTGTCCCATTCCTGTGCCATCCAGGATGCTCCTGTCCCATTCCTGTGCCATCCAGGATGCTCCTGTCCCGTTCCTGTGCCATCCAGGATGCTCCTGTCCCGTTCCTGTGCCATCCAGGATGCTCCTGTCCCGTTCCTGTGCCATCCAGGCTGCTCCTGTCCCGTTCCTGTGCTGTCCAGGATGCTCCTGTCCCATTCCTGTGCTGTCCAGGATGCTCCTGTCCCATTCCTGTGCCATCCAGGATGCTCCTGTCCCGTTCCTGTGCCATCCAGGATGCTCCCTCATTTCTATTCCATCCAGGCTGCTCCTGTCCCATTCCTGTGCAATCCAGGATGCTCCCTCATTTCTATTCCATCCAGGCTGCTCCTGTCCCATTCCTGTGCCATCCAGGATGCTCCTGTCCCGTTCCTGTGCCATCCAGGATGCTCCTGTCCCGTTCCTGTGCCATCCAGGATGCTCCTGTCCCATTCCTGTGCCATCCAGGATGCTCCTGTCCCATTCCTGTGCCATCCAGGATGCTCCTGTCCCGTTCCTGTGCCATCCAGGATGCTCCCTCATTTCTATTCCACCCAGGCTGCTCCTGTTCCATTCCCACCTTCTGGTGCCATCCAGGCTGCTCCTGTCCCGTGCCTCCACCATCCAAGCTGCTCCAGCCAGGATGCTCCCACATTTCTGTGCATTCCAGGCTGCTCCTGCATTTCTGTCCCACCCAGGCTGCTCCCCCATTTCCCCACCCCAGACACCCCGAGGGCTGTTCTGTTGGATTCTGGAGCTGTTCCCAAGGGAAGGGCAGGGCTGGAATGAGCTGTTGGCTCCACGGCCAGGATGGAGGTGCAGCAGCTCCCGGCTTTTCCTCCTGTCTGCTCCATCCTCCCTTTTCCTCAGCCTGGTTGAAATTCCCGCTGGGTCCCCTCTAGGATCTTCCTCGGAGACTCCTGGTGCTGGTGGGAGGGACTTGGCAAAGAGCAGGGAAACCTCGGGCAAAGCAGGGAAGTTTGCAGAGCACAGATCCCGTTTTTCCACTGATCTTCTGCAGGAAAATGTGACAGGAGAGGAGCGAAGTGGAGCAGGACCAGGTGGGGAGATCCCAGCTTCGGCTGTTCCTGGAAATATCCCAGTGATTTTTCCCAAGTCCAGGGCTGGGACTGCTCAGGTGCAGGTTTGTCCTGGTTTCCCACATTCCCTGGAGGACATCCCACATTCCCACATTCCCTGGAGGACATGGGTCATCCAGAGGCTCTCTGAGGGGATTTTACCCCTTAGGGTAATTAATGGCTGTGATTCCTGAATTCCCAGATGGGAGTTGCACCATCCAACCACCAATCATTGCTCTGGGAGCAGGAGCCCCGTGGGCTGTTTCCATGGGCAGGATCTGCAGGAATAACCCTGGCAGGGTTTGGGGCTGGCATGGGAATGTCCAGAAGAAGGGAAGCAGCCACCAGGAAAATCCCAAAATGAATGGGGGATGAAGGACTCTGGAGAGGAGCCCTCCAGCATGGCATTGCTCTGCTCTTACCTCCCCTCTGGACTGACCCTGCCTGGATCCCACCTCCCCCGAATCCCTGAATCCCCAGGAACAGCTCCGAGCACTGGGGTTTCAGGCACAGTTGGTTTTTCCCACTTAAACCCGTGGCCGGGATTCCGGGAAGCTGCTTTAATTCGGATAACCCAGAAGTGCCATTCCAACAGGAATTGTCACTGAACCAGACAGAATTCCATTCTCCATCCCTCTCCTTGGCAAGGGGCTTCCCAGGCCCCTTGGAGCCTTTTCCCATCGGGATTCTCTAAGTAAGGAATGGGAGCACTGGAATTTGTCACCTTCCAGCTCATCCATGAATTCCCAGCTGAACCCCGGCCTCGGGGACACGAGGAGTGCCCAATTCCCATTCCCATGGCACAGCAGTGACAGGAATGGGGCAGCACCCTGGGGTGCCTTGGCTGGACAGAGCTGAGCTGGGGCTGCTCTTGAAGCAGGAAAAATCCACAAAAACCGAAGCCCAAGAGCAGCCCCAGGGTTGGAGGCAGAAACCAGGAATGGTGGGAACAGGATTTGGGAGAAGGGCAGAGCCTTGGGAACACCTCCAGCCACCTCCAACAGGGATTTTTCCAGCTGCAGCCGTGGAAAAGCATCCCCAGAGGGGCCCTGAGGGGGAAGGGGCTGCTCCAGGGGCTGCGAGCATCCAGGGGGAAGCGTCCTTGTAAATCCCCTGTTTGTTGGCTGGGAACAGCATTCAGCTTTTTAATTATGGATGAGAAAATAAGGGATAATGGATGGATTTACAAGCAGCACTTTGTCATGTGGGGCAGCCATGAATAATTCAGGAGCTCGGGAAGTGCCTTTTTCCCTGCACAGAATTCCCAGCCCTCCCCTCACAGCCAGGCTGCAAAACGCTCTGCCAGGACCTGGGAAAAAACATTCCAAAGAGGCTCCCAGTTTGTAGCTAAACTGAACGTGAAATATTCCAAATTTGTGCCTGGCTCCTTGTGGGAGAGAATTCCCACGTGGGGATGGGGATGGGGCCTGGGAGGAGGGAATTGTGTGCAGGGATCCAGAGGGGAAGGGGACAGGGATCAGACAGCAGGAAAGGGAACAAGGAACAAACACTGGAGAAAGGGACAGGGATCAGACACTGGAAAAGGGACAGGGATCAGACACTGGGAAGGGGACAAGGATCAGAGAGATCCCAAAGGCTGGAGAGGCAGAGAGGCACAAAAGCAGGCACTGGGAAGAGGCAGGGATCCTTCCAGTCCCCCCCAGTGCCCGACACTCCGAACACAGAGTGGGGCTGTGGGAAGAGCATCCCAGGCTCCTCAGCCTTCCCAGCTGGAGGGAGTTTTAAGATCCCTAAACAGGGATCAGCAGCACCATGGAGCAGAGGAATCCGGCCTGGATGCCCAAAATGTGAATCAGACCTGAGAAAGGAGGGAACTAATCCCAAGGGAAGAGCCTGGATCCCCAAAACGTGGGGAGCTCAGCCCCCGTGCAGTCAGGACAAGGAAGGGTCCAACCCCCCCGGGTGACAGTGACATCCCCAAATCCTTGCACTTCCAGTCTGGAACAGCCATGCTGGAGCAGCAAGGCTGGGATTCAGGGACACAAGTCCAGGGAAAAGCCCCAAAGGCAGCAGGAGCAGCTGCAGGACAGCACCTGGACGTGCCACCCACGGCCCTGTCCCCGTCCCTGCGTGGAGCCGAGCGCAGGAATTTGCCGGATCCATGGACAACGAGGCTCCTGATTTGTTTTTAATGGCATTGTTTACTGGCAGGGAAATCTCCCGGAGCCAGAACTTGTCTCTCCTAATAAAAAACAAGGAAATAACAACAGGAGCGAGGAGGGAGAACATTTGGAAGCCATCAGGCTTTGATTTGATTGATCCTGGTAATAAACCAGGAATTCTTAGGCTGGAACAGAAGTTGCAGATCCTCATCCATAATTTCAGAGGGAATGAGAGCTGTGAACGTGCAAAATTCCCCCAAACTCCAGGGTAAAAGATTCAGGAAGGGTTGTGGAATTGGGGGTCCCAGTGCTGGATGCTGCGGGATCCCAGTCCCAGTCCCAGTCCCAATTCCAATCCAGTCCCAGTCCCAGTCCCAGTCCCAGTTAGGAGCTTGTGGAAATGGGATGTGGGAAGAGGAAGGAGAGAGGGACAAGGGGAAAGGGAATCAGGGCAGGGGGAGGGGGACACAGGGAATGGGAGGACAGACAGGGGGAGAGGGGAAGACAGAGCCAGGCAGGGAGGGGAGGACTCTGGGCACTGTCCCTGAGCAGCAGCAGGAGCAGCGTGGGACGAGCTGACCATGAGCTGCATTCCCATCTCCCTGCTGCTGGAGGGATGAGGGAGAGCCCGGGAAGGAGGGAGGGCTGGCAGGGAGGTGGTGCCGAGATTCATCCTGCTGCTCCTTTTCCTGCTCTGATTTTGTTGGGAATAAATTCAGATAAAATCCCCAAGCCCTGTCTGTTGTGTCCATGATGGGATTGGGGAGGAATCTCTGTCTCTCTTCCTCTCCCTGTCCTGCAGAGGGGACTGAGGGGCTTTGGTGGCATCCAGCCAAGGTCACCCAACATTTCAAACCCTCCCTGTGCCCACAGCCCAGCCTGGTCACAGCTCCATCCCTGGGGTGCCCCTTCCCGAGGGTGCTCAGGGCAGGACAGGAAGGTCAGGAACAGGGAGAACCCAGAATCCCAGAACCACGGAATCCCAGGGTGGTCTGGGTTGGAGGGGACATTTAGAGGGCACTGGGTCCAACCCCACCTCAATGAGCAACAACACAAATGAGGGACAACACCAAGAGCATCCTTAAAAATCCATTTGTGGGGTCCCACATTGGCTCCCCACATCCCAGGGACACATCCCAAGGAATCATTTCTGAGCCTTGCCTGGCAGAGCCACCAAAGCCTTGATGGACCACAACCACCCAGGTGCTCCTGGGTGGGGGCATTCCCAGTGAGTAAATTCCCCCAAAACCTTGGGGAAGTCCAGGGGTTTCCCACACTTCCTTTTATTCCCTTCCCTCTGTTTCCCTCTTGGATTCCAAGGGTTGGGCTGTAATTGTGCTCCTGGCGATTGTTCCCATCACAAACCTGAGGGTCTGGTTACATCAAATGTCTCCCAGAACAGCTGCTTTCCCCTGGGTCACTCACTCCGAGCAAAACATTCCCATTTTTCTGTGCTCCAGCTTGGAAATGTTCTTCCCTTCCATTTTGCGAAAGGATTTTGTCCAAAGTGGGAGCTTTGCCCTCATCTCCATCCCTTTCAGCCCAGTTTAGTACAATTCCCTCTCCAGGCCCAGCTTAGCTTCAGTTCCCTCTCCATTCCCAGTTTAGCACCAATTCCCTCTCCAGGCCCAGTTTAGCACAGTTCCCTCTCCAGGCCTAGTTTAGCACCAGTTCCCTCTCCATTCCCAGTTTAGCACCAATTCCCTTTCCATTCCCAGTTTAGCACCAATTCCCTCTCCATTCCCAGTTTAGCACCAGTTCCCTCTCCATTCCCAGTTTAGCACCAATTCCCTTTCCAGGCCCAGTTTAGCACCAGTTCCCTTTCCATTCCCAGTTCAGTGCCCATTCCCTGTTCCCTGCTGTTGGAGGATGAAGGATTTTTCTGACACAAACATTCCTCATGTCTCTCTGGACACATGAAATGTTTTCCCTTCACTGAGGACCAAAGGATGGGTTTGGAGTGGAATAAAAGGAGCTGTTTCCTCCCCCCTTCCTTGTCCTTCCAAAGCCCTTCCTCAGGGAGTGGCATCAAGGCTGATTTGGGGACATTTGGTGACAGCTCCCATCTCCCTCTCCAGCCCTTCCCCATCCCAGTTTTTTAACTGCTTCCCTTTGTTTTCCTTGCATCCAACTTTTTTGAGGAATCAAAGGGTCCTCCCCTGCCTTCAAACTTTCAGGTTGTGCCTTTGTGCACAAAGCTGATTTCTCCGAAGTAAAAGGAGCACTTTTTTCACACACAACCTCCAGTTTTCCAAGTTTTCCACCCAAAAACCCCATTCCAAGGGGACAGAAGCCAGTGGGAATTTGCTGCCAGCCCCACAGCTCTTGTGGCCTCCAAATCCAGCTTCATTTAAGTAAAATATTAATTTTAATTGGCTTTCTGAATGCAAATAAGAGCAAGAAGCTCCCGTTTCTCCCTCAGATTGGGATAGCCCTGGAGAGGCTGATCTGGGGACACCTGGAATTGTCTCTTGTCCCCTCACAGGTCAATGGGGACAAGCCCCACACACCACTGGGGGCCATTAACAGGATTGCCCCTGCCAGGCTGGATGGGGTTTTAATTAAAAGCTTTTAACGGTTTATTGGAGCCTTGGAGGATCCGCCTTCACTCCAGGAAGGATCTGTTGGAGTGGAAAATCCAGGGTGGATTTGGTTTGTGTGCTCTGGGTCAGAGTTTGGGAATATGGGAGCTGTTCCCCCATCCTCACCTGGAGGCCAAAATGTTCCTCCACCACAAATCCTCCCTTTATCCCTACAACAAAGACATCCAGGACACAGAATTGCAGCTCCTGGTGTTCCTCTCCCACTTTTCCATGACCTGCAGGAGCCCAGGCAAAGCAGGAGATCCAGTAGAAAACCAATTCCAGCCTGGCAGAGCTCCCAGCTGTTTGTTTTCTTGGGAATTTAACAAATAAATAACAAAAAACCCCATTAAAGAAAAATCCATTTCTTCCCATTACTGCTCACTGAGCAAACCAAAATCAGGAGTGAAATTGGCAGCTCCTGAGGAATCCATGTGGAAATAGGGATGGAAGCAGGGAATATTCCTGTGCAGCCTCCACCTGGAAGCACCAAGCAGCAGCTGGAACTCACCTGGGGCTGCAGGAGCTGTGGGGGTCACTGGGCACCCCTCGCTCCTGTGGCTGCTCCAGGGGGGAAAATCCTGGAGATTTCCTGGGATGCTGCGGCTGCTGGAGCAGGATTGGGCTCCAGGAATTCCGGCAGCAGCCGTGAGTGCTCCAATGGGGAATCACCAGGACAGGGAGAGATGTCGCAATACGACACAAAATGAACGACACTCACACACTGGGGTGTCCAAGGCAAAGAGGGGCAGTTCATTTACAGACCTCGGCATTTACAGAATTCCAGCAGTGACCGTGGATTGGAGAATGAAATTTTCCTCTCCAACCACACTGGGCAACCCAACAGCCCATCCATTCTCTCCTTCTGCAGAAAGGAATGCAAAACAATCATTATTGACATGAAAAGTGCGTGAGAAATTCCATCACAAAAATGCAAAACATCAGAAGGCTGAAAAGAACTTTAGAAGAGCAGGGTGACAGAGAGCCAAGGACCAACGTGGGGCTTTTGTTTTGTTATTGCAAAGGTTCAAATCCTGGAATGGTTTGGGTTCAAATCCCGGAATGGTTTGGGTTGGAAGGAACCTCAAAGCCCATCCATTCCCACCCCTGCCATGGCAGGGACATGAGCTCTCCCCACATGGAATGTGAATTATTGAAGCCTCTAAAGAGACCAGAAGTTTACAAATTTGGGCAAACCCAACTGGAGCACAAAGGAGAAAATTCCAAAGAGCTCAAATACCTGAGCAAGGGCTGCCTTGTTCATTCCTTGGCTCCCAAAAATCATCTCCCACATGGAAAACCCAAGGAAAGTCTCACCAGGGAATCTAAACCCTAATTGAGACCTTAGGGATCATCATTCCCAGGGGAATGGTCACTGCCACAAGGCTTGGACAACACTCCCAGGTCAGGATGGGATTGTTGGGGTTCCTGGGCAGTGCTGGGATTGGGAATGGCTGATCCCTGTGGATCCCTCCCAGCTCAGGATAGTCCCTGATCCTGTGCTCAGCCCCACCCAGTGGAGCTCATCCCTGAGCTTTTGTGGAAAGCACAGAAAGCTGTCCCAGTCTGAGGGAGAAACGGGAGCTTCCTGCTCTTATTTGCCCTCAGAAATCTGATTAAAATGAATATTTTACTTAAATGAAGCTGGGTTTGGAGGCCACAAGAGCTGTGGGGCTGGCAGCAAATTCCCACTGGCTTCTGTCCCCCTGGAATGGGGTTTTTGGGTGGAAACCCCATGTCTGAGTTTCCCGTGGTCAGTTTGACACCAGCCAGGCATCCTGAGGGCTCCACAAAGATCCCCCACGCGTTTTGGGAGGGATTTGCCCTTGGAGAAGGGCTCTCCATGGATCATTGGGGCAGAGGAGGAGGGAAGGGCTTTTATCTCTTGTCCATGAGGGCAGGAAAGGGCTGCAAAGGCAAATGAAGGCTGGGAGCCTTGGGAAGGAGACAGAGGCTCCCTGTGGACAACCAGATCCCATCCCTTGGTGCAGGTGGCTTCTGGAACCATCTGGGAACAAGAAACCCCCTGAGCTTCCCCAGGATTCCCAGAGCAGAGGCACCGTTGGGGAAATCCTGGGCCACGTTTGGGATCCCAGCCCTGTTCCTGTGACCAGGGAGGTTCCAAACATCCCACAGCCAAGGCCACCTCAGGCCAGCTGATCCAGACGTCACCAGTGCCACCAGTGCCACTGGTGACAGCTCTGCCAAACCCAGCGCCAGCAGCCTCAGCTCCTCCTCCTCTCCCTCATCCCAAAGCAGCTCCTTGGCCTGGGAAGACCCCACAAAGCCCAGCAGGGCATAAATCCCCTCCTTCCCCTCCCAGGGCATCCCAAATCCCCTCTGTTCCACCTGGAACTGGTGGTCCCACCCCAATCCCAGTGGGAGCCTCTTCCAGGCCAGAATCCTCTCCAAACAGGGCCAGCCAGGCCTAAGGAATTCCTGTTGGGACATCACTGGGGGAGGCCCGGCGGGCTGGGAAGTTTCAGTGTGGGGCAGTCGTTATCCAGGAGGGAATTCTGTGGGAAGCACCGGCGGGGTTTGTCCCCTGCCCGTGTCCCCTCCCTCTGTGGGGTCCCCTCAGGTCACAGCAGCTCTGGACCTGCAGGGCTGCACCTCAGTGGCTCTTGTTAATGAATATAATTAGCTTAGGATGTTAATGAGGCTCTGATGGGGGAGCCTTTGCTGGGGACTTGCTTCCAAGGGCTGATGGGAGTCAGGAGAATTCCCAAAAAAAGGGGGGGATGCTCTTCCCGAAGTTAAAACCCACTCAAAACCCTCTGGAAATCCAAACCCCTGCAGTTCCCATTCCTTCCCAACCTCCAGCACAATTTCCAGGGAAGCAGTAATTGGAATGAGATGATCCACAGTTTATCCTCTGCTGCTTTTCCCATAAAACTCAGCTTAAATTCCATTTCTCCTGCGCTCCTGCTGAAATGTGGCCTCATCCTCAGCTCACAGCTCCCTAAAAATCCTTTCCCACTTATTTTTTACTGCCTTAAACATTTCCCTCGCTTTCCCTTACGTGATGCCACTAAAAATGCTGGAGAAGCACCCTCAGGGATCATTTCCTCTGCTGAAAGATGTTGGGATGAATCCAGCAGGAGCCAGGAGCTCCCCTGCCCCTCAGCTCTGCTGGAATCTCACCAGGGAATGGTTTGGCCCCAAAGTCTCTCCAAATTTAATTGGGTTGGGCTGCAGCAAGCAGAGGATGGGAGACAAACAGTCCCAGGAGCCACAATTCCAGCTTTTCCTTCATGGAAACTTTCAGGTGAGGAGGGGTTTTCAATATGCTTGGGTTGGAAGACCCTTAAGGATCATCCCGGAATTTGGGATCATTCCCTTGTGGTTCTTACAGGTCGCAGGAAACCCTGAGGGATGCAGTAACCAACCAACCTTGCCTTCTGGGGTTGGCCAAAAAAGTTTGGAAGGGGCCCAGCAGAGATGCTGTGATCCGTAGGGATGGATGGTCCTGGGTCATGTCACGAGTTCCTTGGACACTTCCAGGGATCCAGGGGCAGCCACAGCTGCTCTGGGATCTGTGCCAGGGCCTGCCCAGCCTCCGGGATGGGATGCCAGGGAAATGATCCCACAGAAGGATGGGACAGCCTGGAGTGGTGGAAGTGGCTGTAAAAGAGAAGTGGGAGAGTCCAAAGGAAAGGGTTTGGGGTTTGGTGGGATGTGGAAAGGAATTCCTGGCTGGGAGGGTGGGAAGGGGCTGGGATGGAATTCCCAGAGCAGCCGTGGCTCTGGCAGTGCCCAAGGCCAGGTTGGACAGGGCTTGGAGTGACCTGGGACAGTGGGAGGTGTCCCTGCCATGGCAGGGGTGGCACTGGGTGGGATTTAAGGTCCCTCCCAACCCAAATAATTCTGGAATTCTCTGAATTCCCATTCCCAGGCAAATTCTGCCTTTTGAGAACATTCCCTCTGTGTTCCAAACCTGCAATCCCACAACCCCACCTTCAACTCCCCACAGGAGGTTGTTCCAACCATCCCTGCAAGCACCTTATAATAAAATAAAAACATGAAACATTTTCATTTCCCTCTAAGCTCTCCGAGAAAGCCCATTCCACAAAATCCCCACCCCTTTCTTCTCCTCCTTTTTATTGACGTGGCGGGAATAAAATCCACATTGAGTTGTTTAATTTGTTTATTATCAAACCAAACCCAGAGATTTTGCTCTTGGATCACTTTTTCCTTCAGGCAGGTTTGCCCCAAGAGGTAAAATCCTGCCAGCAGCTGCCTGGGATACATTTTTCCAAGACCAAAGGAACATTGAGATGACGGAAGGAGGAATTTCCTTTAAATCAGAGTTGGAGCAGGAAGAGCAGAACCTGGGGTGATGCTCAGAGGCCCCAAACAGAGGAGTTCAAACAGAACTGGGCTGGTTTTAAAGAGCTGCTTCATCTTCTCTTTTACTTTATAAAGCAGAAAAAAGCCTCTGCTGCCTTCAAAGGTGCTGCAGAACAGGGAGAGCCACGTTCCCACTTTAATTCCATAAATCCCACCTTCAGACTGCCCCAAGACACAAAGTTCTGCCTCCAGAACCTGCTACAAAGCAACTTACTCCAGGGAATTCTGCTGCTCCCTATTTCCTGGAATTGTTTAGGTTGAAAAATTCCTTTAAAGCCAAGTCCAACCACCCCCAGCACTGCCAGGGCCACCCCTGATCCCTGTCCCAGGTGCCACATCCACATGGATATTAAATCCCACCAGGAATGGGGACTCCAGCTGTGTCCTGGGCAAACTTTCCCCATTCCCCTGTGGAGGAATTCTCCCTGGAACCCACCCCAAACCTGGCCTGGGGAGGTTTCCTCTTCTTCTGTCACTTATTCTGGGGGGAAAGAGCTGATCCACCCTGGATTCACCTCCCAAAGTTTTGTGGATTTGCACCCCAGGGGATGCTCAGCACAGACACAGAGGGGGTTTGGGGCAGGGGAGTAAATGGAAGGAGCAGAGGGATAAAAGGCAGGAAAAGCAGGAACAGAGGACAATCTGCCTTCCCAGGATGCAGCTGAACCCTCGGGAATGTTTTCCCTTATCCACCAGTTCAGGCTTCCCTTGCATCCTCTATCCAGAGCTGCTGGAATTCCAGGCCCAGAGCTGGGGGCAATTTGTCCAGCATTAAATACTGATGGGAAAAACAGCTCCTCCCCACCTGGAGAAAGGATTTTCTTGGCAGTGGGTGATGGATGAATCCCAGGAACAGGACAGGGCCAGGATCACTCTGCTCTGCAGGTGCCAACAAAATTCTGGGGGTTGGGAAAGGAAGGTCTGAAGAAACAATAAAATTTTCAGTTTTCCGAGGCTGGTTTCAGTTTTTTACTTGGGATGGAGGGAGGAAGAGGAGTCTGTAAAAGATTTAAAAGCCAGCCAGGACTGGCAATCCACATTTTCCAAGACTCTTTAACAAAGAGCAGAACACCTGAGGAAAAAACCTCACAGAACCTTCCAGGAGTTTCTGGGGGAGATGATTGTGGTTCCAGGGGAAGCGAGTACCACAGGCTGAAAATACAGGGATGGCAAAGCAGGGAGAGCTGAGGAGCTGAAGAGAGGCAGAGCTGTGGTTCAGAGGTGGATTCAGCACTGGGAGGAAATGCAGGGCAGAGTTTGGGGTGTCCCTGAATATCCCAAAGCACAGCTCAGCATCCTGGGATCCCCCAGCTGGGGGATGGGGTTCTGTGTCTGCCTGGCAGGGCGAGTTCTCCTCTGGAGAGGTGGCAGGAGATGGGATCTTCCCTCTGCTGCTGCTCCACTTGGCAAAGAGCACCTGAGCATCCCTGGGTCCGAGAGGAATCCTGCCCTGAGCCCCCTGGGAGCTTCCTCACCGAGGAGAAAGAATTCCAGGGTGGGTGGGGTTGGAATGGACCTCAGAACCCACCCAGTGCCACCCCTGCCAGGGCAGGGACACCTTCCCCTGTCCCAGGGTGCTCCTGCCTGGCCTGTGGGACACCCCAGCACCAGCACCAAGAATGTTCCCACCCCTTTCCTCCCTGCCATGATCCCACTCATCCCACGGCCATCCCTGACTCCCTGCAGTGACATTTCCCAGGGATTTGCACTTAGCCCAGATCAGCCCTGACTAAAATCAGGATCTATGAACATCTCCAGCCCCTAATTTAGCAATCCCATCAAAAATGTAATTAAGTTTGTCCAGCCTGATTTATTCCTAATAAACCCGAGCTCTGTTCTGCTCCTGCTGCTGGGAGCCATCAATATTTGCCCAGCGAATTTGCTGGGATTTGAACAGAGATTCGCAGGAAGTCGTTCCCATTATCTAATTAATAAACAATGTTAATCCAGGAGAGGAGTCAGTGAGCAGTGCCTGCTGTTTGCAGGGGATTCATTCTGCCTCCAACCCCTGCCTCTCCCTCCCATCCCATGGGAATGCTGGCAGGGACGCTCTGCCTTGGCCCCCGAGCCAGGAAGGGCTGGAAAATCAGGGACAAATGGGACATCCTGGAGTGGGTGGCAGTGACCCACCAGGATCACCCAGCGCCACTCCTGGCCCTGCACAGACACCCCAGCCATCCCAGCAGGAGCGCTGGCGGCGTGTTCCTCGGGCTGGCTTGTGACCATTCCCTGGGATTTTCCTGCCAGAGGCACCTCAGACCAATGTCCCCACGTCCCCATGTCCCTGTGTCCCCGTGTCCCTCTGTCCCTGTGTCCCTGTGTCCCCGTGTCCCTCTGTCCCTGTGTCCCCATGTCCCTCTGTCCCTGTGTCCCTATGTCCCCATGTCCCTCTGTCCCCGTGTCCCTGTGTCCCCATGTCCCTCTGTCCCTGTGTCCCTATGTCCCTCTGTCCCCATGTCCCTCTGTCCCTGTGTCCCTGTGTCCCTGTGTCCCCATGTCCCTCTGTCCCTGTGTCCCTATGTCCCCATGTCCCTCTGTCCCCGTGTCCCTGTGTCCCCATGTCCCTATGTCCCTCTGTCCCCATGTCCCTCTGACCCCACAGGTGTCCCTCTGTCCCCATGTCCCTCTGTCCCTGTGTCCCCCTGTCCCCATGTCCCTGTGTCCCCGTGTCCCTCTGTCCCCGTGTCCCTCTGTCCCTGTGTCCCCATATCCCTGTGTTCCCATGTCCCTCTGTCCCCGTGTCCCTGTGTCCCCATGTCCCCATGTCCCTGTGTTCCCGTGTCCCTGTGTCCCCGTGTCCCCATGTCCCTCTGTCCCTGTGTCCCCCTGTCCCCATGTCCCTGTGTCCCCATGTCCCCCTGTCCCCATGTCCCCATGTCCCTCTGTCCCCATGTCCCTCTGTCCCCATGTCCCTCTGTCCCCGTGTCCCCATATCCCTGTGTCCCTCTGTCCCCATGTCCCTCTGTCCCCATGTCCCTGTGTCCCTATGTCCCCATGTCCCTCTGTCCCCATGTCCCTCTGTCCCCGTGTCCCCATATCCCTGTGTCCCTCTGTCCCCATGTCCCTCTGTCCCCATATCCCTGTGTCCCTCTGTCCCCATGTCCCTCTGTCCCCATGTCCCTGTGTCCCCATGTCCCTCTGTCCCCGTGTCCCCATGGTCCATGGCTGCCTGGGGAGGAGGAGCAGAGGGAGAATGTCCCCAGCTGTCCCCCTGCAGCTCCTGCTGTCCCCTGGTGCTCTGGGGACACCCTGAGCCACCCTCACACCTTGTCCTGCCCACGTCCTGCTCCAAGATCCCATCTCCTGCTTGGACCAGGAGCATTCCTGCTCTTCCCCCTGCTGGATTCCAGCCCCTTTTCATCCCTGTGTTTTCCCTGGAAGGCAATTAACACCTCCACGCAATTATTAAAGCCCCAAGTGCTTTTTGGGAGAGCACCAGGAACCCAAATTTCCTCTGGATCCGCATCCGTTTTCTACCCCATATCCCACACTGGGCCTTGATCCCACATCCTGCATTCCCAGGTTTTCTCCTACACACACCCAGAACTTTCCCAGAACATCCAGGTCCCTCCATTTCCTCCCCCACAAAGGATTCTCCTTGGGCCCCTCCTGCAGCAGCAGAAGCTCCCCAGCTCCTTTGGAGATGGTTTTCCCAGGAATTCAGCCCCGTGGGTGGCACAAAGGCTCTTGTCCATGCAAACCGTGGCTCAGTAACAGATTAAATAAATGTCACCCGGGTCAGCCCCTGCTGGGAGAGGAGGTGACAGCAGCCAGCTGCCCCCGTCACCTCTGCACAGCTCTGATCACACCTTGGAGTATCTCCAGGGAGACACGGGCAGGGATGGCTGGAAATAGAAATCGAGGCAAGGGAGGGCTAAACATTGAGGTTTTGATGGGAATTTGGCATTTCAGCAGGAGGAAAACATGCACAGGGACAGCAAAGAAAAAGAAAAAGAGGAAAAGAGGAAAAGAGGAAAAGAGAAAAAGAGAAAAAGAGGAAGAGAGAAAAAGAGAAAAAGAGAAAAAGAGAAAAAGAGAAAAAGAGAAAAAGAGAAAAAGAAAAAGAGAGAGAGAAAAAGAAAAAGAGAGAAAAAGAGAGAAAGAGAAAGAGAAAGAGAAAGAGAGAAAAAGGAAAAAAAAGAAAAATAAAAAGAATCCAGTCACAAATCCAGGAGAAGGTGATGGTTTCTGGAAGCTATTTTATTCCTTTTTCCAGATCAAATCCCACATTTCCTGCAGAAACCCTCCAGCTCCAGCCTGGCGCTGGCCAGAGGCTCCAGCCATTCCAGCCTGGGATGGGAAGGAGATGCTGAGCCCAGCCCGGGATCAGGGGTGGCTGCAGATGGAGGGAACAAGGGACGGCCTGGAGGAGCAGCTCCAGGAGTGGGATAATCCCAGTGAGGGAGCAGGAGGATCCATCCTGGACAGTGAGGATCTGGATACTGAGGGGCTGGAGCGTGTCCAGGGCAGGGAATGGGGCTGGGAATGGGCTGGAGCCCCAGGAGGGGCTGAGGGAGCTGGGAAGGGGCTCAGCCTGGAGAAAAGGAGGCTCAGGGGGGCCCTTGTGGCTCTGCACAGCTCCTGCCAGGGGGGGACAGCCAGGGGTTCGGGCTCTGCTCCCAGGGCACAGGGACAGGAGGGGAGGGAACGGCCCAGGCTGGGCCAGGGGAGGCTCAGGGTGGGCAGCAGCAGGAATTTCCCCATGGAAAACGTGCTCAGGGCTTGGCAGGGGCTGCCCAGTGAGGTTTGGAGTGCCCATCCCTGGAGGTGTCCAAGGAATTCCTGGAGGTGGCACTCAGAGCCTTGGGCTGGGGACAAGGTGGGTATGGAGCACAGCTTGGACTCGGTGACCTTGGAGAGCTTTTCCAACCTCAGAGATCCTGGGATTCTGTGAGCTGCCCCATAAACAGAGCAAAATTCACATATTTTGAAGATCTGCCCCAAAACTCCCCCACAACTGCTCCACAGCCCCTTCCTCATCCCCTGAAGATGGTGCTGGAGGATCTGATCTCTGTTCCCTATTCCTGTTCCCTATTCCCTGTTACTGTTCCCTACTCCCAGTCCCTGTCCCCCATTCCCTGTTCCCCATTCCCCATTCCCTGTTCCCCGTTCCTCATTCCCAGTTCCCCATTCCCTGTTCCCCATTCCCCGTTCCCCATTCCCTGTTCCCCATTCCCCATTCCCTGTTCCCCATTCCCCATTCCCCATTCCCTGTTCCCCATTCCCTGTTCCCCATTCCCCATTCCCTGTTCCCCGTTCCTCATTCCCCATTCCCCGTTCCCCATTCCCTGTTCCCCATTCCCCGTTCCCCATTCCCCGTTCCTCATTCCCCATTCCCTGTTCCCCATTCCCCATTCCCCATTCCCCGTTCCCCATTCCCTGTTCCCCATTCCCCATTCCCTGTTCCCCATTCCCTGTTCCCCATTCCCCATTCCCTGTTCCCCGTTCCTCATTCCCCATTCCCCGTTCCCCATTCCCTGTTCCCCATTCCCTGTTCCCCATTCCCCATTCCCCATTCCCCGTTCCCCATTCCCTGTTCCTCATTCCCCGTTCCTCATTCCCCGTTCCCCATTCCCCGTTCCTCATTCCCCATTCCCTGTTCCCCATTCCCCATTCCCCATTCCCCGTTCCCCATTCCCCATTCCCTGTTCCCCATTCCCCATTCCCCATTCCCCGTTCCCCATTCCCCATTCCCCATTCCCCGTTCCCCATTCCCTGTTCCCCATTCCCCATTCCCTGTTCCCCATTCCCCGTTCCCCATTCCCTGCTCCCTGTTCCCCGTTCCCCATTCCCCGTTCCCCGTTCCCTGTTCCCCATTCCTCATTCCCCATTCCCCGTTCCCCATTCCCTGTTCCCCATTCCCTGTTCCCCATTCCCCATTCCTCATTCCTCATTCCCCATTCCCCATTCCCTGTTCCCCGTTCCCCATTCCTCATTCCTCATTCCCCATTCCTCATTCCCCATTCCCCATTCCCTGTTCCCCATTCCCTGTTCCCCATTCCCTGTTCCTCATTCCCTGTTCCCCATTCCCCGTTCCCCACTCCCCGTTCCCTGCTCCCTGCTCTCCCCCTCCCATCCCTCCCCACTCCCATGAATTTAAAGGAGCATTTATATCCCCAAGTCCCTGTTTACAATTTCTAATGGAGTTCCAATTATGGGCTGGGAAAGCAGCTGGAATTGAGCCTGTCTCCGTAATTTATGGGCAGTGCAATCCCAACCCAAGGGATCCCTCTTGGGAAGAGCAGGAACATTTGTCTCCGGAGCTCCAGCAGCAATTCCTCATGCTAATAGAGTCTGTGATCCAAGGGAAATAATCCTGCCCAGGGACAGCAGCGTCCCAAGGGATCCAGAGGGCCGGAGCAGAAGGCAACAGGACACGAAACTTCTGGGATCCACCAGGATTGGAGTGGGAGGACGAGCAGGGGCACCCACATCCCACCAGGAGAATGGGACAATCCCTGTCCTTCCCATGCTGACAGACCCATCCTCTCGCCGTGTGTCCATGGAATATCTGAGTTTAGGGACCCCTTCATGCCCCGTGACATCCCAGTTTTCTCCTGGCTGCTTCTCCAAGAGGAACCAGCCCAGCAGGGACTCGGATGTGGGGCCTGGTGGCTTTTAGGACACCCGAAATTCAGATCTCCCCTGGTTGCCTTTTCCAGGCTGGATGAGCCCAACTCCTCCTGCAGAGTCCCAGGAGAGGAATTCCAAAGCCAGCAGATCTCAGGACATTTTGGGAGTAGAAATCTTGTCCTGATGTGTCCCTGCACAAACCAATCCATGGCAACTCCCCTGAGCATTCCCAGGACAGTGAATCATCCCAGAATTCTGGAATGGTGTGGAAGGGACCTCAAAGCCCACCCAGAGCCACCCCTGCCATGGGCAGGGACACCTCCCACTGTCCCAGGCTGCTCCAAACTCTGTCCAACCCTGAACAATTCTGGGGATCCAGGGGCAACCTGGGCCAGGGCCTCCCCACCCTCCCAGCCAGGATTTCCTTCCCAACATCCCATCTAAGCCCAATTGTGTCTCCATTTGAAGGATATCATTTATATTTAAAAGGCATTTTTGGCTCAATAGGGCCCACGAGGAGCAAGATTCCCAAATAAACCCTCCCCACTCTCCAATCTCTCCCCCCTTGGGCTCTGCCAGGCTGTGGAAGAGCAGCAGTGCTGGGACATCATCTCCATCTCCATCTTGATGACCTTGATTTTGCATGACAAGCTGCGTATTAATTAATTAAAGAACAAGCCCAGCGTTCCCTGGGAAGGGCCATTCTTTTAATCCTGACAGGTAATTACAGCAGCAGCAATGATAAATCTGCCCGGGCACTGTTTGTCTTTAGGAGAGGCTCTAATTACGGAGGCTGAAGGCTGGAGGGAGCTGGGGAGGTGTCAGGGGATGAAGGAAGGCTCAGGACCACCTGGAGTGCAGCTCCCTGATCCAGCCCCATCCCTGCCTCTCTTCCCATCCACGGCAGGAATGCTCTGCTGAGGGAGCAGGAGGGAGGGGAGCAGGCAAATCACATCCACTGGAGGAATTCCTAACAGCAGGAGCAGCCTCTGGAAGTCATTGCCATCGTCTGTCACCTGGCAGGGTTTGAGGAGGGATCTCCCTTTCATGGGGATAATGGGAAAATCCGTATTTATAGGAAAGGGGGAAAAGAAAACTGAGATATTCTGTGAGGAGTGGGAATCACAGCCTGGTTTCTCACGCACTGCTGTGCCCTCAAAATATCCCGCAGGAATTCCAGCTCCTTCTGGTGCTCTCCAGAGGGAGAGGAAACCTCCAGCTCAAACTGGAGCTCCAAACTCGCTCAAGCCACCACCACAGCCTTGGGCAAGGCATGAATTTGGGGCTCTCTTCATCCAGCCAGGAACCCCCACAAAGCTGCAGGATCTCCACCAGCCCATCAGGATCTGCAGGATCTCCCTCAGCCACGGATGGGGACCAGGCCCTGCTGTCCCTGCATCCCACAGGATCCCAAAATCCCAGGTGATTTTTTAAGCTGCCATGGCCAAGCTATTCCTTGCTGGAGACCCAGGCTGATGGGGCCAGGGGGGTCAAATCCTCTGGAGACCCTTCCTGGGGGTGTGGCTATTTATTCAAACCTGAATGAAAGGTTGCCTCAGACACTCATCATGCCCCAAAAATCCCAACAATTAAACATATTTTAATCATAAGCTATTCCTTGCTTATCACAGCCCCGTGCTCAGCTCCGAGAGGGGATCCACCCTGGGAGGTGACAAATCCAAGTCACCCAAGCCCCAGGATCAGCCAGGAGAGGGCTTTGGCTCCGGGCTGGCCTGGGAAGAGCAGCTCCAATGGGTCCGGGTGGGCTTCTGGAGCCAAGGCAGCCACCAACACACAGAAACCATGGATGTGTCCAGTTAAAGGCTCACTGGCATTTCCTGGGGAATATTTACCTGTCCCATCCCTGGAAGTGTCCGAGGCCAGGTTGGATAGGGCTGGGAGCAACTTGGGATAGTGGAAGGTGTCCCAGAGTGTGGCACTGGATGGACTTTAAGTTCCCTTCCAACCCAAACAACTCCATGGCTCAAAAACCAGCTGAGCATTTCCCCTTCCTGAAAAATATTAAATCCACAGAGATCCAATTCCCTCTCGTTTTCTCTTCCATCTTTGCAATGATTGCACAGCAGAAAACGGGATCATTCCCCTCCCTGTGCTGCTCCAAGGAGCTTCCACCTGCCAGGACTCGCTGGAATTCCAAGCCCATGGGAAAGGCTCACCCCGTATCCAGACAGGAGGTGCTGCAGGATGGAGCAGGAGCTGGTGGGATGCAGGAATAACCCCTGGAAAACATCGGGCCGAGGAGGTGAGGCTGTCACGGTGACACTCCCATTCCCGACCTTTCCGGGATAAGCCAAGGCAGCCGGGACATCGGAGGAGTCATTAGCGGGGCAATTAGCGCTCGCTGGGCTCGGAGCGCTCATTAAGAGCAATCAGCCAATCAGAGCTGAGGGGACATCAAAGCCAGGCCTCCCCCAGCAGGAGGGGAGGTGACAGCCGGGACACCATTCCCGGGTTTTACAGTTTAAAACTGGGATTGAACACAAGGATTGAGTAGCCTGTGACCGGTCTGTGCCAGAGCCCCGAGCGCTCCAGGACGTGTTGGTGCAGGGCTCGGGATCCAGCAGCATCCCAGCTCCATCTGCCTGTCCAGGAGGGTTCATCTCCTCACGGAAAAAGCGGATTTGGCTGTGGGAAGAGCCAGCTTTGCCAGGCTGGCAGAGCATGGAATGGTTTGGTTGGAAGGGACCTTAAAGATCACCGGTCCCACAGGCAGGGACACCTTCCAGGGATCCAGGGAGACCCAGGCTGACGGGGCCAGGGGGTCAGATCCTCTGGAGACCCTTCCTGGAGGTGCGTCTCAGTCCTGCTGTGGATTCCTGCAGCTCCATTCCCATGGAGGGGGTTCTTCCCTGGTTACAAACCCTGGATCCTGACTGCTGCTGGATCCTGACTGCTGCTGGATCCTGATTCCTGCTGGATCCTGATTCCTGATGGATCCTGATTCCTGATGGATCCTGAGCTCCCACCCCCCTGGAGGTGCTGCCCACCAGCCCCTCCCTGTGCTCTGTGGCAGTGCAGGATCCCTCTCTTTTCCATCCACAGTTTCCAGACACAGCATTGAGACACCCCAGGAAAATCCCACATTCCCTGCCGAGCACTGGGAGCGTTTCCACGTGGCCAAGATGAGCCCATCCTGATGTCCCCTGGATATTTCTCCTGAGCCACAATCCCCCTGGAGCCACTTCAGTGCTCTTGGAACAGAAACAAAGGATAAATCCAAATCGTGAACCCTCTCAACCCCTCCCTGTCCCCAGGCTCAGGGAGGAGGGATGAGGTGTCACCATCCATGGTGACATCCCCGTGAAACCCAACTGGGGCTGAGCAAGGGAGGAGCCACCAGCCATGGACCCCCCTGCCCTGGGCCTTTGTCCCCAGCCTGGGTGACCACACCGAGACCTGAGCCTTTCGGGGGGGTTGGGGCCACTTCACTCGGGGTTTCCATCCCGAGGAGGAGGGGACAGCAGTGCTCCCCTGCAGGGACATTCCAGGGATAAAAGTGCAGGAGTCTGGAGCTGGTGAGACATTGCCATGGAAACAGAAGCTCCAGCACCTGAGCAGCCCTGCAGGAGAAGGTGGAGGGAGCAGAGAGGGGCAGGAGAACGGGGGAGATGCTCCAACCTCGGCCAGGCAGGAGCAGGAGGGAGGAAAACCGGGAAGAGAGGAAGCAGAGGAGAAGGGAGAGGGAGGAGAGCTCTGCTGGGAGGGACAGAGGGACACGGGGCCACCTGCAGCTCCTGTGTGGCTTCATGGCTGGGAAAGCCACCAAGAAGTGGCTGTTCCTGAAGGAGGTGATGTCCACACACTCATCTCCTGCAGAGCAAATCCATCTGGATGGACTGAGATCCAGGGGCATCCTGGAGGAAGATCAGGCCTGTCCCTGCTGTGAGGACAACCACACCAGGCAGACACACCCAAGGATTTGCAGTCTCACCTCTCTCCTCATCCCAGGGATGTTCAGCCTCAAGACATTCCCAGCACCATTCCTGTAAATCCTGTGGGAAAGAAGCAGCTCCCAAACCCTCTGGGCCCCACAGGAAATCCCATCTCCTCCTGCAGATGTATTGAACCTCTCCCTGAGGGAATCACCTCCATTCTCCCCCCATTCCCTCCCAGCCCCTGTTTCCCCCTTGCTCCCCATCCCACAGGATGTTCAGCTTTTCCAGGGATGCACCCACTGGAACACCTTCCAGTCTTCTTTTTGAGGAGCTGAACAGCTCAAAGTCTTTCTTTTCCCCATCAGACCATTTCTCCTTTCCCCCATCCCTAAAAATAGAAAATAAAGGGATTTATTCTCCTTCTCCCCAAACCCTGATCCTTACACAGTTGTTTTTTCTCCTCACCTGCAGGAAAATTGCTCCCACAGGTGTTTGAGGGCCGGGAAAAGCAACAACTTTATCATTTAAGCATTGAAGGATTTAAAATCCTTCAATTATCCCCAATTCTGAGTGGATTGAAGAAGCTGAGGAGCAGCAGCTCCGTAACAATCTACACAAAAGCAGCTTCCAAGTGTCTCTTTTATGTGGTTTTGTCCATGATCGTGGCAGGGAGATAAATTCCGGAATTTATTCCCTCTAATCCAGGCAGGCAGCAATTGATGGGTTTTTAGGAGGGTGAAAATGGCCGTGGGATGTTCCAGTGCTTATGGGCCACTAAATTTGATTTATAGGGAATTATCAGTGCTGCCATTGGGAAGGGTCCAGGGAGCTTAATATGATTTGCATTGACGAGATTAATATCAATTAACAGCTGCCAGGTTTGTGGAGCGCAGCTGAGGCCTGATTCCCACCGGCTCCAATCCCCGATTCCCACCGGCTCCAGCCCCGATTCCCCTCGGCTCCAATCCCTGATTCCCACCGGCTCCAATCCCTGATTCCCCTCGGCTCCAATCCCTGATTCCCACCAGCTCCAATCCCTGATTCCCCTCGGCTCCAATCCCTGATTCCCCTCGGCTCCAATCCCTGATTCCCACCGGCTCCAGCCCCTGATTCCCACCGGCTCCAATCCCCGATTCCCACCAGCTCCAATCCCCGATTCCCCTCGGCTCCAATCCCTGATTCCCACCGGCTCCAATCCCCGATTCCCACCGGCTCCAATCCCCGATTCCCACCGGCTCCAATCCCCAATTCCCACCGGCTCCAATCCCCGATTCCCCTCGGCTCCAATCCCTGATTCCCACCGGCTCCAATCCCCGATTCCCACCGGCTCCAATCCCCGATTCCCACCGGCTCCAGCCCCAATTCCCACCGGCTCCAGCCCCTGATTCCCCTCGGCTCCAATCCCTGATTCCCCTCGGCTCCAGCCCCTGATTCCCCTCGGCTCCAATCCCCGATTCCCACCGGCTCCAGCCCCGATTCCCACCGGCTCCAGCCCCTGATTCCCCTCGGCTCCAATCCCTGATTCCCACCGGCTCCAATCCCTGATTCCCCTCGGCTCCAATCCCTGATTCCCACCGGCTCCAATCCCTGATTCCCCTCGGCTCCAGCCCCTGATTCCCCTCGGCTCCAATCCCCGATTCCCCTCGGCTCCAATCCCCGATTCCCCTCGGCTCCAATCCCTGATTCCCACCGGCTCCAATCCCCGATTCCCACCGGCTCCAAACCCTGATTCCCCTCGGCTCCAATCCCCGATTCCCACCGGCTCCAATCCCCGATTCCCACCGGCTCCAATCCCTGATTCCCACCGGCTCCAATCCCCGATTCCCCTCGGCTCCAATCCCTGATTCCCACCGGCTCCAATCCCCGATTCCCACCGGCTCCAATCCCCGATTCCCACCGGCTCCAATCCCTGATTCCCACTGGCTCCAATCCCCGATTCCCACCGGCTCCAAACCCTGATTCCCCTCGGCTCCAATCCCCGATTCCCACCGGCTCCAATCCCCGATTCCCACCGGCTCCAATCCCTGATTCCCACCGGCTCCAATCCCCGATTCCCACCGGCTCCAATCCCCGATTCCCACCGGCTCCAATCCCTGATTCCCACTGGCTCCAATCCCCGATTCCCACCGGCTCCAATCCCCGATTCCCACCGGCTCCAGCCCCGATTCCCACCGGCTCCAATCCCTGATTCCCCTCGGCTCCAATCCCTGACTCCCCTCGGCTCCAATCCCCGATTCCCCTCGGCTCCAATCCCCGATTCCCACCGGCTCCAATCCCTGATTCCCCTCGGCTCCAATCCCCGATTCCCACCGGCTCCAATCCCCGATTCCCACCGGCTCCAGCCCCTGATTCCCACCGGCTCCAATCCCTGATTCCCACCGGCTCCAGCCCCTGATTCCCACCGGCTCCAGCCCCTGATTCCCACCGGCTCCAATCCCTGATTCCCACCGGCTCCAGCCCCTGATTCCCACCGGCTCCAGCCCCTGATTCCGACTGGCTCCAATCCCTGAATCCCACCGGCTCCAGCCCCTGATTCCCACCGGCTCCAATCCCTGATTCCCCTCGGCTCCAATCCCTGATTCCCACCGGCTCCAATCCCCGATTCCCACCGGCTCCAATCCCCGATTCCCACCGGCTCCAATCCCTGATTCCCCTCGGCTCCAGCCCCTGATTCCCCTCGGCTCCAATCCCCGATTCCCCTCGGCTCCAATCCCCGATTCCCCTCGGCTCCAATCCCTGAATCCCACCGGCTCCAATCCCCGATTCCCACCGGCTCCAATCCCTGATTCCCACCAGCTCCAATCCCTGATTCCCACCGGCTCCAATCCCCGATTCCCACCGGCTCCAGCCCCTGAATCCCACCGGCTCCAGCCCCTGATTCCCCTCGGCTCCAATCCCCGATTCCCACCGGCTCCAATCCCCGATTCCCACCGGCTCCAATCCCCGATTCCCACCGGCTCCAGCCCCTGAATCCCACCGGCTCCAGCCCCTGATTCCCCTCGGCTCCAATCCCCGATTCCCACCGGCTCCAATCCCCGATTCCCACCGGCTCCAATCCCCGATTCCCACCGGCTCCAGCCCCGATTCCCACCGGCTCCAGCCCCTGATTCCCCTCGGCTCCAATCCCTGATTCCCACCGGCTCCAATCCCTGATTCCCCTCGGCTCCAGCCCCTGATTCCCCTCGGCTCCAATCCCCGATTCCCCTCGGCTCCAATCCCCGATTCCCACCGGCTCCAAACCCTGATTCCCCTCGGCTCCAATCCCCGATTCCCACCGGCTCCAATCCCCGATTCCCACCGGCTCCAATCCCTGATTCCCACCGGCTCCAATCCCCGATTCCCCTCGGCTCCAATCCCTGATTCCCACCGGCTCCAATCCCCGATTCCCACCGGCTCCAATCCCTGATTCCCACCGGCTCCAATCCCCGATTCCCACCGGCTCCAATCCCCGATTCCCACCGGCTCCAGCCCCGATTCCCACCGGCTCCAATCCCTGATTCCCCTCGGCTCCAATCCCTGACTCCCCTCGGCTCCAATCCCCGATTCCCCTCGGCTCCAATCCCCGATTCCCACCGGCTCCAATCCCTGATTCCCCTCGGCTCCAATCCCCGATTCCCACCGGCTCCAATCCCCGATTCCCACCGGCTCCAATCCCTGATTCCCCTCGGTTCCAATCCCCGATTCCCACCGGCTCCAATCCCTGATTCCCACCGGCTCCAATCCCCGATTCCCACCGGCTCCAGCCCCTGAATCCCACCGGCTCCAGCCCCTGATTCCCCTCGGCTCCAATCCCCGATTCCCACCGGCTCCAATCCCCGATTCCCACCGGCTCCAGCCCCGATTCCCACCGGCTCCAATCCCTGATTCCCACCGGCTCCAATCCCTGATTCCCACCGGCTCCAGCCCCTGATTCCCACCGGCTCCAATCCCTGATTCCCACCGGCTCCAGCCCCTGATTCCCACCGGCTCCAGCCCCTGATTCCCACCGGCTCCAATCCCTGATTCCCACCGGCTCCAGCCCCTGATTCCCACCGGCTCCAGCCCCTGATTCCGACTGGCTCCAATCCCTGAATCCCACCGGCTCCAGCCCCTGATTCCCACCGGCTCCAATCCCTGATTCCCCTCGGCTCCAATCCCTGATTCCCACCGGCTCCAATCCCCGATTCCCCTCGGCTCCAATCCCTGATTCCCACCGGCTCCAATCCCCGATTCCCCTCGGCTCCAATCCTCGATTCCCCTCGGCTCCAATCCCCGATTCCCCTCGGCTCCAATCCCTGAATCCCACCGGCTCCAATCCCCGATTCCCACCGGCTCCAATCTCTGATTCCCACCAGCTCCAATCCCTGATTCCCACCGGCTCCAATCCCTGATTCCCACCGGCTCCAATCCCCGATTCCCCTCGGCTCCAATCCCCGATTCCCCTCGGCTCCAATCCCTGAATCCCACCGGCTCCAGCCCCTGAATCCCACCGGCTCCAGCCCCTGAATCCCACTGGCTCCAGTCCCTGATTCCCACCGGCTCCAGCCCCGATTCCCACCGGCTCCAATCCCCGATTCCCACCGGCTCCAGCCCCGATTCCCACCGGCTCCAATCCCCGATTCCCACCGGCTCCAATCCCTGATTCCCACCGGCTCCAATCCCTGAATCCCACCGGCTCCAATCCCTGATTCCCACCGGCTCCAATCCCTGATTCCCACCGGCTCCAGCCCCTGAATCCCACCGGCTCCAATCCCTGATTCCCCTCGGCTCCAATTCCTGATTCCCACCGGCTCCAGTCCTGGCAGGTGAAGGGGATTTTGCTCTGCAGATGTTTGGCCTCAAACCCCACAAATCCCGAGGGGTTCGATTGCTTTGTTTTGTTTTTGGTTTGGGGCTTTTTTTTTGTTTGTTGTTTTGTTGTTGTTGTTTTTGTTGTTTTTCTGGTCCCGGCCCCAGAAATCCCAGCTCTGCTCGTGCTCTCCTGGTTTTAGGGGATGTAATTCCAGGGAAGGGCCCGGGACGGACACGGATTCCATGGGGTGAGGCAGGGCAGTCTCGGGATGCGTCTGCTCCGCTCCCAGCCCGGGGGAAGGGGCAGCAGGGACTCTGCCGCTCTCCTTTCTGGTGGTGTCTCAGTGCCCTCTTGTGCCCAGATTCACGGAGGGGCTGAGCCCGGAACGCGTCTCCTCGGGGGTTTTGGGAAAAGGGAAGAAAACTTTTCCATTGGGACCAAGCCGACCTTTAAACACCGGGAGCTCTGGGCCACGAAATGTCCCCCGTGGCTGGGAGGGAAGGGGCGACTTGGGGTGACTGCCGGTGACAATCGGGGGTGGAAGGAAGCAGCAGGGCTGGAATTGGTGCCAGGGGTGTGCCAGGAGACCCAGCTCCCCCGGCAGGGCGGGTGCAGGATTTGGGGCTTCAGCAGGGAAGGAGGCTCTGGTTGGAGGTTCTGCTGCTGCTTCTTTTCCCTTCAGAACCTCTCGGCTCAGCCGGAAAATCCATCCCAGTTCTGTTCCACGGTACCAAACGTCAGCCACCCTCCAAGCCCTGCCTGTGTCCCCTGGCCCGGGGGGGACGGAGGGGACAGGGAGGGGCTGTCCCCACTCTCCAGGCAGCACAACCTGCCACAGCACGACACAAATTAACAACACTCACACACTGAGATGTCCAAGGCAAAGAGGGGCAGTTCATTTACAAACCTCGACATTTACAGAATTCCAACACTGACCATGGATTGGAGGAGGAAAATTGTCCTCTCCAACCACACTGGTCAACCCAACAGCCCATCAATTCTCTCCTCCTCCAGAAAGGAACGCAAAACAATCATTGTTTACATGAAAAGTGCATGAGAAACTCTATCACAAAAATGTAAAACCTCAGAAGGCTGAAAACAACAGGGCGACACAACCCATCCCAAGTCCAGCACACATGGATGGAGCCTGGGAGGCTCCAGAGCCACCCTGGGGGCTTCCAGTGCCCAGGGACAGCCCTGTGGGGAGAAGACAAATTCAAAGGGATTCAGGAGATGAATTCCCAACATCCCTTTGACTCTCCCTGACAGGAAAACCTTCCCTGCCCAGCGGAATCATTCCAACCCTGAGTTAGCAGGGGGGTAACTCAAAGAGTTATCGTGTGCCTGGTGTGAGAACTGTGTCCCAGCTTGGACCGGCTGCAGCTGGGGTAGACTGGGACAGGCAAGGGCTCGTGGTTGGCTGGAGATTGTGCAGCAGCCAGGCCGGGGATGGATGAAAGGCAGGGAATTTCCTTCCCAAATGAGGAGCACACCTGCCTGGGTGAGGGGAGCGATGTGCTCTGAGCTTGGAATCTGTTCCACACCACTGGGAGAATGGAATGGTCTGGGCTGGGAGAGCTTGAAACCCACCCAGTGCCACCCCCGGGACCCCTGAGAACACCGGGACCACCGGGACCACCGGGACCCCCGGGACCCCTGAGAACACCGGGACCACCGGGACCACCGGGACCCCTGAGAACACCGGGACACCGGGACCCCTGAGAACACCGGGACCACCGGGACCCCTGAGAACACCGGGACCCCCGGGACCCCTGAAAACACTGGGACCACTGGGACACCGGGACCACCGGGACCACCGGGACCACCGGGACACCGGGACCACCGGGACCCCTGAGACCCCCGGGACCCCTGAGAACACCGGGACCACTGGGACCACCGGGACCCCTGAGAACACCGGGACCACCGGGACCACCGGGACACCGGGACCCCTGAGAACACCAGGACCCCTGAGACCCCCGGGACCCCTGAGAACACCGGGACACCGGGACACCGGGATCCCTGAGAACAACGAGACCCTCGAGACTCCCGGGACCACCGGGACACCGGGACCACCGGGACCCCTGAGAACACCGGGACCACCGGGACCACCGGGATCCCTGAGAACAACGAGACCCTCGAGACTCCCGGGACCACCGGGACACCGGGACCCCCGGGACCCCTGAGAACACCAGGACCCCTGAGACCCCCGGGACCCCTGAGAACACCGGGACCACCGGGACCACCGGGACCCCTGAGACCCCGGGACCCCTGAGAACACCGGGACCACCGGGACACCGGGATCCCTGAGAACAACGAGACCCTCGAGACTCCCGGGACCACCGGGACCCCCGAGAGCACCGGGACAGCCGGGACACCGGACCCACCGCGATCCCGGAGAACACCGAGACACCCGGGACCTCCTGACTCCCGGGGCACCGCGACCCACCGAGACACCCGCGACCTCCGCACCCGCGTGTGCCCGAGACCCCCGCGATCCCCGGGAGCGCCGGGACCCCTGGGACCCCCGCGATCACCGAGATCCCCGGGAACCCCGAGAGCCCCAGGACTCCGGCAGCTGCCGCGCCCCCGGCTCCTCACACCCACACCCGAGTTGTGCCCGTCCCCCGTGTCCCCCGTGTCCCCCGTGTCCCCCGTGCCCCCCGTGTCCCCCCGTGTCCCCCGTGTCCCCCGTGCCCCCCGTGTCCCCCCGTGTCCCCCGTGTCCCCCGTGCCCCACACCTGCACACACGGGTGTGCAAACAGTTCAGGTGCCAACACACGAGCCCTCACACCGTTAGGTGTCCAAACACCGCCGGCACGCCTGTGTCACTCACACGGGTCAAACACACCCGTGTCACACACACACCCGTGCCACACACACATCTGGGTCACACACACACACCCGTGTCACACATGTCTGTGTCACACACACCCGTCTCACATACACATCTGTGTCGCACACACACCTGTGCCACACACACCTCTGTGTCACTCACATCTGTGTCAGACACATCTGTGTCACACACACCGCCATATCAATGCACACGCACACACCTCCACGTGTGCACACCTGCATATCCTCTAGGGCTCGTGCTGCACACACACACACACACACACACAGGCCCATGGACATACATATGCACACACACTCGTGCTCAAACACACACACACACAGAGGTGTTCGTGCACACGTTTATTTGCACACACTGGTATTACACACACTCATATGCAGATGTGTGCACACACGTGCCCACACCTATATATGTGTGTGCACCTGTACATCACACACACACTCACGTGCACGCACATGCACGCATATTCACACATGTGCACTCACGTGTCCATCACACACATGCACGCATATTCACACGCGTGCACGCACATGTACATCACACTCACGTGCACACACGTGCACGCACACGCGCACGCGTGCATACACGTGTACATCACACACACGTGCATGCACGTGCACCCACGCACACGCGTGCACACAGGTGTACATCACACACACTCACGTGCACACACGTGCACGCACATGCAGACACGCGTGCACGCACGTGTACATCACACTCACGTGCACACACGTGCGCACACATGCACACACGTGCACACCCGTGTACATCACACTCACGTGCACACACGTGCACACACATGCACACACGTGCACACACGTGTACATCACACACACTCACGTGCACACACGTGCACATCACACACACTCACGTGCGCACACGTGCCCACACATGCAGACACGCGTGCACGCACGTGTACATCACACTCACGTGCACACGCGTGCACACACATGCAGACACGTGCACACACGTGTACATCACACACACTCACGTGCACACACGTGCACACACATGCACACACGTGCACCCACGTGCACGCACACACACGCGTGCACACACGTGTACATCACACTCACGTGCACACACGTGCACACACATGCACACACGTGCACACACGTGTACATCACACACACTCACGTGCACACACGTGCACATCACACACTCACGTGCGCACACGTGCACACACATGCAGACACGCGTGCACGCACGTGTACATCACACTCACGTGCACACACGTGCACACACATGCAGACACGTGTACACACGTGTACATCACACACACTCACGTGCACACACGTGCACACACATGCACACACGTGTACATCACACACACTCACGTGCACACACGTGCACACACACGCACACGCGTGCACACACGTGCACATCACACACACTCACGTGCACACACGTGCACACACATGCACACACGTGTACATCTCCCACACAAGCCACCCCCATGAACATCACGCACGCTGACGTCACGCACGCTGCGTCACACGCGCGCGCTGGGGGCGGAGCCTCTGCGGGGGTGGGCGGAGCTCCCGGGTGTGCGCGCGGCGCCGCGGGCTCGGCGCTGCGGGGGCGGGGCCTGGGGAGGGGCGGGGCCCGAGAGCGGGCGGGGCGGGGCCCGAGAGCGGGCGGGGCGGGGCTATGCCCGGGGCGGGGCTATGCCCGGGGCGGGGCCTGAGGCGCTGTGGGGGCGGGGCCTGAGGCGGCGGGCTCGGAGCCGTTCCCGTTCCCGTTCCCGTTCCGGCACCGACGCTCGGAGCCGCCGCCGGGGCCTCCCCGCCCCGTCCCGTCCGCTGCGGCCCCGCCATGGCCGGGCGCGGCGCCTTCCCGCTCAGCCCGCTGCCCCCCGCCGCCGCCCCGCCGGCCCCGGGGCCCGGCACCGCCCTGCTGCGCGGCCCCAGCCCCGCGCCCGCCGCCGCCCCGGGCTACCGCGCCATGGGCCCGGCCGGCGCGCAGTACCAGGTGAGGCGTCCCGGGGCGGCGGGAAGGGCGCGGGGACACCCACGGGCCCCGGGACAGCGCCGAGGGGGCCGGGCGAGCCGACGGGGCCTTCCTGGGGCAGCGCGGCCGGGCCTGGCCGGCATCGCCCGGAGCGGGCCCGGCCCGCCCGGGAACCCCGGCGGAGCCGCTCTGCCGCCCTTTTTAGTCGGGACACCTCTCTCTTCCCCCGCTACCACTTTGCACCCTCAAAACCCGGTAAAAGTTCGGCCGGGCCCGTCCCCTCCTGCAGAGGGTGGGCCGGGCCGGGCCGGGGTCGCTCCCGTGGGGCCGCCAGCCCGATCCTGCTCCGCACCCACCCCGGCCCTTCCCGGCCCTTCCCCCGGCACCGGCCCGCCGGGAAACACGTGCCCTTGGCAAAGGCGGAGGGAACGCGTGGTGTGCAGGTGCAGCCTCGGTGTAAGCTCGGAGTATCCTCGGAGTTGTCTCGGTGTGTCCTCCGGAAGGACGGGGTGTTGGTTAGTGCTAGAGGAGGAGAGCAGGCGCTCGGTAATGTTGGGGAAAGTAAATCAAAACAACGAGCAGCCCTCAAAGAGCACATGAAGTCACTCGTTTTTCAGCCTGGTATCTTTTACAAGTAAATTCAGGAAGTAAAAACTGTGTTTCCAAGGGCCTGGGGGGGCAGGACTCGGGGAATGGCTCCCAGTGCCCAGGGCAGGGCTGGATGGTAGATTGGGCAGGAATTGTTCCCTGGCAGGGTGGACAGGGCTGGCACAGGGTGCCCAGAGCAGCTGTGGCTGCCCCTGGATCCCTGGCAGTGCCCAAGGCCAGGCTGGATGGGGTTTGGAGCAGCCTGGGGCAGTGGGAGGTGTCCCTGCCATGGCAGGGGTGGCACTGGGTGGGATTTAAGGTCCCTTCCACCCAAACCATTCCATGTTTCTTTGCTATTCCAGCAGTAAGGAGTATATCCTGACACACATTCCTGCTCCCCCTTGCACACCTGGCTTCTCAGTTCACTCCCAAGCTCGTGCTGATTATTTTGGGGATGAGTTTCCAGGTGCAAAACTCAGTTTTCCAGACAGGCTGGAAATGGAGGAGCCCAGTTGTGCAACACCTTCTCCTGGGCTGCCACTGCCTCCTCCAGAGCTGTGCCCGATTTGTGTGATTTAAAACTCAGGAAATAAACCAAGCTCAGGGAAATTCCGGCTCCTTAAAACGCGGGAGAAGGAAACAACTTCCTCCCGCAGCCTTCAGAACACCAGAAAACGGTGTTGGAAGCTGAGCTGGCCGAGCGTGAGCTGCTGGTAACTCGAGGCGGGGGCACTGCCTGACCTTCCGTGCTCAGGGTGCAAAATCCAGCTGGGAGCAGCCGGGTAAACAAGCTGCCAGATGCTGCTTCCCCCGGGGCTGGGGCGGCAGCAGGTGTCGGGGGCAGGGGGTGATTGTCCCCGCGGTGATGTCCCCGGAGTGGCTGGCACCGCTGGCACAGCCAGATCCAGCCCCCAGGATGGTGTTGGGTGGCCTCTCCCTGAGCCTGGGAAAGGAGAGGATCCCGAGGGTCTGCCCTTTGTTTTGCAATTCCCAGGCTGAGGAAAACAGCCCCTCCCCATCCCTGCCATCCCCCCAGGGCTTGGTTCTGTCCCAGTTTTAGGAAGAGCTGCATTGTTCGGGCACCAGGAGACAGAGGAGGCCCTGGCCAGGCCAGCGAGGGCTTAGGGGCTCTAATCTCGGGATTATTAAACATATGCTCGTCCTTTGGACATCCTTGTGTGCCTGCTGGGGATTTCCTGGCAGCCCAGGCAGGGAATCCAGGGGGCTCCTTTGGTGGGAGCTGATGTTTCCAGAGCAGCCAGGGGCTGGTGCCATGCCTGGAGCAGGAAGGAGAGACCTTTTCCCAGGAGCAGGAGGATCAGGCGTGGTGGGGGGTGTGGGCAGGTTCCCCCACCCTGATCCCTCTCCCTGCCCCGAGAGCAGCCAGGGTGCCCAGGCTGAGCCCCAGCAGCCAGGTTCCATGGAAGGTCAGGGAAGGAGCCTTCCTGTTTTGTCAGGTGCTCGTTTCAGGTTTAGGAGAGTTCTTCCCAAGTTTTGGGATTAACACTGTGTCCTGGAGCAGCATGGATCCGTGTGGGATGGGACCTTGGAATTCAGCACTCTGGCCTTGCAGTCACCCCCAGCCGATGCTTCCCTGGTGCAGAGTTAGGTCCCCATTAAATGGATGTTGGGAGGACAGAGCCTGGATTCCCTGGGACAGGAGGCTGCCCAGGAACTCCCAAGCCTGGAGGCAGCTCTGTGATCCTGTCCCTGGGCAGATGGCAGTGGGAAGGAAAGTCGTGCTCCATGGAGAGATCCGCGGAGGCAGCGGGACAGAGCTGTGCAATGCTGTGCCAGGTGAAAGCTGTGGGGAGGCCTGGACGTGCTGGAGAGGGTGCAGTGCTGGAGAAATCCACCCCTTTGGGAGCAGGGAGAGCAGTGTTCCTGCTCATGGAGCGCTTGGGGCTGGCTTGGAGGGGGCCAGGGGACACCAGCCAGGGCTGGAGCTGTTCCAGAAAGCTGCTTGTGCTGGATAACCCCACCCTTCCCGAGGGAGAGGCTTTCCAAGGCAGGTTTCATCAGAGCCCGAGCCTGGAGCTGCTTCCAGCGCTGATCCAAAGCAGATGGACACTGTCCTCTGAGCGGGGGGAGGAGGGCAGAGAGAGCCCAGGCACGCTCTGCTGCTCCTGGGAAACGTGACAGTGAAGGGGGAACAGCAGCAGCACCTCCAGGGCTGCTGCTCCCTCTGCTCCCTCGGGGCCATCCCGGGAGCCCTCGAGGCCGTTCCCGAAAGTTTGGCCCTGCAGGAGCCCGCGGGCAGGGTTTGTGCCAGGCCCGTCTCTGCTCCTCCCCAGAGCCTCCCGCAGCTCCCAGGAGGAGCCAGCACCTTTGTTCCTTGCTGCTGCTCCTGCCCCTGTGGGGTCTGAATCCCTGTGAGCTCCCCTTTCCCTGCCCTGGAACATGCAGGGCTCCAGCTGGAGGCTGTGGACAGGCCGGTTTGTGCAGCCCAGACAGCTCTGGAGCTGCTGGAGACATTCCAGGATGTGCCCTGGGTCTGCTGGGGGCTGTGCCTGTGCTGTGCCCTTCTCCCTTTGATTTACCACTTCCTCCTGTCGGCTTTGAGCTGAGATCTGGCTCCTGGAGCTCCTCCTGTGTCAAACACAGAGCTTTCCCAAGGGTGGGGCAGTTTGGGGACTTGCAGGGAGCTGCAGCAGAGTTTGCAGCAGCACCATCTCCATCCCAGCAGCACCTCCCAGCTCAAGGTCTGTGCCAGCACCAGCCCAGGCTCTCCCTGGCACCCTCCCAAGAGGGATTTGCTCACAGATAAGGAGGAACAAAGGGGAAAATCACCCTTTTGGGGTGTGTGTGGGGCTCATCCAATCCACCAAAGCCCTGGGCAGCAGAGCTCTCCTGGAGCCCATCCCACTGTGCAGCTGGAATCCTGTTCGGTCAGGGATTGTTTCTGTGTCCCCATGGGAAGTGCTGCTGCCTGGGCACGAGGGGAGGAACTTGCAGGGAGAGCTCTTGGTGCTGGGCCAGGCTGTGCTCCCGAGCCCCGGCTGGGCATGGATGTGGGCTCTGGCTCCCTGATCCCCTGGACCCTGGAGCAGGACAGGACGGGTGTGGGGAGGAGCCTTCCTCCCTGGCTGGGGAGGTGCAGGGAAGAGCCAGGATGCTGGAAGAAGAGGCTCTGGAGCTGTTTGCAGAATTCCTGCTTCGCCTCGAGTTCTCTCTCCAGCCCAGCTTCTTCCTGCAGATTCATCCTGGGATTTATTGCTTCTCCTTTCTGCTACCAGCCCCAGATTTCTGGGCTGCCCTTCCTCGAGAAGGGGCCTTTGGCAGGCTCGGAGGCTCCTGCCATGCCAGCAAACATCCCTCAGGAATGCTGCCAGCCTCCCTCCCGCTGCATTCAGCTGGGGCCGGTTCCGAGCAGCGCTGCCCCAAGGCCCGTGGGGTGCCCTGGGCTGACCCCGCAGGCAGCCCCGGCCCTGGCAGGGAGCAGACACAGGGAGCAGTTTGCTGTCCTGCATCCAGGGGCTCGGCGGGGAGGGCTGGATGGGATCCAGACTCTTCCTGGCGCTGAGCTTGCAGGGTTTGCCCTTTGTCCGCCCCTCGGAGGGGAGGGGACGGGACAGGGCGGGCCCGGGGGTGGCACAGGGACAGCGGGTGCTGGGCAGGAATGAGCTCCTGCTTGGAGCTGCTTTAATCAAATTTCCTGAGCTTAAGCCCTCTGCGTCCTGGGAATTTCCAGACTTTCCAGAGGGGGCTGGAGACAGGCTTCACCCCGGGGCTGTGGTGCTACTCCCTGGCTTGGCTGGAGGTTTTAGGCTGGGCTTGTGTGAGAGCCTTTGGGGGCAGCTCTGCCCCCAGCACTGGTGACTGGTTGAGCCAAGAGGCTTCTCTGTTGCAAATTTGAAAATCCTGAGAGTAAACTGAGAGAGAAAATCCGTGTGGAGGGTTCTGCCCGCCCCTTACTGCTGATGCACACAATCCAGTGTGGGTCCTTGCTGGGCTGGAAGTCGCTCCCCTGGCAGTTCAGCTGTGGCTGATGGTTCTCAGATGGTTTGGGAGGTGATGGTGCAGTCACAGTGTGACAAATCTGTGTCTCCTGGTGCTGAACCTCTCCCTGCTGATGGAATTGTCTTGATGGAGCCCTGGAAGGAGAAGTTGAGACCTTGCCCAAAGATGTGGAGCTGTCAAAGACTCCCCGAAGCCTCCAAATCTCTCACTTCAGGGATAGATCTGAAATGTGCCGTGGAGTGGCGGAGGGAGGGAGGGAGGAGAGACCTCAGGGCTGCCCTGGCCAAGGACAGGAGCTGGGCATGGCTGGGTCAGCCCCAAGCAGCTCCTGACAGCATTCCCGGGGCAGGGAATGTCTCTGCAGGGTTTCCCTGGGAGCCATTTCCTGCTCCTGGTGACTCCAGGGAACCCTTCCAGCCTGGGCTCTGCACTGAGCTGCTCTGGGGGCCCAGGAATTTCAAATTAAAACTTTCCCAGCTCCTCCTTGGCATTTCTCTGCTCTCCAGAAGCCCTGGCAGGTGCCAGCACAGGTTTGGGTTCCACAGCCCTGCTGGAGCTGAGCTGCAGAGCAGCGTTCACTGTGGTTTGTCGTGTGACACTGGGTGAGGGCCCTGCCACAAGGGAGTTCTTGATAAACCCAAAAAAACCTGGGTCCTGGCCTTGTGGTTTTGGCACAGAAAAGGTGCTGCTGGCCCTGCCCGGAGTCTGGAGGAGTTTGGCAGATGGGGCTGAGCAGGAGGAGAGGAACATCTGGGAGCTGGGAGGAGGAAAAAGGAGCCTCGGGCCCTGGGGAAGGGCGGGCAGAGCAGCTCTGGGCTTGCTGCTTCAAAGGCTCTGCAGCCCTGTGTGCTTGTTTGTTGTGTAATGGGCTCAGCCTGGGCCTGGGGGGGTTGAGCTGCTGCGTGCAGCTAATCCTGGGGCCCTGCTGCTGCCCTGATCCTGCCTGGAACACACTCCTCCTCTTGGGATCTGCCCCTGGCAGAGGCACCAGGAGCAGCTCAGACTCCTGCCTTTGTGTTTAGCAGCTTTTCGCAGAGGTGGGGGTGTTTTTTAGGGATTTTTTAGGCTGCAGCTCCATCAGGCCAACCCCTGCTACAGCTCTGAGCTGTGGAGGGCAGGCTGGCTGCAGCCCATATTCCCAAGCCTCTTGCATCCAGGGTTTGCTCCCAGACGTGTCCCTGTGTGCAGGGGCTGAGGTGTTTCCTTGGCTCCCTGCCCTGCAGGGCTGTGGGGATGTCCTGGCACGTCAGGAGCCTGGGGCAGGGCAGAAATGTTGCTCTGCTGGCTGGGTGGCTCTCCCAGCCTCCCACCTTGGCAGGGGGAGATGAGGATCAAAGGATTGCAGGGAGCTGCTGGATCAGCCCCAGGGAGGAGCAGGGAGGAGCAGGAGGGGTGGCTGGTGGGTGCTGGGGGGCTGGGCCCGGTTGTACCCAGCGGGGACGAGCTGGTGGCACCTGAGGCACCAGTGGGTGGTGCCAAATCGGTGCCCTGAGGGTGCAGAGGGGCTGCCAGGGCTGGGAGCACCCCCGGGGTTTGTGGCTCCCCAGTTCCCTGTGTGTGCCCCTGGAAGGGGAAGGACAGAGCTGGCTGCTGCCAGCGGGGAGCTCCTGCCTCCTCCATCCCTCATTTCCTTCCTGCCTGTGGGAGGAAGTGGGATTGCCCTGCTCCCCCTCCTGTGCTGCTGCCCAGAGGGGAACCCACGAGGTTCCCCGGGCTGGGGACGCTGCTGGCAGTGTCCTCGTGCTGCTGCAGCTCTGGGGTGGTGGCACAGGGCCACCAGCCTGACTTGGGCTCCACAGCTGCTGGGCCAGGCTTCCCTGTGCTCTGGGGGCTTCTCCTCCTGTTGCTGCTTTCCCACCGCTTGCTGCAGCTGCAGCTCCTGCTGCCATTCCCTGCTCCCTGCCATTCCCTGCTCCCTGCCCTTCCCTGCTCCCTGCCCTTCCCTGCTCCCTGCCATTCCCTGCTCCCTGCCATTCCCTGCTCCCTGCCATTCCCTGCTCCCTGCCATTCCCTGCTCCCTGCCATTCCCTGCTGCCTGCCATTCCCTGCTCCCTGCCATTCCCTGCTCCCTGCCATTCCCTGCTCCCTGCCATTCCCTGCTCCCTGCCGTTCCCTGCTCCCTGCCCTTCCCTGCTCCCTGCCATTCCCTGCTCCCTGCCATTCCCTGCTCCCTGCCATTCCCTGCTCCCTGCCCTGGGCTGGGGTGCACCCTGGGGAGGAGGTCACAGCAGAGGGTGGGTGGCAGTCAGGGTGGGTGACAGTGAGGGGTGGGTGGCACTGGAGGTGGGTGGCACTGAGGGGTGGGTGGCACTGGGGGTGGGTGGCACTGAGGGGTGGGTGGCACTGGGGGTGGGTGGCACTGAGGGGTGGGTGGCACTGGGGGTGGGTGGCAGTGAGGGGTGGGTGGCACTGGGGGTGGGTGGCAGTCAGGGTGAGTGGCACTGAGGGGTGGGTGGCACTGAGGGGTGGGTGTCAGTCAGGGTGGGTGACAGTGAGGGTGGGTGACAGTGAGGGGTGGGTGGCACTGGGGGTGGGTGGCAGTCAGGGTGGGTGACAGTGAGGGGTGAGTGGCACTGGAGGTGGGTGGCACTGGGGGTGGGTGTCAGTCAGGGTGGGTGACAGTGAGGGTGGGTGGCACTGGGGGTGGGTGTCAGTCAGGGTGGGTGGCACTGGAGGTGGGTGGCACTGGGGGTGGGTGTCAGTCAGGGTGGGTGACAGTGAGGGGTGGGTGGCACTGGGGGTGGGTGTCAGTCAGGGTGGGTGACAGTGAGGGTGGGTGGCACTGGGGGTGAGTGGCACTGAGGGGTGGGTGGCAGTGAGGGGTGAGTGGCACTCGGGGTGGGTGGCACTGAGGGGTGGGTGTCAGTCAGGGTGGGTGACAGTGAGGGGTGGGTGGCACTGGGGGTGGGTGTCAGTCAGGGTGGGTGGCACTGAGGGGTGGGTGGCACTGGGGGTGGGTGGCACTGAGGGGTGGGTGGCACTGGGGGTGGGTGTCAGTCAGGGTGGGTGGCACTGAGGGGTGGGTGGCACTGGGGGTGGGTGGCAGTCAGGGCGAGTGGCACTGGGGGTGGGTGGCAGCACGCTGAGGGTCCCGTTCAAGCCCCGTTCAAGCCCCGTTCAAGCCCTGCTGTCCCTGTTCCCCAGCAGCGCCCCGGGATGCCCCCCGGGGGCAGGATGCCCATGGCAGGGCTGCAGGTGGGACCCCCGGGGGCCCCCCCCTACGGAGCAGCCACCCCGCTGAGGCCCGGCCTGCCCCAGGCCATGATGGATCCCTTCAGGAAGCGCCTGCTGACCCCCCAGGCACAGCCCCCCATGGCCACCCCCAGGAGAGGGTAAGTGTCCCATCCAGGGGGGTCCTGCTGGGTCCTGGCTGCACTTGGTAAAAAATCACAGGATGGGTGGGGTGGCAGGGCCTGAAAACTCACCCGGTCCCAGGTGGAAGGGCCTTCAAACCCACCCAGTCCTGATGCCTTGTGATCACCACAACGACACAGACTCCCACTTCAGGAGGCTGACAAATGACATCGTTTCTTTTTGGCAATTTTTTATTTTTATGCTGTTTCACAGAGTACAACTCTCAATTGGTGAAAGACAAACATCTTCAATCACATTGGTCAAACCAGAGGGACATCAAGAAGTCCCTCCTAGAAAAAACAAAATGTAAACAGTTACAGTTAAAAACCCACGTTTCTTGTTGACAGAAAACTCTCTGAAAAAAAAAAGTTTCAAAAAACCAAAACATCTCAAACCACAAACCAAAACTACCCAGTCCCACCCCCGGGCACCTTCCACGATCCCAGGGTGCTCCAAGCTCCCTGGATATTCATTCCCAGGACTGCCACAGCAATCTGTGCTGGCAGGATGCTGCATCCCTGCTTCTCAACAAAGCCAGGCTGTGTCTCACTTCATGTTTTCCATCTAAGCTGAGCCAGGAGCTGTTTTGTTCAAACCAGGCTCAATAATTCTGTCCCAACAGGATCTTCTGCTGGGAAACTGCTCCAGAGCATAAGGAGAGCCCTGTTTGGAAATACCTGTACAAATAGAAAATATTTATATAAAATATAATATTTATAATCTTTATAATATGATAATATTTATATAAAATACAAATATATTTATGATTTAAATATAAATATAAATTTGGAGCACTGGGAGAATGGGATGGCAGCTTTCAGAGGGGAAATTTGGGAATTCTGTCCTGCAGCCCTGGCTTTGCCTTGTTACCACCTCTGCTTGCTCCAGGATTTCCTGAGTTTCCTTCCCTGCTGTCAGGCTGCAGCATCCAACACCTTCACCCCAGGAATATCCTGAGTGGGAATGGAGCCCCAGGATCATCCCAGCCCTGCCCAGACCCCCCAACAACCCCACCCTGGGCACCCCTGGGTGTCCAAAGGCTCCTGGAGCTGTGGCAGCCTCGGGCTGGGACCATTCCCTGGGGAGCCTGGGCAGTGCCAGCACCCTCTGGGGGAGGAACCTTTCCCCAAACCCATCCCCAGCGGGCAGGCAGCGGGATGTCCTGTGGGAGCTGAAACTTTTCCCTGTTCCCAGGGTGAAGAGGAGGAAGATGGCTGACAAGGTGCTGCCACAGAGGGTGAGTGTCACCCCGGCCCGGGGAGCTGAGCTGGGCTGAGCTGCTGCAGGGATGGGCGACCCCGCAACGGGGGGATCTCCCTGAGTCCCCTCCTGCCCACGGGGAATTTCTGTTCAATCCCAAACCACCCTGCAATGCTTCTGTCTCTCCCTCTGGCGTGGCAGGAGAGGGTTGGGGTGAGGTTGGAGTCTGAGCAAGCGAGGAGCAGGAGTGGGGTGGGATGGAGATCTCAGGAGGTCCCCAAGAGATTCCAGAGTTCCGTTCCGTGCTGGGACACCAGGAATGCTGCTGGGAGCAGCAACAGGCTCCAGACTGGTTTGGGCAGAGCTTTGCAGGGCTCCAGGCTGGGTTTAAAGTAAGAACTGGGTGCTGGACTCGTCACCTGTGTCTCCCTGGCTGCCGGGGCTGTGGGGGGTCCAGCCCAGCCCAGCCCAGCCCACCAGGACTGACCGTTCCCGTGTGCAGATCCGGGAGCTGGTCCCAGAGTCCCAGGCCTACATGGACCTGCTGGCCTTCGAGCGCAAGCTGGACCAAACCATCGCCCGCAAGAGGATGGAGATCCAGGAGGCCATCAAGAAACCCCTGACGGTGAGCGCGGGCTGGCAGGGCTGGCAGGGGCTGGCAGCTGGGGATTCGTGGCATCACGGGATCGTTAAGGTCGGAAAAATCCTCCGAGGTCATCAAGTCCAACCATCGCCCTGAGCCGTGTCCCCAGGTGGAACAGCCACAACTTCCTGGGACACTTCCAGGGGTGGGGAGTCCCACCTCTGCCCAGGGCAGCCCATTCCAATGTTGTACAACCCTTTCCGTGGATAAACTTTCCCTAATACCAATCTAAACTTCCCCTGAGGCCATTTCCTCCCACGCTGGTGCTGCAGTCCCCCCTCACTCTGTCCCTCTCTGTTCCCGTTCCACAGCAAAAGCGGAAGCTCAGGATTTACATCTCCAACACCTTCACCCCGGCCAAGGAGGAGGGAGAGGGCGGGGAGCGCGTGGCCTCCTGGGAGCTGCGTGTGGAGGGGAAGCTGCTGGAGGATGTGAGGATGCAGCAGGGGTGGAGGGATGGAGGGAGGAGCTGGTCTGTCAGCATCCAAGAGGGGTGGAGTGGTGGTGGTGGGAGGAGCTGGTCCATAGGGAGCATGCAGGAGGGATGAGGTGCAGGTGGGAGGAGGAGCACTGGTCCAGGAGGGATGAGGTGCAGGTGGGAGGAGGAGCACAGGTCCATGAGGAGCGTCCAGGAGGGATGTGGAGGTGCTGGGAGCACTGGTGAGAGCTCAGCTGGGGCAGCCCCTGCCCCGCTCCGGGGTCTGGGGCTGGATTTGGGATCAGGAATCTCTGCTGCCCTGTCTGCAGCCCAGCAAGCAGAAGAGGAAGTTCTCCTCCTTCTTCAAGAGCCTCGTGATCGAGCTGGACAAGGAGCTCTATGGGCCGGACAATCACCTGGTGGAGGTGAGGTGGGAAGGGATCCCATGGGAAACGGGGCCGTGGCCCTGCTGCTCCCAGCCCAGGGCCTGGCAGAGGGGCCTGGGCAGGTTTTTGGGGCTGAGGGCAGTGCCAGGGATTCCATGGGGACCACGCTCTCCTGCTTCCCCAGCTCAGGTTTGGGGATGCATTTTGTTCCCTGGCAGAGCTCGGCTCTGACCCCTCACGCCCCAGATCCTCAGCCAGAGCTGTGCAGTGTGGGGACAGGGATGTGGCTCCAGGGGCAGCTTTCCCCCCAGCCTGGCACAGATGGGGCCCCACACGGGTGCTGATCCCACAGGGAGCTCATCCCAGTGCCCTCCTGGGAAAGGGATCAGACCTTTTTTGGGTGCTCCTGCCTGGAGCTCTCCCTGCACCCAGCTCATGCTTTTGCCCTGGGGGGTTGTGTGGAGAGGCTGAATCCCCTTCCAGGGGGCTTGGGAGCAGCTCTGATGCACATTCCCTGCAGGATTGATCCAGGAGCTGTGCGAGCCCTGGACCCCAAGGGCTGGGACTGCCCCAGTCCATCCCAGTGCTGGAGCACATCCCGGGATGGGATGGACTGGGAGAGCTCTGAGCTGCCACCACTGGGACCAGGAGCTGCCAAGGGGTGCCCCAGGCTGTGCCAGGCCCTGCCCAGAGCCCCAGGCCAGCCCTGCAGACTCAGGCCCTGCTGGCAGGTGGCTCCCATGGCCTGAGCAGTGTCCCTGCTGTCCCCGCAGTGGCACCGGATGCCCACGACCCAGGAGACCGACGGCTTCCAGGTGAAGCGTCCCGGGGATGTCAACGTCAAGTGCACCCTGCTGCTCATGCTGGACCACCAGGTACAGCCTGGGGCCACCCTGGGCTGGGACAGGGCTTTGGATGAGGCTTTGAGGATTTAGGGATTGAAAGGAGCATGGGGAGCTCTGGGCATGGAGCTGCAGTGACACTGGGGCTGGGGGGGCACTGCCAAGGGCCAGACAGAGCCCCCCCTCTTCTTTGGGCAGCAGGAGGAATTTCTCTGTGGAAAGGGAGTTAAAAACTGGGACAGGGCCTTGGGTGAGGCTTTGGGGGATGCAGGGATCAAAAGCTGCAGAGGGAGCTCTGGGCACGGAGCTGCAGTGACATTGGGGCTGGGGGGACACTCCGAGTGCCTCTTCTTTGGGGAGCAGGAGGAATTTCTTCATGGAGAGGGAGTTAAAAACTGGGACAGGCTGCCCAGAGAGTGCTGGAATCCCCATCCCTTCAGCTGTCCCAGGTCCAGCTGGGCTCTCAGTGCTCCAGACTGGGGGCAGAACGGGGCTGGGTCAGAGGCTGGGCTTTGCTCTGGGAGGGATTTTCCATCCCAGCTCATCCCATGGCTGACCCGGCTGTTCCCACAGCCCCCCCAGTACAAACTGGACCCACGGCTGGCCCGGCTGCTGGGGGTGCACACCCAGACCAGGGCCAGCATCATGCAGGCCCTGTGGCTCTACATCAAACACAACAAACTGCAGGACAGCCACGAGAAGGAGTTCATCAACTGCAACCGCTACTTCCGCCAGGTACCTGCACGTTCCACCTGGCCCAGCTGGGAAGAGCCTCTCCCCGGCTCCCACAGCCCCTCCCTTGGGCTCTGGCTTGCACCAGCAGCTTGGGGGTGCCCCAGCTGGCTGCACAGCTGAGGGGAGACCCTGCCATGGGTGGTTCCAAAGGCTCTGCTTTGCCCCCCCAGATCTTCAACTGTGTCCGCATGCGCTTCTCTGAGATCCCCATGAAGCTGGCGGGGCTCCTGCAGCACCCGGACCCCATCATCATCAACCACACCATCAGGTGGGGCACGGCGTGGCCACGGGCACCCAGGGGTGGCCACGGGCACCCAGGGGTGGCCGCTGCATGGGCTGGGGGGCTCTCGATGGTGGGGAGTGGGCTGTCCGTGGGGGCTTGATGGGGTGGGGACTGCTCCAGTGTCCTCATGACCAGGGGGCTCTCTGTGGGCTGGGCAGTGTCTCCAGGACTGGGGGTCTCTGTCCCCAAGGGCTGGGAGTGCCCCGTGGGTGGAGAGTGAGCCAAGCAGTGTCCCCAGGGCTGGGGGGCTCCATGGGTTGGGGGCACAGGAGCTTTGGGGTCTCCAACCTGAAGGATCAGCAGAAGTCACCTGGGAGGGGAAGAACCATGGAATTTGAGGCTTCTTGGGGCACTGGTGTTGCACTGGTGGGGGGTCCATCCAGCCCCAGGCAGGTGGGGGCTCAGCACGTCCCCCCAACCCCATTCCCCAGTGTGGACCCCAATGACCAGAAGAAGACGGCTTGCTACGACATCGACGTGGAGGTGGACGATCCCCTCAAAGCCCAGATGAGCAATTTCCTGGCCTCCACCACCAACCAGCAGGAAATCGCCTCCCTGGATGCCAAGGTGGGAGGGGACACTGCCAGGGGACAGCCCTGTCCTGTGGGGGGACACAGCTTCTCTGACCCCTGTCACCCCCCCAGATCCATGAGACCATCGAGTCCATCAACCAGCTGAAGACACAGAGGGATTTCATGCTGAGCTTCAGCAACAACCCCCAGGATTTCATCCAGGAATGGATCAAATCCCAGAGGAGGGACCTCAAGGTGACAATTGCTGAGGAGATTTTGGTTGGATATTGGGGGAGATTTCTTCATGGAAGGGGTTGTCTGGCGCTGGCACAGCTGCCCAGGGCAGGGGTGGAGTCCCCATCCTTGGAAGGGTTCAAAACCACAGAAGTGGCCCTTGGGGACATGGAGTGAGCGTGGTGGTGGTGTGGGTAAGGGTTGAAGGTCTTTTCCAGCCCAAACAATTCCATGGTTCTGAGGCCCTGGGGCTGAGCAGGGAGGGAGGGGTCTGGGTCCATCTTGGGGCTCAGGGAGGGATCTGGATCCTCACGGGGCTCACTCCCTCCCTTTGGGTCAGATCATCACGGATGTGATCGGGAACCCCGAGGAGGAGCGGCGGGCCGAGTTTTACCAGCAGCCCTGGGCGCAGGAGGCCGTGGGCAGACACATCTTTGCCAAGGTGAGCTCGGGGCTGGGGCCGGGGCTGGGATGGCAGGGAGGGATCCCTGGGACGCCGGGCAGTGTCCCCTGTCCCTCGCTGACCGCCGCGGTGTCCCCAGGTCCAGCAGCGCCGGCAGGAACTGGAACAAGTGCTCGGGATCCGCCTCACTTAAGGCGGGCGGGGCCGCGCTGCCCGAGCCGGACGGTACCGACTGGAAGCCACAGCACTTGCACAGACCCGATGTGCCTGGAGGGATGGGAGCCCCCCCGGCCCCCCCCCGGGCCCAGCACAGCGGGGTCCCCGCTCCCCCCAAGCCCCCGCAGCGCCTCCTCCCTCCGCTTTGCATCGCGCCTGCCCCCGCGGGGCTCCCGCTCCCCTCCTGCTCCCAACAACCCGGGAACGGGAGCCGGGGAGCGCTGCCCGTGCCCGGGCGGAGGAGCCGCCAGCCCCACCCCGAGCCCAGCAGGCCCCGCCCTGCCCCTCTTCGACCAAAGTTCGTCATTCCAAATGCCAGCTACCCCCGGACCCCCGACGTTTTGCACTATTTTTGTGAACAGGTTTTATATAAAAAAAAAACCACGGGAAAAAAAAAAAAAAACCAAGGCGGCGTTTTGTACAGTGGGTTTGTATTTGATGAATGAGTTAATATATTGAGTTCCTCTTCCTGCACTGGGCTCTGCGGGGGCTCGGGGAGGCTCCCGGGGCTGCTCTGGGGATTCGGAACCGAGGGTTGGGGTTCAGTTTGTGACAATCAGTTTATTCCTTCCCCCCCTCCCGCTGTTCTACCTAATTCCATAATTAACCACTTGTCTTGACGAGGTCTGGGGGCAGAGGGGGTCACTCTGCCCCAGGAGCCTGCAGCCAGTGGGGGCACGGGGGCACCAAGAACTGGAGATACTGGGGAGGGGACCACGGGGACAGTGCCACCACTGCCACCCCCACTGAAGTGCCTTTGCCCCCCTGCAGGCTCCCGAGGTGGGGGGGCGTTTACAGATTCCCAGGGTTGGGCTCAGGGGTGCCTGCTCTGCCTCTTGTGTAACCAGTTTTTGTCTATTTTGGATCTTTTCTAATAAAAGCAGTTAGCAGCAGCCTTGTGGGGTGTGTGCTGTGTCCCGCAGCCCTGGGGGTGTGCAGTGTCCTGCAGCCCCCACCCTGTCCCCAAATCAGTCCCCAGCTCAGCACCCAGGCCTGGCCACAGCAGCTCTTTATTGACAGCACAGAGGGAGCAGCTCCAGCCTCACGTTACTTCCACAGCTTCTTGATGGACATGTTCTTCTCACTGTCCTTCTGCATCACCTGGCGGGGAGGGGACGGGGTGGGTCCAACATTCAGTGCCCCAATTAAGTGTTAATTACCCCCAAAAACACCACAAGACCGAGATGCAGCCCTGTACTGGGAGGGCACAGCAGCTGCTCTGTCCAGCCAGGCTGTGCCCCAGCAGCCTCTCCACCTCACTCATTGTGCTCCTGGTAAACCCCAGCCAGGACCCTTTGTGTCCCTGTCACCTCCCAGTGTCCCCTCTCCCCTGGCACCCACCTTGGCCACGGCCATCTCAAAGTCCTCCTGTGTGACGTGCACCCTCCTCTCCCTCAGCGCGTACATCCCTGCCTCTGTGCACACGCCCTGAGGGGACAGCAGGGGACGTCAGCCCGTGCCCCCCGTGCCAGCCCCGTGTCCCCAGGGTCCCCTGCTCACCTTCACCTCAGCCCCCGAGGCCCCCGGCATCAGCTCCGCGATTTTCCGCAGGTTGATGCCCCGGGTCAGGTTCATCTTCCGGGAGTGGATCTTGAGGATGTCCAGGCGGGCCTGGGGCAGGGGCACAGAGAGGGTTGGAGCCCAGAACGGCTCCTGGGGACAGGGTGGGGACAGGGCCAGCCGGGGGTGGCTCTGGTACCTCCTCGTTGGGAGGGGGGAACTCGATTTTCCTGTCGATGCGGCCGGGGCGCAGCAGGGCCGAGTCCAGGATGTCGATCCTGTTGGTGGCCATGATGACCTGCACAGGGGCACAGCTGTCACCTCCCTGGGCACCCCGGGGCTGGCAGCACCCCGGGCAGGGCCGGCCCCTCTACCTTGATGTTCTTGGTGGCCTCAAAGCCATCGAGCTGGTTGAGCAGCTCCAGCATGGTGCGCTGCACCTCGCTGTCGCCGCCCGAGCCGCCCTCCAGGCGGGAGGAGCCGATGGAGTCGATCTCGTCCATGAAGATGATGGAGGGCGCGTGCTCCCGGGCCATGACGAACAGCTCCCGCACCATGCGGGCCCCTGGGGGCCACGGGGTCAGCCTGGCCCCAGCACACCCACCCCGAGGTGCCCTGGGGGTCAGCCTGGCCCCGGCACACCCACCCCGAGGTGCCCTGGGGGGCAGCCTGGCCCCAGCACACCCACCCCGAGGTGCCCTGGGGGTCAGCCTGGCCCCAGCACACCCACCCCGAGGTGCCCTGGGGGGCAGCCTGGCCCCAGCACACCCACCCCGAGGTGCCCTGGGGGTCAGCCTGGCCCTGAGCACACCCACCCCGAGGTGCCCTGGGGGTCAGCCTGGCCCCAGCACACCCACCCCGAGGTGCCCTGGGGGTCAGCCTGGCCCCGGCACACCCACCCCGAGGTGCCCCTGGGGGGCAGCCTGGCCCCAGCACACCCACCCCGAGGTGCCCTGGGGGGTCACAGGGTCAGCCTGGCCTGAGCACACCCACCCCGAGGTGCCCTGGGGGTCAGCCTGGCCACAAGCACACCCACCCCGAGGTGCCCTGGGGGTCAGCCTGGCCACAAGCACACCCACCCCGAGGTGCCCTGGGGGTCAGCCTGGCCCCGGCACACCCACCCCGAGGTGCCCTGGGGGTCAGCCTGGCCCCAGCACACCCACCCCGAGGTGCCCTGGGGGGTCACAGGGTCAGCCTGGCCTGAGCACACCCACCCCGAGGTGCCCTGGGGGTCAGCCTGGCCACCAGCACACCCACCCCGAGGTGCCCTGGGGGTCAGCCTGGCCACAAGCACACCCACCCCGAGGTGCCCTGGGGGTCAGCCTGGCCCCGGCACACCCACCCCGAGGTGCCCTGGGGGTCAGCCTGGCCCCAGCACACCCACCCCGAGGTGCCCTGGGGGTCAGCCTGGCCCCAGCACACCCACCCCGAGGTGCCCTGGGGGTCAGCCTGGCCACAAGCACACCCACCCCGAGGTGCCCTGGGGGACACAGGGTCAGCCTGGCCCCGGCACACCCACCCCGAGGTGCCCTGGGGGACACAGGGTCAGCCTGGCCCCAGCACACCCACCCCGAGGTGCCCTGGGGGTCAGCCTGGCCCCAGCACACCCACCCCGAGGTGCCCTGGGGGTCAGCCTGGCCCCGGCACACCCACCCCGAGGTGCCCCAGGGCAGCCCCCAGGCCCCGTTACCTTCCCCGATGAACTTCTGCACCAGCTCGGAGCCGGAGACGCGGATGAAGGTGCAGTCGGTGTGATGGGCCACGGCCCTGGCCAGCAGCGTCTTCCCCGTGCCGGGGGGGCCGTAGAGCAGCACCCCCTGGAAGGGCCACACGGCACCTCAGCGCCCGCCTGGGGACACGGGGACAGCCCAGGCACCCCCGGGGCAGCACTCACCTTGGGCTGGGCGATGCCCAGCGCCTCAAAGAGCTCCGGGTGCTTCACCGGCAGCTCGATCACCTCCTTGATCTCCTTGATCTGCTTGTCCAGGCCCCCGATCATCTCGTAGGTGGAGTCGGGGACCTTCTCCACCATCATGAGGGACACCAGCGGGTCCACCTTGTTGGGCAGGATCTTGTGCAGGGTGTAGCTGTCGTTGCGCAGCGCCACGCGGCAGTTGGGGGTCACCTGTGGGGACAGAGGGGGGCTGGGTGTCCCTGGCAGCCCCGGGGAGCCCCCGCGGCCCCGCGGCACTCACGTCGTTGATGTCGATGTTCTTGTCCACGTCCACCACAAACTTGCCCTCGGGGTGCACCTGCAAAGGGGCAAACACCCCCAGGAGTGGTTTCCCTGGGAATTCCCTGCTCAGGGGGATCCACAGCGCCTGGGAGGAGCAGGAGCCAGGAGCTCCAACCCCACCGGGCACCCCGGGCCCAGCAGAGCCATCCCAACGAGCTCCTCTGGACAAGGAGATGCCACCCCACGGCCCTGAGCTGTCCCCTCCCCCGTGGGGACACAGGGCAGCCTCCTACCTTGACCAGCACCTTCTTCTTGTCCATGGCTCTCACCACCTCCCCCACGTAGGATCCCTGCTCCTGCAGCAGCTGCAGCTCCTCCCGCAGCAGCCGCACTGCGACGGGCACAGGGGCAGCTCAGAAACAGCCCCGAGGGCTGGAGCCCCCCACAGCCAGCCCAGAGACCCCCAACACAGCCCAGAGACCCCACAGCCAGCCCAGAGACCCCCAACACAGCCCAGAGCCCCCCACAGCCAGCCCAGAGACCCCCAAAGCCAGCCCAGAGACCCCCAAGCCAGCCCAGAGACCGCAAACCCAGCCCAGAGACCCCCAAACCCAGCCCAGAGACCCCACAGCCAGCCCCGAGCCCCCCACAGCCAGCCCAGAGCCCCCAAACCCAGCCCAGAGCCCCCAAACCCAGCCCAGAGACCCCAAACCCAGCCCAGAGACCCCCACAGCCAGCCCAGAGACCCCCACAGCCAGCCCAGAGACCCCCACAGCCAGCCCAGAGACCCCAAACCCAGCCCAGAGACCCCCACAGCCAGCCCAGAGACCCCAAACCCAGCCCAGAGACCCCCAAACCCAGCCCAGAGCCCCCCACAGCCAGCCCAGAGACCCCAAACCCAGCCCCGAGCCCCCAAAGCCAGCCCCGAGCCCCCAAACCCAGCCCAGAGCCCCCAAACCCAGCCCAGAGACCCCCAAACCCAGCCCAGAGCCCCCAAACCCAGCCCAGAGACCCCCAAACACAGCCCAGAGACCCCACAGCCAGCCCAGAGCCCCCCAAACCCAGCCCAGAGACCCCCAAACCCAGCCCCGAGCCCCCAAACCCAGCCCCGAGCCCCCCAAACCCAGCCCCGAGCCCCCCAAACCCAGCCCCGAGCCCCCCAAACGCAGCCCCGAGCCCCCAAACCCAGCCCAGAGACCCCCAAACCCGTCCCCAAGCCCCACCCTTGGCGTTGAGCTCGTTCCTCTGCGCCTGCAGCCGCCGCAGGTTCTGGCTCTTCTCGTTCACAATGAGCTGCAGGGGAAAGGCTTTGCTGGGTGGGCTCAGCCACGGCCCCAGCACGGCTTGGAGCTCGGAATCATGGAATGGTTTGGGATGGAAAGGATTTTAAAGCTCATCCCTGCACGGGCAGGGACACCTCCCACTGCCCCAGCCCGCTCCAGCCTGGCCTGGGGCACTGCCAGGGATCCAGGGGCAGCCACAGCTGCTCTGGGCACCCTGTGCCAGCCCTGCCCACCCTCCCAGGGAACAATTCCTGCCCAAAATCCCACCCAAGCCTGCCTCACCTGCAGCTCCTCGATCTTGGACAGGTAATACTGCCGCAGCCCCGAGCCGCCCTTGCCGTCGTCCATCTCCATCTGGGACAACAGATCTCAGCGGCCGCCGACAGCCCCGCAGCCCCGCGGGGCCCCGGTTCCCCCCTCACCGCCGCCGGGCCGCTCCCGGCTCCTTCTCCCCGCTCCCATCCTCTGTTCCCAGCCGCGCTCCCGAGTGTCCTTTTCCTTCCCCCCACTCCCTTCCCGGCCCCCCCAGCCGAGTCCTGGCTCCCCCGCGCTCCCGGCGGTGCCTCAGCAGCTCCCGCTCCCGGTCCCCTCCCGCCCCTCAGGCCCCGCCGAGTCACGGCGCTGCCAGGCCGCGAGCAGCCCCGGCAGCAGCAGAGCGCGGGCGCAGCACGGAGCACCCCGAGTCCTTCCCGGAGCCCCGCCGGTTCATCCCCGGCCCGGTCCCGGCCCGGTCCCGCCCGGTCCGCACCTGCTCGGGCCCGTCCACCGCCATCTTCTCCGCCGGCATCGGGCCCCAACAAAGATGGCGGCCGCCGGCTTCTTCTGCCCGGCCCCCGCGCACCCGGCGTGATGGCGTCACTTCCTCCTCCGACACACCCCCGCCGGGTGGGCATAGTGCGCATGCGCAATGTGGCTCACTCGTGTCGGGACTGTGCCGCCATCTTGGAACGGTCAAAGGTGATATCTCTGTCTAGTACGGTACCGGAGGGGAAGGACAGGCTTGTGATCACGGCACCGAGCGGGCCCGTTATCCTTTCCCGCACCTCCGAAGGGACCCGTTATCCCTCCCCTTCTTCCGCCCGCAGGCTGCGGAGGAAGGGGTGCGCCACGCCGAAAATGGCGGCCAGAGCAGGAGGAAGCGGAAGTTGGCTGGTTCGCGCGGGGCACGCCGGGAAGGCGCTGCAGGCACGCGGCGGGACCGGGACCGGGACCGGGATCGGGATCGGGATCGGGACCGGGACCGGGACCGGGATCGGGATCGGGATCGGGATCGGGGTCTGGACCGGGACCGGGATCGGGATCGGGATCGGGATCAGGGTCTGGATCGGGATCGGGGTCTGGATCGGGATCGGGATCGGGATCAGGGTCTGGATCGGGGTCTGGATCGGGATCAGGGTCTGGAGCGGGACCGGGATCGGGATCGGGACCGGGATCAGGGTCTGGAGCGGGATCGGGATCGGGTTCGGGACCGGGATCGGGATCAGGAGCGGGACCGGGATCGGGATCGGGATCGGGATCAGGGTCTGGAGCGGGATCGGGGTCTGGATCGGGATCGGGATCGGGATCGGGACCGGGACCGGGACCGGGATCGGGATCGGGACCGGGATCAGGGTCTGGAGCGGGATCGGGGTCTGGATCGGGATCGGGATCGGGACCGGGACCGGGATCGGGATCGGGACCGGGGTCAGGAGCGGGAGCGGGACCGGGACCGGGACCGGGATCGGGATCGGGATCGGGACCGGGGTCAGGAGCGGGAGCGGGACCGGGACTGGGATCGGGATCGGGATCGGGGTCTGGAGCGGAACCGGGATCGGGACCGGGATCGGGACCGGGATCGGGATCAGGGTCTGGATCGGGATCGGGATCAGGGTCTGGATCTGGATCAGGGTCTGGAGCGGAACCGTGTCGGTGTCCCGGGGCCGGTGGCTCGGGTTGGGGAAGGGGGCACGCGGGTGTCAGGGCCGGGTGTTGGGAGGCGCCAGGGGAGAGCAGCGGGGCCGGGGGGCGGCGGGGTGCGGGCGGGCCCGAGGGGCAGCGCCGGGAGCGGCGAGGGGGGCGAGGGAGGGCGGTGAGGAGGGGAATGGAGGAGCACCGAGAGAGAGGGATAACGAGGGGAGCACCGAGAGAGAGGGATAACGAGGGGAGCACCGAGAGAGAGGGATAGCGAGGGGAGCACCGAGAGGGGCAACGAGGGGAGCACCGAGAGGGGCAACGAGGGGAGCACCGAGAGAGAGGGATAACGAGGGGAGCACCGAGAGGGATAACGAGGGGAGCACCGAGAGGGATAACGAGGGGAGCACCGAGAGAGATAACGAGGGGAGCACCGAGAGGGATAACGAGGGGAGCACTGAGAGAGATAACGAGGGGAGCATTGAGAGGGATAACGAGGGGAGCACCGAGAGGGATAACGAGGGGAGCATCGAGAGGGATAACGAGGGGAGCACTGAGAGAGATAACGAGGGGAGCACCGAGAGAGAGGGATAACGAGGGGAGCACCGAGAGAGAGGGATAACGAGGGGAGCACCGAGAGGGATAACGAGGGGAGCATCGAGAGGGGCAACGAGGGGAGCACCGAGAGGGGCAGCGAGGGGAGCACCGAGAGAGATAACGAGGGGAGCACCGAGAGGGATAACGAGGGGAGCACTGAGAGGGATAACGAGGGGAGCACCGAGAGGGATAACGAGGGGAGCACTGAGAGGGGCAACGAGGGGAGCACCGAGAGAGCTGAAGAGACACGGAGGGCACTGAGGGGACACTGAGGGAGGCCAGGCCTCCCCTGCAGAGCCTCGGGGACCCCCAGCCGCCCCTCAGCCCCGCTTTCCCCCCAGGCCCGAGCCCTCGGCTGACAGCTCATCCCAGCCCTCCCGAGGGGCCGCCCCGCCGCCACCATGGGCAAGAAAAGCAAAGTGGGCAAGAGCCGGCGGGACAAGTTCTACCACCTGGCCAAGGAGACGGGTGAGGGAGGAGCTTGCCCGGCGCTGGGGACGGCGGGGCTGCGGTCCCTGTCAGCCCCGTGACCGCCCCTCTGCTGCCCCCAGGCTTCCGCTCCCGCTCCTCCTTCAAGCTGCTGCAGCTCAACCGCAAATTCCAGTTCCTGCAGAGGGCCCGGGCGCTGCTGGACCTGTGTGCGGCCCCGGGCGGCTGGTGAGTGGGGACAGCCACCCACGGGGGACAGCCACCCACGGGGGACAGCCACCCGCGGGGGACAGCCACCCAGGGTGCCACCAGCTGGCCCGGGGGTGCCCTGCGTGCTCCTGCTGTGTCTCTGTCCTCGCTCCCACAGCCGGGGAGCTCAGCCCAGGGGTGAGAGCTCTCCTGGGCTCAGCTGTGCTGCTCTCTCTGCTTTCCAGGCTTCAGGTGGCTTCCAAGTTCATGCCGGTGTCCAGCCTGATCATCGGTGAGTGCCGGCGCTTGGCAGGAGCTGGGGACAGTCCCTGGGTGTCAGGGACAAAGGGGACCCTGCGGGGAAGCCACTTGGGCTGGGCTGGAGCCCCTGCTGAGGGGATTTGGTGTCTTTCTTCAATTGAGGGGTGGATCTGGTGCCCATCAAGCCCATCCCCAACGTGGTGACGCTGCAGGAGGACATCACCACCGAGAAGTGCCGCCAGGTACCGTGCCAGGTGTCACCCCGGGGCTCTGCAGGCGCCCAGGGGGGTCCCAGGGGGTGGGGTGGGGTCCTCGGTGAGGGACAAACGGGCGTCCCTGTCCCGCAGGCCCTGCGCAAGGAGCTGCAGACGTGGAAGGTGGACGTGGTGCTGAACGACGGAGCGCCCAACGTGGGAGCCAGCTGGGTGCACGACGCCTACTCCCAGGGTGGGGACACAGGGGACATGGGGACAGGGCCACCTCACTGCTCTGGGAGTGGGGACACAGGGGACATGGGGACAGGGCCACCTCACTGCTCTGGGAGTGGGGACACAGGGGACATGGGGACAGGGCCACCTCACTGCTCTGAGAGTGGGGACACAGGGGACAGGGCCACCTCACTGCTCTGAGGGTGGGGACATGGGGACAGGGCCACCTCACTGCTCTGAGAGTGGGGACACAGGGGACATGGGGACAGGGCCACCTCACTGCTCTGAGGGTGGGGACACAGGGGACATGGGGACAGGGCCACCTCACTGCTCTGAGGGTGGGGACACAGGGGGACACGGGGACAGGGCCACCTCACTGCTCTGAGAGTGGGGACACAGGGGGACATGGGGACAGGGCCACCTCACTGCTCTGAGAGTGGGGACATGGGGGACGTGGGGACAGGGCCACCTCACTGCTCTGGGAGTGGGGACATGGGGACAGGGCCACCTCACTGCTCTGAGAGTGGGGACACAGGGGACATGGGGACAGGGCCATCTCACTGCTCTGAGAGTGGGGACACAGGGGACATGGGGACAGGGCCACCTCACTGCTCTGGGAGTGGGGACACAGGGGACATGGGGACAGGGCCATCTCACTGCTCTGAGGGTGGGGACACGGGGGACACAGGGGACAGGGCCACCTCACTGCTCTGAGAGTGGGGACACGGGGACAGGGCCACCTCACTGCTCTGGGAGTGGGGACATGGGGGACATGGGGACAGGGCCACCTCACTGCTCTGAGAGTGGGGACACAGGGGACATGGGGACAGGGCCACCTCACTGCTCTGAGAGTGGGGACACAGGGGACATGGGGACAGGGCCATCTCACTGCTCTGGGAGTGGGGACACAGGGGACATGGGGACAGGGCCACCTCACTGCTCTGGGAGTGGGGACACAGGGGACATGGGGACAGGGCCACCTCACTGCTCTGGGAGTGGGGACACAGGGGACATGGGGACAGGGCCATCTCACTGCTCTGAGGGTGGGGACACGGGGGACACAGGGGACAGGGCCACCTCACTGCTCTGAGAGTGGGGACACGGGGACAGGGCCACCTCACTGCTCTGAGACAGGTCCAGGCTGGTTTGGGTTGGGAGGGAGCTTGAAGCCCCTGTCCCACACGACACAAAGAACGACACTCACACACTGGGATGTCCAAGGCAAAAGGGGCAGTTCATTTACAGACCCCGACATTTATACAATTCCAACAGTGACCATGGATTGGAGAATGAAAATTGTCCTCTCCAACCACACTGGGCAACCCAACAGCCCATCAATTTTCTTCTCCTTATGAGAGGAATGTAAAGGTGCATATACCATTATCATAACGACAAAGTTGTTTATATAAAATTGGGTCTGATTCTATTGTAAAAGGTAAACACAGAAAGCTGAAATAGAACTTTAGAAAAGCTTCTTAAAGAGACAGAAGACAACAGCAAAAATTCAGACAATAAAGCCCATCCAGTGCCAGCCCCTGCCAGAGGCAGGGACACCTTCCCCTGTCCCCGGCTGCTCTGAGCCCTGTCCAGCCTGGCCTTGGGGATGGGGCAGCCACAGCCTCTCTGGGAAACCCGTTCCAGCCCCCTCCACCCTCCCAGGGAGGTGTCATTCCCTCACTCCCTCTTCTCTCCTGCTGCAGCCAACCTGACCCTCATGGCCCTGAAGCTGGCCTGCGAGTTCCTGTGCAAGGGCGGCTGGTTCATCACCAAGGTGTTCCGTTCCCGGGACTACCAGCCCCTCCTGTGGATCTTCCAGCAGTTCTTCCAGAAGGTCCAGGCCACCAAGCCCCAAGCCTCCCGCAACGAGTCTGCCGAGATCTTCGTGGTGTGCCAGGGTGAGCACCCGGGGGGGCCTGGAGCTGCTGGGATGGGGCTGGGAAAACCTGCTGGTGGTTCTGATCCCTCCATCCCACAAGGAATGGTTCTGATCCCTCCATCCCACAAGGAATGGCTCTGATCCCTCTATCCCACGGGGGATGGCTCTGATCCCTCCATCCCACAAGGGATGGCTCTGATCCCTCCATCCCACGGGGGATGGCTCTGATCCCTCCATCCCACAAGGGATGGCTCTGATCCCTCCATCCCACAAGGAATGGTTCTGATCCCTCCATCCCACAAGGAATGGCTCTGATCCCTCCATCCCACAAGGAATGGCTCTGATCCCTCCATCCCACAAGGAATGGCTCTGATCCCTCCATCCCACAAGGAATGGTTCTGATCCCTCCATCCCACGGGGGATGGCTCTGATCCCTCCATCCCACAAGGAATGGCTCTGATCCCTCCATCCCACGGGGGATGGCTCTGATCCCTCCATCCCACAAGGAATGGCTCTGATCCCTCCATCCCACAAAGGATGGCTCTGATCCCTCCATCCCACAAGGAATGGCTCTGATCCCTCCATCCCAGCAGGAATGGTTCTGATCCCTCCATCCCATAAGGGATGGCTCTGATCCCTCCATCCCAGGAGAAAAGGCTTTGATTCCTTCATCCTGGAAGGAATGGCTCTGATGGCTCTGATTTTTCTGTTCTGGTTGGTTCTGATTCCTCCATGCCAGAGGAATGTCTCTCATGGCTCTGATCCCTCCATCCCAGGTTATCAGGCTCCAGACAAAATCGACAGCAAGTTTTTTGACCCCAAATTCGCCTTCAAGGATGTGGAGGTTCCCGCCAAGTCTGTCAGTGAGCTGGTCAGCAAGAAGAAGCCCAAGGTATGAGTAAGGCCAGACACAGATGGGGCTGGGCTTGAAGAGGTTGTGATAACTAAAGTTGTTCAGAAAAACAGAAGATTTTGGCGTGGGAAGTGTTGGAAGAGCCCGTTTGGGGAGGTTTGGAGCCCTAAAGCCCCTGCAGCGCTGAAGTGGGGATTGTGAGGCTGGGTCAGTTAAACCCTGCAGGGGTTGGGCACAGGGTCTGTGTCTCTCTGAGGTGGCTTTGGGACAGTAAATCTGTGTCAGGTGGCCTCAGCTGAGCACGGAGGTGACACAAACCAGAGGTGTCATTGTCAGCCTGTGTGTCTGAGGCAGGGCTGGGAGCTGCTGCTGGGCTGGGGCTGGTGACTTGTCCCAGCTCAGGCTGAGGTTGGGAACGATTTCTAAAGGTCTCAAGTACAACCCACAGGCACACTTAGGTGCCCACTGCAGCAAGATATGAGTTAGGTGACTCCATCCAGCCTTCAGGGCTGGAGGCATCTGCCAGTCTGTCCCCTGCCCTGGCTGCCACAGCCCCTTTTCCCCCCAGGCCGAGGGCTACGCTGAGGGTGACACCACCCTGTACCACCGCTTCACCCTCATGGACTTCCTCAAGGCTGCCAACCCCGTGGACTTCCTCTCCAAGGCCAACGAGGTGTGTGCCTGGCAGGACTCCCTGTCCCTGTCCCTGTCCCTGTCCCTGTGGAGGGGAGGCTGGGATTTAAATCCCTTTCCCTGTGCCAGATCACGCTGGGGGATGGGGAGCTGGAGAACCACAGCTCCACCACAGAGGAGCTGCGCCAGTGCTGCAGGGACATCCGAGTGCTGGGCCGCAAGGAGCTCAGGTGCCGGGGGACACCGGGACAGCCACAGCCCCCAGCTGGGCCTGGGGGACAGCCACAGCCCCCAGCTGGGCCTGGGGGACAGCCACAGCCCCCAGCTGGGCCTGGGGGACAGCCACAGCCCCCAGCTGGGCCTGGGGGACAGCCACAGCCCCCAGCTGGGCCTGCTGGCTGCCCCTGACAGCTGCCACCCCACACAGGGCCCTGCTGAACTGGAGGACGAAGCTGCGGCGGTTCCTGGCCAAGAAGCTGAAGGAGCAGGCCAAGGAGTTGGACATCAAGTAGGAGCAGGGAGCAGGGCTGTCCCCAGGCTGGGATGGGTTGTCCCCAGGCTGGGATGGGATGTCCCCAGCACAGCTCCACTGAGCTCCTTCCTTTTGGCAGCTTGAGCTCCGGTGAGGAGGAGGAGAGCAGGGAGGAGGAGAAGAAGGAGAAGATGGAGGCAAAAGCTGCAGCTGCTGAGGAGGCAAAGGAGCAAGAGGAGGTGGAGCTGGCCTTGGCAGAGATGAAGGCTGAGGAGCTGGCGGAGCTGAAGAGGTAGAAAGAGGAGGAGAGATGGGGCTGCAGGCATGGAGACAGGAGATGGCAGTGTCATCCTGTCCCTCTGTCTGGGGGGGCTGTGGGTTTGGAGTCCCTGGGCTCCTCTGCTCCTCCAAGCAGCTGAAGCAGCTGAAGAGCCCTGGGGGCCCTCCCAGAGGGTTGGCAGTGCTGTGGCAGCCCCTGGGGTGTTTGTGTGGGGAGGGGCCAGCGTGGCCTCATTCCTCTGCCCCCTCCAGGAAGAAGAAGAAGATCCTGAAGGAGCAGCGGAAGCAGCGGGAGCGTGTGGAGCTGAAGATGGACCTGCCTGGGGTGTCCATCGCTGACGATGGTGACAGCAGCATGTTCTCCCTGCGGAGCATCCACAGGAACCCGGTGTGTGCGGGGACACGGGCTGGGACAGGGCCTGGCCTGGGGCTGCATCCCAACCTGGAATGGTCTGGGTTGGAAAGGACCTTAAAGAGCATCCAGGGACACCGGGGAGGGACAGTGTCACACACCACACAAAGAAATGACACCCACACGTTGAGAAGTCCAGAGCAAAAAAAAAAGCAGTTTATTTACAAACTTCAACATTTATCAAATTCCAGTAGTGACCGTGGATTGGAGGAAGAAAATCTTCCTCTTCAACCACACTGGGCAACTCAACAGTCCATCAGCAGCCTCCTCCTTATTAGAAAGTAAACATAGTTAAATAGTTACAGTGACAAAAAAAGTTGTTTATGTGAAATCATGTCTGACTCCATTACAAAAAGTAAACACAAAAAGCTAAAATAGAACTTTAAAAAACTTCTTAAAAAGACAGAGGAGAACATCAAAAACCCAAACAGCAGGACAGGGTCTGGCTTGGGGTTCCATCCCAACCTGGAATGGTTTGAGTTGGAAAGGACCTTAAAGGGCATCCAGGGACACCGGGGTGGGACAGGGCAGGGCCTGGGGCTCCTCTGTGACTCTGTCACCTGTGTGACTCTGCGCCTGTGCTGCATGGTGTCACCTGTGTGACTCTGTGCCCTGTGTGACTCTGTGCCCGTGCTGCATGGTGTCACCTGTGTGACTCTGTGCCCTGTGTGACTCTGTGCCTGTGCTGCATGGTGTCACCTGTGTGACTCTGTGCCTGTGCTGCATGGTGTCACCTCTGTGACTCTGTGCCCTGTGTGACTGTCACCTGTGTGACTCTGTGCCTGTGCTGCATGGTGTCACCTGTGTGACTCTGTGCCCTGTGTGACTCTGTGCCCGTGCTGCAGCTGCTGGAGGAGCTGTCCCGGGGGGACATGGCCTCGGCCGACGCGCTGCTGGAGAGCAGCCCCGGGGACGATGACATTTACCTGTCGGATCACAGCGACGAGGACGACGTGTCCCTGGCCAGCGAGCTGGACCCCGAGGAGCTGCTGGAGATCGAGGCCCGGCAGCGGAGGCTGGAGCGGGAGCAGCGTGGGAAGAGGTGAGAGGGGAGAGGGGAGAGGTGAGAGGGGAGAGGGGAGAGACCTCCTGGGGCAGGGGCTGCCCTGGGAGCAGCTGCAGGGCCCAGCCGGGGCTGGGGGCACTGACCCTGCTGCTCCGTGTCACAGGCCCAAGTTTAAGCAGAAGGCAGAAGAGGAGGAGGAGGAGGAAGGGCAGGAAGTGGAGAATCCCCTGCTGGTGCCCCTGGAGGAGAAGTCAGTGCTGGAGGAGCGACAGACCAGCCTGTGGTTCGGGAAGGTGAGTCCCGCTCGTGGGGCAGGAATGATGGAGCAGCCTCGGCCCCAGCAGCTGCCCAGGACTGTCCTGGGGCTGACCCCCCCTCCCTGGGGCTGACCCCCCTCCCTGGGGTTCACCCCCCTTACTCCCTGGAGCTGATCCCCCCTTACTCCCTGGGGCTGACCCCCCTCCCTGGGGCTGACCCCCCCCTCCCTGGGGCTGACCCCCCTCCTCCCTGGGGCTGAACCCCCTCCCTGGGGCTGACCCCCCTCCTCCCTGGGGCTGACCCCCCCTCCCTGGGGCTGATCCCCCTCCCTGGAGCTGATCCCCCTCCTCCCTGGGGCTGATCCCCCCCTCCCTGGGGCTGACCCCCCCTCCTCCCTGGGGCTGACCCCCCCTCCTCCCTGGGGCTGACCCCCCTCCTCCCTGGGGCTGAACCCCCTCCCTGGGGCTGATCCCCCTCCCTGGGGCTGACCCCCCTCCTCCCTGGGGCTGACCCCCCCTCCCTGGGGCTGACCCCCCTCCTCCCTGGGGCTGACCCCCCTCCTCCCTGGGGCTGACCCCCCTCCCTGGGGTTCACCCCCCTCCTCCCTGGGGCTGACCCCCCTCCCTGGGGCTGACCCCCCTCCCTGGGGCTGACCCCCCCTCCCTGGGGCTGATTCCCCCCTCCCTGGGGCTGACCCCCCTCCTCCCTGGGGCTGAACCCCCTCCCTGGGGCTGACCCCACTGTTCCCCATCCCAGGACGCCTTTGCTGGCATCGAGGATGACGCAGACGAGCAGCTGGAGCTGGGGCAGGCGCAGATGTTGGCTGAGAGGCAGCGTGAGGCTCAGAGAGGTGAGGGGCACAGGGGAACAGTCCCACAGCCCAGTGTGGGCCACTGGCTCCAGCCACAATGGGACTGCTGCCCTGAGCAGCAGCCTGGGGTTGTTTGGGTTGGAAAGGATCTTAAAGAGCCCCCAGTTCCAGCCTTGCCGTGGGCAGGTACATCTCCCACTAGGCCAGAGGCTGTTCCCAGCATGTGTCACTAACGAGCTGCCATTAGTGCAGTGTTAATGAGCAGGATCTCTAGAGGAGTGTCTGCAGCAGGCTCTGCCTTGGCTCCATCTCACCCAGTGCTTTCCACTCCCAGAAAAAACAACAAAGAAAGGGCAGAAGAAGAAGAAGGCGGCCCAGGAGGAGCCTCCAGCTGAGCCCGCCCCTGCAGCAGCCACAGCTCCCGATGCCAGTGAGGCTCAGGAGGAGCAGAGCAGTGATGATGACAGCAGCAGTGAGGATGAGAGGTGAGGGCTGAGGGGGGTCAGGGTGTCCTCCCCAGCTCCACAGCCCTGGAGAGCTGAGGGAGCCCAGCCTTGCCCACTGCTCTCCACAGGCCCCTGGCACCGCTGGAGAAGAAGCGGGGCCGTGTCGAGCCCTGTGGCTTCGAGGTGGTGCCCATTGAGAAACCAGGTGAGTGTGGGGCTGTGGGGGTCCCTTGGGAGGGACAGGAGGCAGGGACAGGTCTGGGGGTCCCTCGTGAGGGGCAGGAGATGGGGGCAGGGACAGGTCTGGGGATCTTTCAGGAGGGACAGGAGGCAGGGGCAGGTCTGGGGATCTTTCAGGAGGGACAGGAGGCAGAGACAGGTCTGGGGGTCCCTCGTGAGGGACAGGAGATGGGGGCAGGTCTGGGGGTCCCTCGTGAGGGACAGGAGATGGGGGCAGGGACAGACCATGCTCCCAGGGCTGCTCCCTGGCTCTTGGGCTGCAGCCAGGCCAAGCTTTCCCTGTCCCACAGTGAAAAGAGTCCTGGATGCAGAGGGCCTGGCCCTGGGCTCTGTCATTGTCAGCTCCAAAAAGGCCCGGCGGGACCTGATCGACGACTCCTTCAACAGGTACTGGGCTGGGGCTGCAGGGGACGGGTGAGGTGGGGCCCCCACGTCCTGCTGACGGCTCAGCTGGGCCCCTGCAGGTACTCCTACAACGAGGAGGAGGGGGAGCTGCCCGAGTGGTTCACGGAGGAGGAGCGGCAGCACCGGCGGCGGCAGCTGCCCGTGGACAAGCAGACGGTGGAGGCCTATCGGCAGCGCTGGAGGGAGATCAACGCCCGCCCCATCAAGAAGGTGGCCGAGGCCAAGGCCCGCAAGAAGCGGAGGGTGAGTGAGGGTGGGCTCCCAGGGGTGCCCTGACCCCTCTGCCAGGGCCTCAGGCCTCCCTCTGACCTCTCCTCCAGTGCTCCTGTCCCTGCTCTGATACCCCTGTCCCACCTCTGACCCCTCTGTCCCGCTCCCAATTCCTCTCTCCCACCTCTGACCACTCCCTCTGGTCCCTCATCCATCCTCTGACTCCCCTGTCCCATATCTGACCCTTCTGTCCCTCTGCTGACCACCCCCTCTGATCCCCCATCCGTCCTCTGACCCTCTGTCCCCCCTCTGACCCTCTGACTCCCCTGTCCCCCCTCTGACTCCCCTGTCCCCCCTCTGACCCTCTGTCCCTCCTGATTCCCCTGTCTCTCCTCCAACCTTCGGTCTCCCCTCTGATGCCTCATCTGTCCCTCTGCTGACCACCCCCTCTGATCCCCCATCCATCCTCTGACCTTCTGTCCCCCCTCTGACTCCCCTGTCCCCCCTCTGATCCCTCATTTGTCCCTCCGTCCCCCCTCTGACCCCGTGTCCCCCCGGCTGTCCCCCAGATGCTGAAGAAGCTGGAGCAGATGAAGAAGAAGGCCGAGGCTGTGGTGAGCACCGTGGACATCTCGGAGCGGGAGAAGGTGGCCCAGCTGCGCCGGTGAGTGGCCAAGGCAGGAGCCAGCTCCTCCCTTGGTGGCCGCTGGGGCCTGTCCCTGCAGCCACTGGGACAGCTCTGTGTCCCCAGCCAGGCTGCCCCGGGGGTGGCAGCGCCACAGGAGGGGTGGGACCCGATGCTGTCCCAACACCAGCTTTGGTTTTTGTCCCAGCCAGGCTCACTCTGACCTTTGTCCTTCTCCTGCAGCATCTACAAGAAGGCCGGGCTGGCCAAGGAGAAGCGCCAGGTGACCTACCTGGTGGCCAAGAAGGGCGTGGGACGGCGGGTGCGGCGTCCCCCCGGCGTCAAGGGCCAGTTCAAGGTGGTGGACAGCCGCCTCAAGAAGGACGTGAGGGCTCAGCAGCGCAAGGAGCAGAAGAAAAAGCGCCACAAGTGAGGTGGGAGCGGCTCCATCCCCAGCAAGGGACTCAGCTCGGGGCACAGGGCTGGCTCCTGTGCCCCACGGCCACATCAGGAGCCCTGGGCACGGGGCTGGGCTGTGGCCACACCTTGCTCGGTCTGTGCCTTGCTGTGACAGTGCCTCGTGCCCTCCCCCGGGGCACGGAGGGGTCATTTGGCCCCAGGCTCCAACCCCGGCCCCTGGTGTCACAGCTCCAGGTGTACCAGGCTGGGGGATGCCCCCTGGGGCCATCACAGCAGCATCCAGGCCAGCCCCAGCTTCCCCCAGGGAGGGTTTGGCTCTGGGGGACATCCCTGGGCCAGAGCTGTCACTGAGGTGGCAGAACAGTGGTGCCCCTGCCCAGAGACAGCAGAGTTTAACCCCAGGCTGAGGCTGCCCAGGGCTGTGTCCTGCACCTGGGGGAGGTGAGGGACCCGTGGTGGCACTGCCCTGTCCCCCTGTGCCCTGTGACAGCAGAGAGGCACTGCTGGGTGTGTGCTGTGCACCTGCTCGTGCCTCGGGAGCCCACCCAGCTTTACAGGGATTGACTCTCCTGACCTGAACCCCCTGCCCCAGGCCACAGCTGCCACCCTGTCCCTGTCCCCACCCCTGCTGGGGTGGGACTCTCAAGGAAAAGACAGACCAAGAGTAAAGAAGTGCTTGGCTATGTGGCTTTATTCAGACCCAGGCCAGGGGCTGGGATCCTCCAGGCCCAAGAGGCACCTGGCTGGTTTGTGCTGGGACTGCAGAGTGTCCCCAAGTCCCCCATGGTGACACTGTCAGTGCTGGGGAGGGGGCTGGGGTGGATCCCAGGGCGGGTGAGGGGTGGTGGGGACCTGCCAGTGAAGCTCTGGGTCCCCTTCAGGTGCTGTGGGGAGGGGAGAGGCCGGAGCTGGCACCCCAGAAGCTGTGCAGGGGTGGCAGGAGGTGGCCCAGGGGTGCCCCTGTGGAGCTCCCCCGTGGCTGCTCAGCCAGGTGTGGCCATGTGGCTGTGGGTGTCCCTGGGCCTGCAGGAGCCCCTCGGCTGCAGATCCTGGGGGGGGAGAAGCTGTGGCTCCATCCAGAGGGGCCCTGCTGGGGGCCAGCGGTGCGGGGAGGGTCTCTGGGCCACCTCCTGCCCCCATGGAGGGTCAGGACCGTGGCCAGGGTGGGAGCAGAGACCCTCAGCCATCCCTGTCCCTGTGCTGCCAGGCTCCAGGCTGTCAGACATTTTCCTGCTCCTCTTCAAAATGGAATGTGGGGGTGCTGTGAGGGTGCTGTGCCCCACAGCCCCCCTCCATCACCCCTCCTTGCCCCCACCCTCTGGCTGAGCCCCATCCCATCCCTTGGAGCTCAGTGTCCCATCCCCTGGGTGACCCCAAACCCCGGGTGGGGAGCTCCAGGGGGTCACTGGAGGGAGGCCAGGGCTGATGGGGGCTGAGCCCCCTCGGAGAGGCACAGCACCTCCTGCACCCCCAGCCTGGACACCTCCCTGACCTCTGCCCCCAGGCTCTGGCCAGGAAATCCCCACCAACCAGGGCAGGACTCTGGGATGGACTCCTTTGTCCCCACTCCCTGCCCTCCTCCCCCCGGGGCTCAGCACAGCCCAGGGTGGGTGCCCATCCTGAGGGGGGGGTGACCCCTGGCCTGGCAGGCTCAGCCCCTACCTGAGCTGGGGGGTGCAGTGTAGGCCACGTCCACACGGTCACCTGCAAAGGGAGGGGTGGTGACCATGGGCCTGGGAGGAGCCAAAGCTCACCAGAGGGAGCTGGGAGCACAGCCAGACCCACTGAGCCCCTGGGGCTGCAGGGGTGGCAGCAGGGCCGGGGGACACGGCCCTGCAGGGCTCACCTGTCTCGTAGTAGTCGTACAGGGACACGGTGGCCGGCTGGAGGTTCCTCACCAGGAAGTCCTGCTGGGCTCGGAAGGAAAAGGTCTCCTCCTCCTTGCTCAGCTGTGGAGACAGCCCAGGGGGCAGGTGCAGCCACCCACCGTGGGGAGACCCTCCATGTCCCAGGGCTGCTCCTGTCCCCATCTCACCTGCTCCAGGTAAATTGTCACCTGGTCGGGCTGCACCTCCACCTTCTTCACCAGCTTCTGCCTCTTCAGCTGCAGGGACACAGCTCAGGAGGGGCCACAGCTGCTCCAGGGGTGCCCAGCACCCCGAGCAGGTGTCCCTCCTGTGTCCCACAGCCCCCGAGGGCAGGGACCTGTGGGATGGGGCATCCCAGAGCGGGGCAGGGGGCTCCTCACCTCCACCACGGATTTCTTGTCGGGGCTGTAGCCCGACGGCAGCTTGGCCTCGATGACGACCATGTTGGTGGCAGGACGCTCCCCGCTGTACCTGCAAGGGCAGAGCCCCGGGGTGGCCTTGGGGATTCCCTCCCTCTCTGGCCGCTCCCGCCCTCCCCAAAGCCGGGACAGCCCCGTCCCTACCGTGCCCAGAGGCGGAGCAGGAAGCTCCGTGTGCCAGACTCTGTCTCCACCCGTAGCTCGAACGCCTCCGTGCCGGGAGGGGGGGGCACGTTGTAGCGCAGGGTCACCTGGGGGGACAGCACGGGGTGAGGCCGGCGAGGGGACAGCGACAGGGCCGAGGACAGGGGGGAGCCCAGGCTGCCCCCACCTGCAGCAGGGCACAGCCCTGCCCGCGGGCCCGCAGCCCGTAGGTGCCCGGCAGCGGGGGCGGCAGGGCCGTGCGCTGCAGCACCAGCCGGTTGCCGCCGTCCAGCACAAAGTCCTGCGCCGTCCCCGCCGGCGATGTCACCGTCACCGTCAGGTCCCCGTTGCTGCCGTGGGTCAGGGTGGCGTATTTGGCCAGGGCTTGCAGGGCCACCACGGTGTCCTGTGCACACGGGGACAGCGCCGGGGTCACCCCCGAGCGCAGCTCCCGGGAGGGGCGGGTTTGGAGCAGCCCCTGGAGCCCGGGGCCGGTACCTGCGTGGAGGCAAAGCCCCCGTAGGGGTTCTGCTGCTTGCAGAGCCAGCGGACGATCTGGGACGCTGTCCCCAAGTCAGCAGGGGACACGGAGGGCTGGGACAGGTAGGCCAGCAGGACATAGGCTGTCATCTCCACCTCGGCTGGCGCAGCCGCCGCCCAGGACGGCTCCGAGGGCTTCTGAGCCTTCCCCTTCCTCTGCCAGTGGAGCTGCCCCTCTGGGGGAGCAGGGGCAGCAGCTCAGCCCCTGCCGTGGGCTGGGGTCCCTCCCAGAGGTGGCAGTGCCCCTGGTGCCCCTGCCTGGGCAGTACCTGCCCTCCCAGAGGTGGCAGTGCCCCTGGTGCCCCTGCCTGGGCAGTACCTGCCCTCCCAGAGGTGGCAGTGCCCCTGGTGCCCCTGCCTGGGCAGTACCTGCACTGACGCTGTGCTGGGCCAGGCGCTGCAGCTGCACCTGCTGCTGCTCCCGCAGCCCTGCCAGCCCAAACACGTAGGCGAGCAGGGCTTGTGTGTAGGGGTTGTCCGTGGGAGAATCCTCCAGGCACTTCAGGGCTGAGCTCACCGCCGGCTCCTGGCGTGGCAGCAGTCAGGAGCCAGCCCAGGGCACGGGACTCGCTCAGAGACCCCAGTGCTGCCCAGTGAGGTGGCCTGGAATGGCCAATCCCCTGTCCCAGCAGCTGTCCCTACCCCACCAGTCCCTGTGGGGAAGAAGGGTCCATCCTCACCAGCGTGGTCAGCCCCAGCTCCAGCATCGCTGCCGTCACGTACGCCGAGAGCGAGAGCTCGTCCGAGACGCCGCCCTGCAAGGGACAGACAGACAGTGGGACACGGGTCCGGCCGGGCTGTGACACCGACACAGGGACACCCCCACTGCCCAGACCGCGCTCTGGGTGCCCACCCCAGCCCCTGGCCCACCTGCAGGGCGTTGTTGAAGAGTTTGCCCACGCTGCGGAAGCAGCCGCTCTCCCTCTGGTGCTGCTGCAGCCAGCGCAGCGCGTCCGTGACGTGCCGCTCCTCGATGGCCACGTAGGCCCGGGCCTGCCCGAAGGACTTGAGGACAAACGCCGTCAGCCTGGAGCCGGGGGGACATCAGAGGGCTGAGGGTCAGCACCAGGGCTCCCTGGGTGGCAGGAGGAGCCCCGGATGCAGCTGCAGAGCCCTCACCAGGTGTTGCCCTCGGGATCGCTCTTCCCAAAGGCGCTGTAGGAGCCGTCGTCGTGTTTGTACTGCAGCTCCCGCTGGTACCCTGCAGGACATGGGGACGGGGCACTGTCACCCCAGGGGAGCCAGGTGGAGTGGGGAGGGGGCTGTGGGACAGTGGTGTCCCTCCCAGGCGGGGGTCAGGGTCGCACTGACCGCCCTGCAGGAACGCCTGTGCCTTGGCGCGGATGTCCGGCAGCAGCTGCCCGGTCTTCTCCAGGTACTGCTGGATGTAGATGTTGGGGGCAAAGCGAACCATGTTCTGCTCCCCACAGCCGTAGGGCATGGCCAGGAGACTGTCCACGTTCTGCAGGGCATTGCCCAGGATGTCACCTGTCCCAGGGGGACACATCATCAGCTGTGCCCCTGTCACCAGTACCTGTGTCCCTCTCCGTGTCAGCTCTGGGTGGTCCCACGTCCTGCTGAGCCTGGGGACCTCGGCACCCACCCTGTCCCCCGTTGTCCCCAGGCCCCCCCCAGGCTGTCCCTTACCCATCACAATGACGTGGGCTCTCTGGGAGCCCTCCAGGATGTTTGCAGGAATCTCCAAGGAGACTTCTTCAGCACCTGTGGGAACAGAGGGCCATGGCAGTGGCAATGCCCAGCTGTTCCTGGCCTGTCCCTGGCAGCCTCACCCACCCCGTTCTTGCCCAGGCACCCTGGCCCTTGGCTCCTCTGGCCCTTGTGACCAGTGGCCGAGCACTCCTGTGCCACATCCCATGGCACTGCTGGACACCCCTGGCCAGTCCTCCTACCTTCCTGGCAGAGCAGGGAGCTGTGAGCCTTCTCCACCAGGATCCCCCCGGGCTGTGAGGAAGCAGCACCAGAGTCAGTCAGGAGGAGGGACCCGCCTGTCCCTCTGTCCCCTGGGTCACCCCTGGCTCCATGTCTGGGTGCTCTGCCACTGCCCCCCAAGGGCTGTTTGCACCGTGCTCCCAAATCCATCCCATTTTCCTCCTCCACAACCCTCTGACCTGCACCAGCAGGGGCTTTATCACGGTGTCCACGCGGCCCTGGGCCGGCACCAGGGGCAGCTCGTTGCCACAGGGCTCGGCGGAGCTGAGGGCCTCGGTGCTCACGGTGATGTTCACTTCCCCTGCAGGTGCAAACACGGACTTCAGCCCCCAGGGAGCCCCCAAACCTGAGCACAGCCCCCTGGGCTTGGGGTGGGGCTGGCTGGACTGGGCTGGGGGTCCCCAGGAGGGTGGGAGTGGAGCGAGGGAGAACTCCCCAGGTGCTGCGGGGTTCCTGCCCACCCTACCCCGTGCCCTGAGGGGGTTCCCGGGCAGCAGGGTGGGGTGGTGGCAACTCTGTACCCAGGCTGGTGGCTCGCACGCCCCACTGGAAGGTCTTGGCTTCGTCTGCACAGACACAGCCCCTGTAGGTGTCCCCTGCGCCTGGTGACACCTCCAGCTCCGCCGACTCTGCCAGCGTCACCTGAACCTGTGGGGCACAGCCACGGCTCCGTCAGACCCCAGAGCTGGGCTCACCTGCCTGGGCCTCACCTGCACCCACCTGAACATGGCCACAGCCCCACCAGCCCCTGCCAGTCCCCCCGGTCCCCTGCCCGTCCCCCTCACCCTCAGGCACTGGCGCAGGTAGTTGAAGACGGTGGCCCTGAGGGTGAAGGTCTCGTGGCGCACCACGGCGTAGGGCAGCGCCAGCTCCACGAAGAAGGGCTGGAAGGCCGTGAGGGTGACAGCAGGGGACAGCCCCAGGCCCTGCGGGGCCGTGCAGAACATCCCGGCCTCCCACTCGGTGATGGCGTCGGGCACTGTCACTGTCACCTCGGCAGAGCCGCCCTCCCTGCGGCACAGAGCAGCGTGAGGCCACCCCGCCCTGCCTGGTGGCACCGCCTGAGTGGCACCGCTGTGACACTGCCGGTGCCATCCCACACGCAGCAGGAGTCCTGAGGTCCCCAGCTCTCCTCCCTTGGGAACTGCCCTCGCTCACCCCACAGGGACCAGGTCCCACAGCCACGTCTCTGGGAAATACATCCGGGGTGCTGGGGGCTCGTCCCTGTCCTCGATGGCCGGGATGGCCGGGCTGAACCCGGAACGGACAGGGACAACGCTGTTTAGCAGAACGACATCACGTCTGGCCTCTCCTGGAAAAGGCAGAGCAGAGCTTGGGGGCCTCAGCTCTCAGCTGGGCCTCGCCTGCAGGCAGCACAAGGGGGACCAAAATCTTCTTCCGTCCTCTTCCATCCTCTCTGATGCCGAGGGTATTTTCTGGATGGCTCCAAGTGCCCCTGAGGACACGGCAGCCAGGACTGGACACCAGCTCTTGGCTCTTTTCAGCTCAAGGGCTGTGCTCACCTCCAGGACCCGGGAGCCCAACTATGGGGAACCTGGGCTGGCAATCCTCCCTGGTCTTGGCGTTGGTGAAGAGCTTCAGGGCTGCACCCTGTGAAAAAGCAGAGGTTGTCCAACTCCCACAGCCAGCAGGAGGAACATCCCCATTCCAGCAGTGAGTAGTCCCAGGGCTACAGAAAACAACTGGAGAAGGAGCCTGGGCTTGGCAGCAAAGTCCTTTGCCAGAGGTGTGGCTTTCCCAGCACCTGGGAGAAGCAGGGGCGGCTCCTGGCCAGGGAGGGAACAGGGAGGTTACTCTGGTCGTAACCAGAGGTCCCAGCAGTTCCTCACCTGGAATAACTTGTAGGTTTCCATCCTGGAGTCCCACCAGAAGCCACAGAAGGGCTCGTCCTGGATGCTGTGGGGGTAGTTGAATTCAGGCAGTGCTTTGTAGACCTGGGGAATAAAGATGTGCAAAAGCCTCATTTTTGGAGCACGGGGCTCTGCCTGGGAGCCACCGCAGCACCGGGTCCGTGTGAGGGACACTTGAGCCCATGTCCTCCCTCCCCAGCCCAGGCTGCTCCAGGGGCTGCAGGGGCACCCCGGGCAGGGTCAGCACTCACAGCCTCGGCATTGAGCTCAGCCTCGGGCTTCAGGAGCAGCACACTGCGATCCACAGCTCGGACAGCACACAGGGAGCCCGGGGCAGCCCCCAGCTGCAGCCTCAGCGCTGCCCCAGGCAGGGCCCTGGCCTCTGAAAATGCCATCTTCACCTGCACAGGGACATCAGGGGACAGGGGCAGAGGGCAGCACCTCCTGTGGAGGGGCAGGACCGAGCCACGGGGAGGGAGGGCTCTTCTCAGAGGGTTTGGGCCTCGGGGAATGGGCTGAGGGGCCGTGACACTGCCATGCACCTGGAGCAGGATGGATGCCAAGGCAGGCAGCCACAGACACCCCAGCTCCTCTCACCTGGTTGGGGAAGCACTTGGCCACGTAGAGCTCAGTGACATCAGCCACCATCTCGCCGTTGGGCAGCACCACATAGACCAGAAGCCTGGCCATGGGCGCCAGCTCCAGCCCAATGGGCAGCTCCAGGAACAGGGAGACTCTCTGTCCTGGGCCGTGGAAAGGGGGGAGATGTTACCCAGGGAAACTGCAGCTGCTCCAGCTCTGGAAGTGTCCAAGGCCAGGCTGGACAGAGCTTGGAGCACCCTGGGAGAGTGCAAGGTGTCCCTGCCCAGGGCAGGGGGGTGGAGTGGGGTGGGCTTGGGGACCCCTTCTAACCCAAACCATTCCATGGTTCTGTGAGGAGCAGGCACAGGGAGCAAGGCCCTGCACAGCCCCTGTGGGACGTACCAGGCTCTGCAGTGACCTCTCTGCTGAAGATGCTGCTGATGGTCCCCTTGGCCAGGACCTGCAGGGTGGGGGGGAGAACAAAACGGATGCTGACACCCCACTACTCAAACACCAAAGGGTTTTTGATTAATCCAGTGCCTTGATGTTGGACAGACCCATGATGAGAGTTCTGGGATGATTTTTGACCATGCCCAGTCTCCAGCCCCCCAACATCTCCCAGGTGGCAGCAGCCTCTCCTCTGACAGGTCCCTCAGGCTCTCCAGGACAGGTTGCTCATTGTCCTGTCCCTGGGGACGCCACCATGAATGCGTGTGGTGGAGATGTGGCCCTTCCCACACAACCACCCCGATCCCTGCTGCCCTCCCTCCCTGAGCTGGGGCTCACCATGAAAACCAGCTCCAGGTTCCTCAGCTCACTGCCCAAAGCCTCCTTGCCGAAGATGGAATCCACGTGGATCAGCTGGGAGCGGCCGCAGGGCAGGTCCCGCTCGGGGTCGCGGATGTGCAGGAAGCTCCCGCTCCTCGAGGAGTAGGGCATGACTGTCAGGAAGGCATCTTGGTAGGTGACTGCTGAGCCCTCCTGCCGGCTCCCAGCTGTCCTGTTGGCTTCAGCCTGAGGTGGGAATCAGGGGGTGAATCCACCCAGCAGCCCCCGAGGCTGGGGCAGCTCCCCTGGAAGAAGCAGCTCTGGGGGGGGACACGGGTGGGGCACTCACCTGCAAGAAGACACTGCCACGCCAGCCAGAGGCGACCAGCTGGAAGGAGGCCCTCCCTGAGCTGTCTGTCAGGAAGCTTCGTGTCTCCTCTTTTTCCTGGTTGTGGACTGAGAGCAGGACCTGCCTCTGGGGCAGCCCGGAGCCGTCGGCTCCCTGCAGCCGGATCTGTGCAGGGAGGGGAGGGGAGATGCTGCAGTTTGGGGCTGTGGCCGTGGCAGGGCAGGGCTGGGGGTGGGCAGGAGCAGGGCTGGGAGCAGCAGGGGCCAGGTGAGCCCTGCAGGGACAGGGGAGGCTCCGTTACCGTCCCGGTGTAGGGGAGGCCGGGCTTGTAGACGTGATCGGGGTTCTCAAAGCTGACCCTGACTGTTTCGGGTAAAACCTCGCAGCTCTTGGTGCTCTTCATCTCCAGCCCTGTGCAGAGCGAGTGGGGAGCTCAGGGTGTTACAGGGACACAGGACACAGCTCAGCTCCGGCCAGTGCCCCTGTCCCCATGCAGAAAAGGTCCCTGGATGTTTGGGCTTTCCCCCTGCAGCTCCCAGCAGGGTTTGCATCTCCTACGAGAGCAGCAGAAGCCCTGTGGAATGTTTCAAGCCCAAAGCCGGGGTGCAGCTGGGGCCAGACACTTCAGGAAAGGCTCCTCACCAAGGCACCACCATGGGGGGCCCCCTGGGCTGCTGGGCACAGGGACAATCCCTGCTCTCCTGTCACCCTGTTCTTCTCTGGTTTTTCTAAAGTTTTTCTGAAGTTCTTTCAGCCTTCTGTGTTTGCATTTTTGCAATGGAGTTTCTCAGGCACTTTTCATGTCAATAATGATTGTTTTGCATTCCTTTCTGGAGGAGGAGAGAATTGATGGGCTGTTGGGTTGACCAGTGTGGTTGGAGAGGACAATTTCCATCCTCCAATCCACGGTCACTGCTGGAATTCTATAAATGTGGAGGTCTGTAAATGAACTGCCCCTTTTTTCCCTTGGACATCTCAGTGTGTGAGTGTCATTTCTTTGTGTCCTATTGTGACATCTCTCCTTTCTCTCCAGCCAGGCCAGGCACCCCCAGAGTGATGAGGTGGCGAGCGAGGGACAAGCTCGGAGGCCAAGCCTGGGTGAACCCAAGCACTCTGCTCTGCCAGGAATCAGCTCCCAGCACCGGCAGAGCTGCTGGATCTTGGAAAGGCGATTTTCCTCTGCCTGGAATTCCAAGTCTTGCCAGGCTGACCTGGCTCACACACCCACCCAAAGCCCATCCCTGCATGTGCACCCCTAAATCCCAGCAGTGCTTTGGGGTGTTCCTGGAGAAGGTCAATCCCTCAGGATAGCCACACCCCATCCCCACCTGTCCCATCCTCCACCAGCGATGCCTTGACTTCGAGTTCCTTCCTCATCTTCGAGGTGGTCTTGTTGAAGGCAGCCAAGGAAACCTCTGTGGAAAAGCAGCCGTTCTTCTCTGTCTGGAGGGAAGATCGACCCCGTCAGCAGCACTCCCAGGAAGGAGCCATCCCAGGGACACCCCCAGTCCCAGCCTGCCCAGCTCACCTGCCCAGCAACCTGGGTGCAGCTCTTCCTCCTCCTCAGCCTCCGGCTGAGGCACAAGTCAGCCTGGACCCTGCCCTGGACGGGTTTCCCGTAGGTGTAGCTGTGTGGGGACAGTGCAGAGGCTGTGCTGGGGGTGCCCCACCCTGCTGGATCCCCCCATTCCCCCCATTTCCTGCTCCCAGCTCACCGCCCACAAATCTGCACCGGGAACTTCTGCTCCTTCTCCCACAGCACGCTGGGGAGATGAATGGTCACCTCGAACTTGGGCAGCACTGGTGGACAGGCACAAGGACACAGCGTGGTCACTCCCAGGACAGTGCCAACATCTCCTGGGTGGCTGGAGGGGATCAGGACCTGCTGCCCACGGTGGGATCCCACTTCCCAGTCCCCGTGTACCGTATTCCTCCACGCTGAAGGAGTGGCTTTTCCCCTCCACGCTGATGGTGTAGGTGCCCAGGGCCGGCTCCGAGGCCAGCGGGAGGGACAGATCCACGATTCCCTGCCGAGGGAGCGCCTCCCGCCACTGCGCGATGCGATTCCCGCTGGGATCCTGCGCAGGGACAGCGGGGTCAGCGCCGGGCAGCCCGGCAAACAGCCCCTGGCTGTGCCCTGTGTCCCCTCTCCCGAGCCCACCCCACCCCCTGTGTGTCCCAAACTGACCTTCAGAAACACCAGGGGCAGCTGGAAGGCAAAGAGAGAATGGTCAGAGGAGCAGTTCCATTCCCTGGCGTCTCACCAGGGTGGGCAGAGCCGTGGACGGGGCAGAGGGAGGGATTTCTGTGAGATGCTGTGGACTTCCCAGCCCTGAAGGTTCTTTGGGATGGATTTTGAGCCTGGCTCTGGCAGGGATGAGCCGAGGGCACTGCCAGCCTGTGCCTTAGGAAGGGTCCAGAACCCCTTTAATCTGGGAACATCCTGCACTTCCAGGGACCGCAGTGATTGCTCGGGGCTGCCGGAGGCTGAGCCTGCCGGTGCTCCTGGTGTCCTGATGGATATCAGCACATTCCCCACCTCCCACTCACCAGGGCTGCATCCCTCACCGGGAGCTGGCGTGGGCACATTCCCGTGTCACACTGTCACACTGCCACTGCCACACGTGCCCTCCGCTTTCTCCTTCCCGATCCTGCCGCCTCCCTGAGCAGCACAGGGCATCCCTGCCCCGGGGGCAGCTCCGCGGGCAGAGCAGCATTCCCGAGGGGAAAGGTGACTCCCACACCTCTCCCACGGCTGGCTGGGGCACTGCAGGCGGCCCTCGTCACCTCCCCGCATCCCAGCCCTGCTCTCACCTTCTGGTTGCTGGGGGCCAGGTCTTTATCCAAAGAGACGACTCGGAACTTCACTGGGAAAGGAAAGGGAGATGGAGGAGCAGCTTCACCCGCAGGGAGGGAAATTCCCCTTGGGAAGGTGGATGGAAATCCACCCTGAGCCCTGCACTGCCCCTCAAGCAGCTCGGCCTCCAGCGAGCCCTGGTGTTGTCCTGGTTTTTCTCTGTTCTTCTCTGGTTTTTCTAAAGTTTTTCTAAAGTTCTTTCAGCCTTCTGTATTTACCTTTGTAACGGAGTCTCTCACGGGTTTTCACATAAACAACCTATTGTTGTTGTACCTGTCCTTTCATGTTTGCACTCTTCTCATAAGGAGGAGAGAATTGATGGGCTGTTGGGTTGACCAGTGTGGTTGGAGAGGAAGATTTTCTTCCTCCAATCCATGGTCACTGTTGGAATTCTATAAATGTCGGGGTCTGTAAATGAACTGCCCCTTTTTGCCTTGGACACCCCAGTGTGTGAGTGTCGTTCATTTGTGTTGTGCTACAACACCCTGGCCCTGCCCTGTCCCCGTGCTGGGCACTCCAGGATATCCCAGGACAATCCCTCCCGTTTCCAGGCAGTGCAGGAGCAGGGCAGGGCCCCCTCACCCCTCTCCCCCAGCGGGGGGGGTCCCCCAGGGCAGGGTGGTCCCTCCTGCCCCCCTCACCTTCCTGCCCAGGCTTGTAGACAGCCTTGTCCGTCTGGATGAGGATCCCGGGGCTCAGAGCTCTCAGCATCACCTTCTTCGACTCGGAGACATTCAGGGAATCCCCTTGGATTGAGACATGCAGGGCCACCACCTCCTCCTTCCCTGTGGCGGGGGCTGGAGCCTGCAGGGGGAACAGCAGGCTCAGGGTGAGGGCCCAGAGCACTCCTCAGCCCAGGAACACTTTCCCCGAGCCAGGGGCTGGGAAGGAATGTCCCCCCAGGTCTCTGCAGGACCATTCCAGCCGTGGGATACCCGGCTGAGCCTGCAGGAGTTTTGTCAGAGTCGGGGGTGAGACTCTGCCGTGAGGTGGGGAAGTCACATCTGCTCCCAGCCCCGTGTGGAGCTGATGGAAAGAGCCTGGAGAGCAGCCAGGGCTGCCCCTCCCTGCTCCCCACCGGCTAGGGGTGACACGGGGGTGACACTCACAGGGAAGGTGACATTCAGGTGCAGACGAGGCTCCAGGACCTCTCTGCTCAGCAGGGTGGTGGGCGGGGTGCTGCTGTCCCCCTGCAGCTGGACACGGAGCTGGACGGGCCCCTGGAGGTCCTCGAGGTGCACCCAGAGCGTGGCAGGGTGAGGGTGGTACAGCACGGCTGGGGACACCACCACATAGCTCCTGCAGGGACAAGGGACAGGAGAGCCCTGGGGCTGAGGCACGTCCAGCACGGCCCCACAGAGACCTGGAAAAGCCCTGGGGGCTCAGGAACCCCACCAGGCACAGGAGGGAGTGAACCCCACCAGGAATTGCAAGGGAGCCAGGGTTAAAGCCACTCCAGCAGGCACAGACAGACACAGAGGGAACTCACGGTGCTCCAGAGGCCCTGGCTGAGAGGAGCAGGATGGTGAAGAGGATGGGAAGGGCTGGAGACATCATCTCCAGCTGGATGTGGATGTTGGGAGCAGCCCCAGCCTCCTCCTGCAGGTCTCGGATCGCTCTGGATCTGTGTCTGGAATGGGATCTTTGTGTCCCATCCAGTGAGGAAATGGGGGCTGGCAGAGGGACCCTGGGCACTGCAGATAAAGTCCAGGCAGTGTTTGCCCTTTGCCCACAGCTTCCAGGGGTCAAGGATCCCAGGGATTTTTGGGAAAGGTCCCTGAACTTCGTCCGGGACAGGAGCCACCTCCACACGAGTTTGCTGGGAAATGATGTCAGGAGGCAGCAGGAACACATGGAAAATGAAAATAGGGATCACAGCGTTGGTTAGGGAGTGGCTGGGAGCTGGGGACGGTTTCTCAGACGAGGAAAATTTACAGGTTTTTCAAATTTAACCAAATTTGGGCTGATCACATGTTCTGGGCTGGCTTTTTGTCCGGCTTCCTCCAGTTTCATCCAACCTGGACAGAGGAACAGGACAGGGTTGGGATGGGGCTTTGCCTGATCCGCCCCCATTCCACAGGTGGGAGCTGGACACCTGCCAGGGCAGAGCTGAGCTGCTCCCCTTGTCCTGGTGGGAACTGGGGGCAGCTGAGGAGCTCCACGACAACCCCACGGTCCTGAGCACATCCCCTGCTCTGGGCCTGGCAGAGGGCAAACACTGCCTGGACTTTATCTGCCCAGGGTCCCTCTGCCAGCCCCCATTTCCTCACTGGATGGGACACAAAGATCCCACTTCAGACACAGATCCAGAGTGATCCGAGTCCTGCAGGAGGAGGCTGGGGCTGCTCCCAACATCCACATCCATTCCCTTCCCTTTGGGGGTGTGGGAACTGTGGAATTATGGAATGGTTTGTGCTGGAAGGGACCCTAAAGCACTTCCAGCCCCTGCCATGGGCAAGAACACCTCCCACTGTCCCAGGCTGCTCCAAGCCCCACCCAGCCTGGCCTGGGACACTTCCAGGGATCCAGCTGTTCTGGGAATCTGTGCCAGGGCTTCCCAGGAAGCCATGGATGGGGCTGACTCTTCCCATGGGATCTCAGATGACCATGGCTCTGTCCCCACACACCTGCCCAGCTCAGGTTTTGCTGGACACAGTCTGTGCCCACCTCCCTGCCCTCTGGAGCAGCTCTACAGGCTGTGGGTGGCCGGAGGGGGCTGGAGCTGCCAGCCCCAAGGACACGAGGCAGGAGCAGGGCCCAAGTCCATCCTGTCCTGCCAGGACGTGGGCAGGGGTCAGTGCCATGACAGACATCCCAGCGTGGCTGATGGGACAAGGAGCTCATGGACCACCCAGCACTGCCAAGGCCACCACTGACCCCTGTAGCCCTGGTTCATGCCTGAGATGTTTTGGTTTCTCTGAAACTCGTGCCCAGAGACTGTTGTCAACAAGAGACACGTTTTCCTGACTGTAACCTTTGTTTACATTCCTTTCCCTAGGAGGGACTTCTTCTTGATGTCCCTCTGACTTGACCAATGTGATGGAAGAAGTTTGTCTTTCTTCCCCCCATTGGGTTGTTCTTTGTAGAAAAGCATAAAAGGGAGAAATTCCCAGAAATAAAGGGAGTCATTGTCAGCCTCCTGAGTTGGAGTCTGTGTCGTTGTGATCCTTAACAGCGTCAACCCCCATCCCCCAGGGCCACATCCCCACAGCTGTGAAATCCCTGCTGGGCTGGGCAACCAAAGCAGCCAGGCAGGGCAGGCCTTGGAGGAGCAGCAAGAGTTGTTCCCAGAGCCCCTGCTCCAAGGTTCTTCCCTTCTCCTCAAGCTTTCCCCTCCCACTGACAGTGGAAAATCCTGGGAGGGCTCCCCAGCCCTCCAGGCAGGAGCAGGTATTGCCCAGAGCAGCTGTGGCTGCCCCTGGACCCCTGGCAGTGCCCAAGGCCAGGCTGGACAGGGGCACCTGGGACAGTGGGAGGTGTCCCTGCCCACAGCAGAGCTGGATGAGCTTTAAGGTCCTTCCCACCCAAACTATTCCATGATTTTATTGATGCTTAACCCCCCAAACCCAAACTCTGGGCGGCCAAACCAGCCCCAGGGTTGTGGGGGTGTGGTAGGACCCCCGGAGCTGACAGCCCATGCCCCATGTGGGCAATCCCAGGAAGCAGGAAAGGACTGAGGAGGTTTTCTGGGACACGGGACCTTCCTGTGCCCTTGGCCATGTCCATGTGACATCTCATGATCCCGTGGGCTGTTCCTCACGGGAAGCCTGGCTGCTGTTTGGTGTCAGACGATTGCAACAGATTTGAAGGATTTCCTGCATAATCCAGCTGCTGCTGAGAGCAGGAATGACGCCGAACCGGAGCTCTGTGCCCGTGGTTTGCAGCTTTGATCCTGGGGTGGCAGGGGAAACCTTGTCCACCCTGCTCCCCGCAAGGGGACAGCCACACCCTGCCCCGTCCCTGTCCTGCTGCCACCCTGGGGTGCTGCTCAGCTGGGAAGGAGCCAGGAGGTCCCAAATCCCTGCCCAGCTGCAGGGAACCATCCCGCTGTGGGATGGGTCACGGTGCAGAGCCCACGGAGGTGGGGCTGTGTCCAGGTGGGCACGATCCAGGTATTGCTGGGAATCTGAGGATGCTCTTCTTGTGCATTTACTGATGGAGGGAGAGCTCTGCCTTGGGGACAGACCCAGAGCAGTGTAACCTCACCCCGCCATGTGCTCCTCACTGTAGCCCTGGGTTGTGCCTGTGATGTTTTGGTTTCTCTGAAACTCTTGCCCAGAGAGTTTTCTGTCAACAAGAGACACGTTTTCCTGACTGTAACCTTTGTTTGCATTCCTTTCCCTGGGAGGGACTTCTTGATGTCCCTCTGACTTGACCAATGTGATGGAAGAAGTTTGTCTTTGTTTCACCAATGGAGTTGTTCTCTGTAGAACGGCATAAAAGGGAAGAAACAACCAGAAATAAAGGGAGTCATTGTCAGCTTCTGAGTCGGAATCTGTGTCCTTGTGATCTTTAACAACATCACCTCACACCATCCCTGGAGAAGCCATGGGGATGCTCCAGGTGCAGGGATGAAGACTCCCTGAGGAGATGGATCCCCCTCAGCACAGCCAGGACACTGCACCAGCTCCAGACTCTTTAATGTCCCACCTTTGGCTCACAGCTCAGCTCCAAGGATGTTCTCCCCCCCTGGACCACGTGTCCCCCCTCAGGCCCCACACTCTGGGCCCCTCCCCAGAGCTGGCTGCACCCACAAACAGCATTTCCAGCCTCTGGAAGGAGAATCCATGGGAGAACCCAACAATCTGGGGTGGGAAATGGGGCTGGGAACCCCCAGCCCTGCCTGGAGCATCCCTGCCCTGCCCAGCTAGTGGGCAGGAGCCATCCCAGGGGACATCCACAGCTCCAGGGCTGGCAGGGGGACATCCAGGGGCTGCACAGTCACAACGAGGGGCTTTAGGGGGGCACCTTGCTCTGTTTCGGGGGGGCTGCCTGCTCCCCATCCTGCCCTGCTCTGCTCCCCTTAGGGCACCGTCCTGCTGGGGCGGTGGCAGGGCTGCAGGACACCTCCTCAGGGGACAGGGGACACCTCCCTGCTGTCCTGAGGGACTCGCTCCCTCTGCCTATTGACTGCTCCCAGCTGTGTCCCCCCAGCCCTGGGGGCTGCCCCTGCCCTCCCCTGGCTGCAGCAGAGGCTGCTCCGTGTCCTGGGCCCCGTGGTCACTCGTGGACAGCTCAGCCAGGGCCTCGGCCATGGCCTGGCGGACACTCTCGGTCAGTTTGGGGACATCCTCGGGGCTCAGGCCCAGCGTGTCCACCCTCGGCAGGACTCGGATGGTGCAGGTCCCTGGGAGAGGAGGGAAAAGCCAGGGATGCGTTGGAGGGTCCCACCAAGAGCTGGATATTCCCCCAGGCACCCTCCACCCAGCTGCCTCCCCTCAGACCCCCCAAGGGCCTCATGCCCAGCCCTGCCCTCTGCCATGGGAGTTCCCTCCCTTACCCGAGGTGAATCTCATCTCCTTGGAGCTGAAGAAGTCCCTGTACGGGGAGATCACGATGGGGATGATGGGAACCTGCAGGGCACGGAGGGTCAGGGGGGTGCCCCAGACAGAGCCCTGCCCAGTTGGGACTCCTGCTCCTGCCTGTCCCTCCCTGCTGCTGCCCAGCCCCACATCCAGCCCTGGGATCAAACCTCCCCATTCCTGGGGATCAAACCCCCCCCATCCCTGGGGATCAAACCCCCCCATCCCTGGAGACCAAACCCCCCCATCCCTGGGGACCAAACCCCCCCATCCCTGGGGACCAAACCCCCCCATCCCTGGGGATCAAACCCCCCCATCCCTGGGGATCAAACCTCCCCATCCCTGGGGATCAAACCCCCCCATCCCTGGGGACCAAACGCCCCCATCCCTGGGGACCAAACCCCCCCATCCCTGGGGATCAAACGCCCCTCATCCCTGGGGATCAAACGCCCCCATCCCTGGGGATCAAACGCCCCCCATCCCTGGGGATCAAACGCCCCCATCCCTGGGGACCAAACCCCCCCATTCCTGGAGACCAAACACCCCCATCCCTGGGGATCAAACGCCCCCATCCCTGGGGATCAAACCCCCTCATCCCTGGGGATCAAACGCCCCCCATCCCTGGGGTCAAACGCCCCCCATCCCTGGGGACCAAACCCCATTCCTGGAGACCAAACACCCCCATCCCTCTTCCCCAGGGTCCACGCCCACCCCCCTCCACCCAGGGCGAGCCAAAGGAAAAGGAATCATTTTGGAAAAGGCCTCCAACACCACGGAGTCCGACCTTTCGCTGACCCCCGGGACGCTCTTACCTGTGCCTGCACGGCCAGGTGGAAAGCCCCGCGCTTGAAGGGCAGCATGGATCTGCCCGGGTTCCTGGTGCCCTCCGGGAAAACCCACACGCGGAGCTGCAGGGGGACGGGGACAGAGGTGACCCCGGAGCCCAGCCAGGCCGCTCCTGCCCGCACCCCCCTCACCCCGGGGCTGTTTCCCCCCCGAGCCCCGCCTGGCTCACGTTCTCTCGCCGCATGGCGCTGGCGGTGCGGGAGATGACCTCGATGGCCGCGTCCCTGCGGCGGCGGTCGATGAAGATGACCCCGCTGAGCCAGCAGGCCCAGCCCACCGTGCCCAGGTAGAGCAGCTCCCGCTTGGCGATGGGCACGCAGCGCTCGGGGATCACCTCCACCATCCCTGGGGGCACGGATAATAACGGGGATAAAGCCCCTTAGCACCTTGGGAATCACCTCCGCCATCCCTGGGGGCACGGATAATAACGGGGATAAAGCCCCTTAGCACCTTGGGAATCACCTCCACCATCCCTGGGGGCACGGATAATAACGGGGATAAAGCCCCTTAGCACCTTGGGAATCACCTCCACCATCCCTGGGGGCACGGATAATAACGGGGATAAAGCCCCTTAGCACCTTGGGAATCACCTCCACCATCCCTGGGGGCACGGATAATAACGGGGATAAAGCCCCTTAGCACCTTGGGAATCACCTCCACCATCCCTGGGGGCACAGATAATAACGGGGATAAAGCCCCTTAGCACCTTGGGAATCACCTCCACCATCCCTGGGGGCACGGATAATAACGGGGATAAAGCCCCTTAGCACCTTGGGAATCACCTCCACCATCCCTGGGGGCATGGATAATAACGGGGATAAAGCCCCTTAGCACCTTGGGAATCACCTCCACCATCCCTGGGTGTTGTCTGGGTTTTTGCCATTCTCCTCTGTCCCCTTTAAGGAGTTTGTAAAAGTCTTATTTTTAGCCTTTTTAGTGTTTTTGGAGTCAGATACACTTTCATATCAACAAGCCATTTGTTGTGGTAAACTCTAGAGATGTTTACATTCTTTTCATAAGGAGGAGACCGTTGATGGATTGCTGCATGGTCCAGTGTGGTTGGAGAAGAAGATTTTCTTCCTCCAATCCATGATCACTGCTGGAATTCGATAAATGCTGATTCTGTAAATAAAGCTCTCTCTTTCCCGCCTGGGACATCGCAAGGTGTGGCTGTGAGTTCTTTATGTCGTCTGCGACACCCGGGGGCACGGATAATAACAGGGATAACGCCCCTTAGCACCTTCCCAGCCCCTAGGGCTGCCAGCAGAAACATCGCCTTGTGTTGTTTTGTTTTTCTGAAGTTTTTCTAAAGTAAGTTCTTCTAAAGTTCTTCTAAAGCCTTCTGATGTTTATTTTTGTAACGGAGTTTTTCACGCACTTTTCATGTAAATAATGATTGTTTTGCTTTTTTTGTTTGGTTGGGGTTTTTTTGGAGGAGGAGAGAATGGATGGGCTGTTGGGTTGACCAGTGTGGTTGGAGAGGACAATTTTCATCCTCCAATCCACGGTCATTATTGGAATTCTGTAAATGAACTGCCCCTTTTTGCCTTGGACACCCCAGTGTGTGAGTGTCGTTCATTTGTGTCATATTGTGACAGCCTTGGAAAACTGATTGGAAGTTGGACTCCCTGGCTGGACAAACCAGGTGGACATCAGGAATGAGTTTTGCAATAGAAAAATCAGCTTGGAAGATTATTTAGTGCTTGGAATTGAACTTCCCAGGTTGGACAAAGCAGCTGGATATCAGGAATAAGTTTTGCAGCTCAATCAGCCCTGAGAGGCGATGACTGCAGAGAGGCCAAATGATATCAGTGCACAGATTAATTAACCATTTATACCCTAATATAAGATCAGGCTGGGGTTTCTTTTAGTCCTGACTCAAAGGAGTTTAAGCCGTCCCCAGTCCCAGGAGCAGCTGTGGCATCATCACCTCCCGCTGTCCCTCCTCTCCCTGCAGCAAGAACAGCCCTGCCCCGAGAGCTCTGCTGGCCCATTCCCACCGCACATCCCTGCCCTAACCCCGGTGCTGACCCGCTCCTGGTGCCCCCCTGGAGCCCCCGGGGGTGCCGAGGATGCCCCCTGCCCTGCCCTGCCCTGCCCTGCCCCGGCCCGCACGCACCCATCAGGTCGAGGGAAGCCTGGTGGTTGCAGACGATCACGAAGGGCCCCGGCAGCTGCAGCCGCTCCGAGCCCCGCACCCGCATCCTGATGCCGTAGAAGCGCTTGAGGGGCAGGAGCGCCGCGCGCAGGAGCCTGCCGGAGATAAGGGACGAGATAAGGCGGAGGGACGCTGTGGGGAGCGGATCTGCAGCAGGGGAGGACGGGCCGGGCTGCGGCTGCTCGGCTGGACCCGGGCTCGGGGATGCTTGGATTTCTCACACGTTTGCACCTGGATCCCACCTGAGCTGGGCCCGGCTCCCGGCTCAGAGCAGAGGGAGCTGCTGGGGAGGGAGAGTGAGCAGCGCGAGGTGGTGGGAGTGAAAAAACCAGGATTTGGATATCCGGGATGATGGGAAAGCAAAAAAGAGAGGGGGGAGATGGGGATGGGGAAAGGGGGAAAGGGGGAAAGGGGGAAAGGGGGATGGGATCTTCACATCCCAACAAGGACAAGCTGTCTCTGCCCGGGGGATCCGTGTGTGGGCGGAAATCCAGATCCCAGACTCCTAAAGGCAGAGCCGGACCCAGCCGAGAGGAGCTGAGCTGGGGGCGGGTGAGCACGGGGGATGGTGGCAGAGGGACAGGCAGGTCCCCAGGGATGTGGGTGACCCCAGGGACTGCCCCCGCGCAGCTCTGTGCTGCAGGGGGAAGGGAAACAAACCCACATTCCTTAGGGGAATCACAGACCGCTGCACCGCACCTGCGGTGCCGGGAAGGGAGGGATGTGAGAGGAAAAGCGGCGCCGCATCCCGGGAGGGCTGGAACAGCCACGGGGGACGCTCAGTGTGAGAACAACGAGAGGAACGGAGGGAGGAGGGAGCGCCGGGGATTCCAGCGGAGACAAAGCCCCGGGACACGTCGGTGTGGGAATGGGGCACCGTCCAACCCACAGGGGTCTGTGCCAGGCTCCCACATCTGTCACTGCCCGCAGGGACAACGCGGGGCCAGGGAAGGGCTCAGCACCGGGCAGGGGTGAGAAGGAGAAGGGTGGGGGTCCGCGGCATCGCCCCCATCCCTGGGATATCCCTGAGGAGCCGGGGAGGAGCAGTGCCCCAGAGCCAGGAGTAGTGACGGGAGCGCTCCCAGCCGCGGGCTTTGGGATGGGGAGGAGAGGAGAGGGAGCTGAGCGCGCTGCGCCGGGCACGGGGGTGCTGGTGGGACCAGATAAGGCAGCGCTGATAAGGCGGCTGAGTCACTCGGCCTCCCTCGGGGATTTCCACCGGGCCGGAAGCGCGGGCTGTGGAGCGGGCTGGGATGCGCCCGGCATTCCAGCCGGGAAGGAGCGGGGAGGGAGAGGCTGCACTGCCACTAACACCGAACCTGCGCTGATAACAGCGATCCTCTGACTGATAACAGCCATCCTCTGACTGATAACAGAGAATCTCCGACTGTTAACAGCCTCCTCTGACTGATAACAGCGATCCTCTGACTGATAACAGCGATCCTCCGACTGTTAACACCGAACTTCCGACTGATAACAGCGATCCGCTGGCTGATAACAGCCGTCCTCTGGCTGATAACACCGAACCTGCGCTGATAACAGCCGTCCTCTGGCTGATAACACCGAACCTGCGCTGATAACAGCCGTCCTTTGGCTGATAACACCGAACCTGCGCTGATAACAGCCGTCCTCTGGCTGATAACACCGAACCTGCGCTGATAACAGCCGTCCTCTGGCTGATAACACCGAACCTCTGACCACGCTCCCGCCGCGGGCCGGGATAACATCGGCACAAATCCCGAGTAAATTTCTCCAGCTGGGATATTTTCCCTGTGACATCACAACATCCCTCCTGGTGTGCTCATCCTGCCCAGGAATCCAGCAGCGGGATTGCGACACCCCGACCTCCCCGGGCTGTTGCACAGCGATGCCATCGCAGCGATGTTATCTCCCTGCTTCCACCCTCGGGAGCGCCAGTCGGGACAAGGCTGTGATCGGGACACGGCTGGGACAGGGACAGGGCTGATGGCACCAAGACATCCCCAAAACGTAAAAACATGGAAGAGTTTGGATTGGAAGAGACGTTAAACCCAGGCAGTATCACCCCTTGCCATGGCAGGGACACCTTCCACTGTCCCAGGCTGCTCCAGCCTGGCCCGGGACACTTCCAGGGATGGGGCAGCCATGGAATGGTCTGTGCCAGGGCCTCTCCACCCTCAATCCCTCTGCCCAAGTGCTGTTCCCGGGTCCCCCATGGGCAAAACCAGGGACACAGCACTGGCTGTGCATTTGCCCCCTGCCCTGATGGTTCCTCCAACCTGCCCTGTCACCCCCACAGGGGATGTCCCCAACACTGCCATGACCAGGAACGATCCTTTCTGTGTTATTTCAGCCCTCAGGGACCACAAATCCCAACTCCAGCACGGCCTGACCCTCCCTGGGCACCGCCAGCACCTCTCACACCACAAGATGCACTTCACTGCCCCATGGGTGTGAGCACAGCCCTGGCCGTGGCCCCGGGGCTCTGCCCCCAGCTGTGACCCCGCTGTGCGTCCATCCAGGGCAGGACAGAGCCTGTGGCCACAAACCACGGGATCTCCTCCCCTGAGCCAAGCCCCAGCCAGCTCTCCCCATCCCCAGCCCACGCTCACCTCATGTTCTCCACGGAGCGTCCCCAGAAGGCGGCCAAGGGGGACAGCAGGGTGGCCATGGCCACCACCCAGCAGTTGAAGAAGGCCACCTTGCAGAGGTACTGGCAGCGGGGGCTGCACCTGCAGAGCAGCAGCGCTGCCAGGGGCAGGAGCAGCAGCCCCTGGAGCAGCAGCAGCAGCAGGTCCATGGTGCCGCCCCGGAGCTCAGCCCACGGCCGGGAGGGGACGCGGGAGAGTGGCCGGGGCTGCCGGGAGCGCTCCGGGTGAATCAGGAGCGCCTGCGTGGGCGGCTGGGGCTGGCCCAGGGGAAGGCCCGGTGTGGATCTCACCCCCGAGTGGGGATGGAGCGGCCCAGGTGGAAGCGGGACACCCCCTCCAAGGGTGTAGGGTGGCCGTGAGTCACACCGGGACCCTGAGTCACCCGGGATGTCAGCGCTGACGGGGCCCTCACGCGCTGTGAGAAGGATCGATAAGATCAGATCTGCTGCTCTCAGAAGTGTCCCTGTCCCGGGAATCTCCCCCGGCCACGGGGATGCCAGCCCTGGGAAAGGGAGTCTCAGCTGGTGGGGAGCTGCTCCTGGTCCATGGCCACCACCCCAGCCAGGCTGGTCACAGGCACCTGCTGGCACCCAAAGCCCTCCCTGATGCAGAGCATCGCGTCATTGGCAGACAGCTCCCACCTGGAATGTGGCACCAGTGCTCCCCAGCCCTGCTCAGTCTGGGCAGCAGGAGCCCCTCTGCCCTTCCCCTCCCAGGCCCAGCCTCTGTCCCCAAGGTCCCCAGAGTGCCCGGGGGGCTGAGCTCTGCCAGCCCGGGCTGCAGGAGGTGCCAGCCCTTGGCCCAGTTGGCAGCCAGGGGCTGCGTTACAGGAGGTGTTTTCGTGGCTGCAATTAGCACAGGCTGTAATTAACCTCTCCTCCTGCTCCGGTGCCTTGCACTGGGCACAGAGGATCCAGGCCAGCCCCCTGGAAACTCCTGGAACCGAGTCCTTGTCACAGCAGGGCCACTGGGGCAGCAGTGTCAGCCCCCAGCAGCATCACCCGAATCAGGGAATCACAGAATTCCGGGATGGTTTGGGTGGGAAGGACACCCAGTGCCACCCCTGCCATGGCAGGGACACCTTCCACTGCCCCAGGTGCCCCCAAGCCCCGTCCAGCCTGGCCTTGGGCACTGCCAGGGCTGGGGAAAGGAGGGACATCCCTGTGCTGCCACCCAGAGCCACCAGGTCAGACCTGACCCCGGCTCAGGAGCTGTGACACCCCCTCGTGCTGCCCCATAACAACCCCTGCGGGGTCTCTGGGGGTCTCCCAGGCCCCCCAGGCCACTCCTGGGAAGGTGTCACACCCTCTGGGACCATCCCAGCGCCTCAGCTGCCAGGACCTGACCCCAGCCCCACCAGCTCTGCCTGGCTGCCCCCGCCGTGCCCAGGGCTGCTCCTCCACCCACGCCTGCCCCTGTCCCCAGGAGGTGACAGAGATGTCCCCAGGAGGTGACAGAGATGTCCCCAGGCTCTGGCCATGCAGGAGGGTGCCCCAGTTTGACCAGTCGCCCCGGGGTTACGTCCACCAGGGGTGTTGCAATGCCCGTTGCTTCACCCTCCCATTCCTCTCATTATTCTCATATTAAAGCCAAGATTGGGTCACATCTGGAGCCCACCCTTCCTGCCCAGCCCAGCCCAGGTGACTCCTCACCTCCTCCTTCCCGTTCTGCGTCCATGTGGGAACCTTGGGGCACCAGCCTGCTCTCCCACAAACCCAGCCTTGCCTTTGGATGCCTCCTTCAGTCCCTCCCAGCTGGATTCCTGCTGGAATCCAACAGGATCCTGCTGCTCCACGCCTGGGAGCCCCTCCAGGAGCCAGGCTGGGGAAGATCTGCCCACTGCAGAGCACAGGGGAGGCAAATCCTGCCTTCCACGGGGCAGAGGAGAGGCAGGGCAGTCCTGGGAGGGGTTTAAGGCGCCTTTCTGCATCCTCAGAGCTCCAGAGCACCGGCCCTGAGGCCTCCTGCCAGCTCTGGAACCCCCCTAGGGCACAGCAGGGCTCTGCCAGGCTGGGGAGGTGGCTCAGGCAGGGGACAGCTCCCAGAACCCAAAAGCCTTCACTCCCCACTCCCTCGTGCTCCCTGAGAGAGCAGAGGGGTCTCTGAACCCCGGGAAACTCCGAGAGCTTTCCCTCCCTTTGGCCCCACCAAAACTCGGCTCTGCCTGTGCCCAGCCTGGAGATCCCAGCCTGGAGCTCCCAGCGTCAGCCCCAGCACCCCCTCACCGCCCCCCCCAGGCCCTGAGAGAACCCCCAGGACTGCTCAGCACCCCCAAACACTGACAGAGCCCCCCAGCACCCCCTCACACACCCAGCACCCCCAGAGACCCCCCCCCAGGCCCCCCAGAGACCACCCCAGGCCCCCCGACCACCCCAGCACACCCCAGGCACTGACAGACCCCCCCCCAGCATCCCCTGACCCCCCCAGCCCCCTCCAAGCACTGACAGACCCCCCCCCCCCCCCCCCCCCCGCCGGGTGCAGGGGGCTCGGGTCCCCCCAGCCCCGAGGGAGCCCCGCCACCCAGGCACGGAGCCACCGGCCCGTGTAATCACAGCTGCTTAATTAGCGACAGCAGGGCGTTCTCTTAACAAAGCGAGTTAATTACAGGCAGCGCCGCACTGGGAGCTGGAGGGGCTGGGGAAGGCTGGAGCCACCTGGGCTGGGGACATCCCCCTGTCCCCACCCCCGGGGACACGGCACAGCCTGTGCCACCCCCGCGGGGCCGGGGTGTCACCGGGGCTGGGGACAGGGCGGGGACAGCCCTGCCCGGGGGGGTCACAGCGGGGACAGCGCCCAAAAACCGATGGGAATGGTGGAGCATCCGTGCGGGGTCGGGGGGGTGGGGGGCAGAGCTCAGAGCCCCCGCTCCTCTGCGCTGTAGAACTCTGCGGGGACAGGGGTGGGGTGGGGTGGGATCGATGGGGTGGGATCAGTGGGATGGGATGGGATGGGATCAGTGGGATGGGATGGGATGGGATGGGATCAGTGGGATGGGATCAGTGGGATGGGATCAGTGGGATGGGATCAGTGGGATGGGATGGGATGGGATGGGATGGGATGGGATGGGATGGGGTGGGATGGGATGGGATGGGATGGGGTGGGATGGGATGGGATGGGATGGGATGGGATCAGTGGGATGGGATCAGTGGGATGGGATGGGATGGGATGGGATGGGATGGGATGGGATCAGTGGGATGGGATGGGACGGGATGGGATCAGTGGGATGGGATGGGATGGGGTGGGGTGGGGTGGGATGGGATCAGTGGGATGGGATCAATGGGATGGGATCAATGGGATGGGGTGGGATGGGATCGATGGGATGGGATCAGTGGGATGGGACGGGATGGGATCAGTGGGATGGGATCAGTGGGATGGGATCAGTGGGATGGGATCAGTGGGATGGGATGGGGTGGGGTGGGATGGGGTGGGACAGGAGCAGGGAATCTCAGCCTGGGATGATGGAAGCTCCAGGGAAAGCTGTTGCTGTCGATGTCCCCCAGCGTGTCCTCACCCGCTGCTGCGGGGACGCCGGGTCCCACTGTCCCGGTGGCGCTGGGGGGCGGCGGGGGGGGCACAGCTCTGCTGGAGAGGGGCACGGAGAGGCCGCTGAGGGGTCGGTGGTGCCCCTCAGCCCGGAGGGGCCGTCACACCGCGGTGGCACCGAGCCCCCCCCGGCACTCACCCCCGGTCCCCGGGCGAGGAGCGCAGGAAGCGCACGGGGCCCGGGCCGGGGGCGGGCCAGGGGAGGTAGTGATGGTGGAAAACCACGGCCTCCTCCTCCTCCTCGCCCTGCCAAGGCTCCGCCGGCACCTGCGGGGAGGGACGGAGGCGGAGCAGCGCCGGCTCCCGGGGGTCGCCCCGGGATCGCCCCCGGCTGGGCTCGGTCCCACCCAGAGCCCGTGGGACGCGGCGGGGCGGCAGCCCCACGGCCGGGACCCACAGCCCGTGTCAGGAGCCTCTCTGAGCCGTCTGACCCCGTTAGAGCCGGCAGCCCCACAGCCGGGACCCACAGCCCGTGTCAGGAGCCCCTCTGAGCCGTCTGACCCCGTTAGAGCCGGCAGCCCCACAGCCGGGACCCACAGCCCGTGTCAGGAGCCTCTCTGAGCCGTCTGACCCCGTTAGAGCCGGCAGCCCCACGGCCGGGACCCACAGCCCGTGTCAGGAGCCTCTCTGAGCCGTCTGACCCCGTTAGAGCCGGCAGCCCCACGGCCGGGACCCACAGCCCGTGTCAGGAGCCTCTCTGAGCCGTCTGACCCCGTTAGAGCCGGCAGCCCCACAGCCGGGACCCACAGCCCGTGTCAGGAGCCTCTCTGAGCCGTCTGACCCCGTTAGAGCCGGCAGGGTCCAGCCCCGTGCTGGTGGCACTGGTGAGGGCCGGGGGGGGTCCAGCCCCGTGCTGGTGGCACTGGTGAGGGCCGGGGGGCCCAGCCCAGCCCTGCTGCCCCCAGGGGATGAAATGTTCCGCGTGGTTCGGTTCCAGATGGGTTTTCAAAGGGCCCTGCAGAGCCTGCCTGCCTGGCCGGGCTGTGCTTCCAGAGCGTCCCGGCTCTTCCCAGCCGGGCTCCAGCTCTGCCCGAGGGCCTGGATGGGCTGGGCTGTCAGAGCTGGGGCTCAAACCACCGCAGAGCCCCCCAAAACCCCCCAGGGCTGCCCTGAGCCGGGCTGGGACCACCCCGCTGCTGCACCCAGAGGCTCCCAGAGCAGGATGTGGTGATCCCGCCCTCCTGAGCAGCCCTGGGAAGGTCCCTCTGCCCCCCCTCGGTCCCTTTGCCCACCCAGACCCCCTGAGCCTCACCTGGGCTGGGGCTGGGGCTGGGGCTGGCCCCACCCCGAGGGGCGTCAGAGCTGCCACGGCCAGGCCGTGCATCAGCAGCTGGTGCATTTGGGAGCTTTGGATCAGCATCAGCTCCATCAAATCTGCCGGAGAGTCGGGGATTCCGCGTCAGGGAGGCAGCGGGTGGAGGGCAGGAGGGGCACAGCCCGGGACGGGTGCCTGGGAGGGGGCGGCCCCGAGGCTCCTCCCTGCTCCCAAGCCCTGGGAGCACAGCCAGGCTTCCCCCACCCCGGTTTGGAAGCCCCGTGTGGTGTTTAAAAATCATTCCGCTCGGCTAAAGCTTGAGAATTGCCATGTTCGAGCCTCTTCTCCCTCGCAAACGTGACCGAGCATCGGGCTGCTGATCACTGGGGCTGGAGGCACCAGACTCTCCGTGCTGGGGAGAATTTCTCCCACCTGAAGTGCTCAGGGGCTCGGGAAGCAGCTGCCCTGGCAGCAGCTGGCAGAGCTGCTCCTCGGGGTGGCCCAGAGCAGGCCAGGGTCAGCTCTGCCCTGTGCACGGGGGTCAGAGCACCCCGAAGGGGCAGGAGCTGCGGCTGTGCCATGGGGGTGATCCCAGGACCCCAATCCCCACTCCCAGAACCCCAGCCCCCTCTCCTGGGAGCTGGGTGCAGGTGAGGAGCAGGGTGGGGAGGCTCAGTGCCCCCTCAGCCCCCGCCTGGCTCCCCACGAGCAGCTGGGCCCGGGGCAGTGTCCCTGTCCCCTTGGCTGGATGGACACACTGAGGGGGCTGCTGAGGCCAATCCATGCAGGGGAAGTCCCAAATCTGACTCTGCATCCCCCCCCCCAAAAAAAATCCCCATTTTCTGCAGGTGTGAAACCCCCCCCTGGAAAATTCCCATCAACCTGCTGGATTCCCCTGGGATCCTGCTGGCTTCAAACACCCAGAGCAGCTGTGGCTGCCCCTGGATCCCTGGCAGTGCCCAAGGCCAGGCTGGGCAGGGCTGGGAGCAGCCTGGGACAGTGGGAGGTGTCCCTGCCATGGCACAGGGGTGGCACTGGGTGATCCTCAGGGTCCCTTCCACCCAAACCCTCCTGGGATTCCCTGGTTCCATGACCTGGAGTGAAAAAGCGTTTGGACCGTCCTGTAATTGCCGTGCCAGATCCCCAACAGCTCCAGAGCTGCCAGGCTGGGCTCCCAGCACTCCAGGAGGTGGCTGCTCCTGCAGCCAGGAGCATCCCAGCCCATCCCGGGGCTCTGCTGAGCCGGATCCGGGAGCAGGGAGCGCCCCAGCAGCGAGGGCCAGAGCCAGGGGTGGGGCACGGAGCTCTGCTGGATCCCACCCATCCCAGGGGGCCCGGCTGGGTCTCTCTTTTCTTTCCACACTGACGTTCAGCATCCTTCTCCCTCCCTGGATTTTTAAGGACAGCTCCACCTCCCCCTTCCCGACAGCACAAGGTGACTTTGTCCCCAGTGACCACAGCCCCTGTCCCTGCTGTCCCCAGTGACCACAGCCCCTGTCCCAGTGACCACAGCCCCTGTCCCTGCTGTCCCCAGTGACCACAGCCCCTGTCCCCAGTGACCACAGCCCCTGTCCCAGTGTCCCCAGTGACCACAGCCCCTGTCCCAGTGACCACAGCCCCTGTCCCTGCTGTCCCAGTGACCACAGCCCCTGTCCCAGTGTCCCCAGTGACCACAGCCCCTGTCCCCAGTGACCACAGCCCCTGTCCCAGTGTCCCCAGTGACCACAGCCCCTGTCCCCAGTGACCACAGCCCCTGTCCCTGCTGTCCCCAGTGACCACAGCCCCTGTCCCAGTGACCACAGCCCCTGTCCCTGCTGTCCCAGTGACCACAACCCCTGTCCCTGCTGTCCCAGTGACCACAGCCCCTGTCCCTGCTGTCCCCAGTGACCACAGCCCCTGTCCCCAGTGACCACAGCCCCTCTCCCAGTGACCACAGCCCCTGTCCCCAGTGACCACAGCCCCTGTCCCAGTGACCACAGCCCCTGTCCCTGCTGTCCCAGTGACCACAGCCCCTGTCCCAGTGTCCCCAGTGACCACAGCCCCTGTCCCCAGTGACCACAGCCCCTGTCCCAGTGTCCCCAGTGACCACAGCCCCTGTCCCCAGTGACCACGGCCCCTGTCCCAGTGACCACAACCCCTGTCCCTGCTGTCCCAGTGACCACAGCCCCTGTCCCTGCTGTCCCCAGTGACCACAGCCCCTGTCCCCAGTGACCACAGCCCCTGTCCCAGTGACCACAGCCCCTGTCCCTGCTGTCCCAGTGACCACAGCCCCTGTCCCAGTGACCACAGCCCCTGTCCCTGCTGTCCCAGTGACCACAGCCCCTGTCCCAGTGTCCCAGTGACCACAGCCCCTGTCCCAGTGACCACAGCCCCTGTCCCCAGTGTCCCCAGTGACCACAGCCCCTGTCCCCAGTGACCACAGCCCCTGTCCCTGCTGTCCCAGTGACCACAGCCCCTGTCCCAGTGTCCCCAGTGACCACAGCCCCTGTCCCTGCTGTCCCAGTGACCACAGCCCCTGTCCCCAGTGTCCCCAGTGACCACAGCCCCTGTCCCTGCTGCCAGCCCCCCCAGCCCAGCTTTGCTGCAGCCTGGGGGCACAAGGTTGGGTGAAGCCCCTCTGGACACTGGCTCAGCCCAGGGCTCCAACCCCACCTCGCATGTCCAAGGAGCCTCTGGCACCTGGGCATGCCTGCAGGCAATGGGGGTTTGGAGAACAAAAATAGGTGAATTTCAGGGGAAAAAAAAAAAAAACAAAACCAAAACAACAACAACAACAACAAAAAAACACCAAAACCAAACAAAACAAAAAAAAACCCCCCAAAACAAACAAACAAAATAAACCCCCCCAAAAACCCCAAAAACAAAAACAAAAACAACAACAAAAAAAAACACCACACACCAAAACAACAAACCCAAAAAACCCCACCAAACAAAAACCCAACAGAAAAAAAAATAAAAAAAAAATAAAAATAAAAAAAAAAAGCCCGAGCTCTTCCCCAGGAGCATCTTGGAGCCAAGATTTGGTAAAACCCCCAAAAATCGCATCTGGTGGGGCCGAACTTCCATCCAAGTACGGGACGGACGTGCCTGGGGGTGGCTCAGCCCCTCTCACCCTGGGAAAGGCTGGGGAAAAGGAGCTGCCGAGGTCAAGGCGGGTTCAGCGCTGCCCCTGCGGCTCTGCCCGCACCCACCTCCCCGGACGGGCGGGGGTCCCGCGGGGGCGGCCCCGGGCCCGGGCAGCGGCTGCAGGATCAGCACGGGAAGGGCTCCGGGGGGCGATCGCACGGCGCCGAGCTGGGGAGGAAAAGAGGGGATGGATCGCACAGCCCCGGTTCATTCAGCGGGGCGGGAGGGGACAGAGGGGACGCGGCTGGTGGCAGGCGGCAGGGGGACGGTGAGGGCGGCCCGGGAGGAGCAGGACGGGAGCCCTGGAGAAGGGAAGGGTCGCTCTCCCCCGGTTTTTCCTCCCTCCCATCCTGGGTGACTTGCAGACCCGGAGAGTCCCCACGTCTGGGGGCAGGGGGTGGCCCTTTGGGGTCCGCAGGGCACCCCAAACCCCGAGCCCAAACCCCGAGCCCAAACCCCGAGCCCAAACCCCTCTCCTCCCGTAAATCCAGAGGCAGAAGCGCTCCTGGCTCACCCTGCCTGGGACAAGGACGGTCCCTGCTGGGGGGTCCCCCCAGAGCCCGCGGGGGTCCCCGGCTGCTCCCCCGTCCATGGCTCGGGGGCTCGGGGAGCGGAGCTGCGGCAGGAGCCGGGATCGTCTCCAGGGCTCCCGGGAGAAACAAACCCTGCCCGGAGGGAGGCTCGGCCGCGCCAGGAATGTCCCCGGGCTGGTTCTGCCGGCAGGAAATCCCCGGGAAGCTCCTGCGGGTGCTGGGCTGCGGTGTCCGTGTGTCCCCACGGGGCTGGGCCGTGCCCCCCGCCCTGTGTCCCGTGGGGAGGGGCTGCAAGGAGCAGTTCATGGGATCCGAGCCTCCTTAGGGAACGGGAGGGACACTGGATCAGTGAAGTCTCCCCAAAACTGGGGATGGGACCCCCAGAGTCTCCTCTAAAATCTGGGTGGCACGCCCAGAGACCTCCAAAATTTTCAGCTGGAGTTGGGGTTGGGAACCACAGAAACCTCCTCAAAGTTTCCCAAAACTGGGGGATGGGACCTGCAGAGACCCCTGAAAAATCGAGAGTGGGATCCTTAAACATCTCCCCTAATACTGGGGGATAGGACTCCTAGAAACCCCCAGAAATCTCCCCAAAATTAGGGGTGGGACCCCTAAAATCTCCCCACTGCTGGATGGAACCCCCAGAGATCCCCCCCAAAATAAGGGGCCCTCAAAAGTCTCCCCAAAACTGGGGATGGTGCCCGGGATCTCACTCAGCCTCAGCGCCACGTGAGGATTTGTGCCCAGCCTCGGTGCCACCTGGGATGTCCTTGTCACCGTGCCGGGTCCCACGGGGCTGTCTCCCCTGTCCCTGCACCCCGTCCCCAACCACGGCATCCCCCAAGGAAAACCGGGAATCAGCAGGAAGTGCTGGAGCAGAGCCTGGCTCTGAGGCCTCCCCAAAACCTGGGATCAGACCCTCAGAAACCCCCTCCCCAAAACGGGGGATGGGAACCACCCCAAAACCTCCCCAAAACTGGGGATGGGAGCCACCCCAACATCTCCCCAAATGATGCTGTTAAAGATCACAACGACACAGACTCTGATTCAGAAGGCTGACAACGACTTCGTTTATTTTGGGAAATTTTTTTCCCTTTTATGTTATTTTACAGAGAACAACCCAATGGGTGGAAGAAAGACAAACCCCTTCAATCACGTTGGTTAAGTACGAGGGACACCAAGAAGTCCCTCTTAGAGAAAAAAAATGTAAACAAAGGTTACAGTTTAAAAAAAAAGTCCTTTTTTAACAAAAAACTCTCTGAGAAAGAGTTTCAAAACCCCAAAACATCGCAAGCACAAACTAGAACTACACCCCAAAACTGGGGATGGGAACCACCCCAAAACCTCCCCCAAACCACCCCAAAACCTCCCCAAAACTGGGGATGGGAACCAAACCTCTTCCCTAAAATTCAGGTAGGAACCCCAGAGACCCCCAAAACTCTCCCAAAATTGTGGGCGGGAACCACAGAGCCCCCTCCCAAAATCTCCCCAGTGTTCGGGGTGGGAGCCCCAGAGATCCCTGCCACGGCTCCTTCCCGGGATATTCCCGAGGGGATTTGTGCCCAGCAGAGCACAGGGAGCTCCTGCTCCCCCGGCAGAGCTCAGCGTGTCCTGCTCGTCCCAGAAATCCTGGGAATGGGGAATCTGCAGGAAACACTGAATTCCGGCAGAATCCTCTCTGTCCCCACAGAGACCCCAGCCGATCCCAGCCCCCCGGCCTCCCCTCCACCCCCCCCAGCCGCACTCTGGGCATTTCCATGGATATCACATCCCAGATCTGCGGGGCTGGGAGCTTTTCCCAGGGTTGCAGCTCTGCCTGGGAACAGATTTCTCCCAAACCTCTCGTTCTGCCCCGGAACGGCACCGGAGACCCCCCCAAAATCCTCCCCCCACCCCGGGCTGGGAGCCCAGCTGCCTCAGCCCCCAGCCCTTGGCTCCACTCCGGGCTATTTTCTGCTTGATTGGACTTTTCTCTGTGTTTCGAATTTTCCCGACCCCCTCTGGATTGCTTTTCTGCCTTTTGTTACAATCCCGAATTCTCATTGTTCGCCGGTTTAATTACTGAGCTGCTTCCTGCCCATTTTGGCAGAGCCCGGCGGGGCTGGTCCCGATCCCACCCCCCCTGAGGGGGGATTCGAGCACCGGGCTGGGGGCGGGGGGAGCCTCAGGGAGCCTCGTGCCGGGGGTGGGACACGGAGGGTGACAGGGACCTGCCGGGAATGTCCTCAAACCCCCATGGCAGCCTGAGCCACGGCTGGGGGGTCACGGTGGAGACAGGGGAGGAGAGAAAGAGGAGAGGGAGGAGGAGGAGGAGGAGGAGGAGGAGGAGAAGGAGAAGGAGAAGGAGAAGGAGAAGGAGAAGGAGAAGGAGAAGGAGAAGGAGAAGGAGAAGGAGAAGGAGAAGGAGAAGGAGAAGGAGAAGGAGAAGGAGAAGGAGAGGGAGAGGGAGAAGGAGAGGGAGGAGGAGAAGGAGGAGAAGGAGAAGGAGAAGGAGAAGGAGAAGGAGAAGGAGAAGGAGAAGGAGAAGGAGAAGGAGAAGGAGAAGGAGAAGGAGAAGGAGAAGGAGAAGGAGAAGGAGAAGGAGAAGGAGAAGGAGAAGGAGAAGGAGAAGGAGAAGGAGAAGGAGGAGGAGGAGGAGGAGGAGGAGGAGGAGAAGGAGAAGGAGAAGGAGAAGGAGAAGGAGAAGGAGAAGGAGGAGGAGGAGGAGGAGGAGAAGGAGGAGGAGAAGGAGAAGGAGAAGGAGAAGGAGAAGGAGAAGGAGAAGGAGAAGGAGAAGGAGAAGGAGAAGGAGAAGGAGAAGGAGAAGGAGAAGGAGAAGGAGAAGGAGAAGGAGAAGGAGAAGGAGAAGGAGAAGGAGAAGGAGAAGGAGAAGGAGAAGGAGAAGGAGAAGGAGAAGGAGGGAAGGGAATTTGGGAAGTTTTCTGGAGCCAAAGCAAGCACAGGCAAGGCTGGTCCCAAGTGTATCCTGCACCAGGACAGGGCTCAGGCTGGGTTCAGCTCTGGGCCGTGCCTGTCCCCTGTCCCCTGTCCCCTGTCCCCTGTCCCCTGTCCCCCGTCCCTTTTCAATCCCCCAGAACACCCCAACAGCCCAACTCCTAAACCTCTCCAAAGCTCAGGGTGATGGAATTAGGGCTGCAGGTCAGGCTGGGGGCACTCCAGGCCCTGTGGAAGAGCAGGAGGAGGATCAGGAGGATCCATGGCCAGAGGGGCCTGAGTGACAGGACAGGAGCTGGCCAGGACAGCAGAGCCTGGGCACAGGGAAGTGAGGCAGGTGGGATGGGGACAGTGGCAGCTGTGGCTGTGCTGTCCCCAGGACACTGCCCAGGTCACCTTCCCCAGGCAGGAACGATGCCCCAGCTGGAGGTGCCACCTCTGCTGACCCCTCAGGTCACTCACCCACACTGGCAGAGGTGACAGCCCTGGACAGGTTTGTGCTCCCACCTTGGAGAGTTTGGTGGCAATGCACAAAACATCCCCTGGGGAAACCCAGGAGGGATCAGGAAAAAGCCAGGAGGGATCAGAGAGAACCCAGGGGGGATCAGAGAGAACCCAGGAGGGATCAGGGAAAACCCAGGGGGGATCAGAGAGAACCCAGGAGGGATCAGGGAAAACCCAGGGGGGATCAGAGAAAACCCAGCAGGGATCAGGGAAAACCCAGGAGGGATCAGGGAAAACCCAGCAGGGATCAGGGAAAACCCAGGAGGGATCAGAGAGAACCCAGGAGGGATCAGAGAGAACCCAGGAGGGATCAGAGGATTCTCCAGCTCTGATGGGGATGGATCCCGCTGTCCCCTGCAAGAGCCACCCAGTTCCAAGGACACCCTGAGGGTGCCCAGCAGAGGATTTGCTCCCTCTGGAAGCTCTGGAGCCCCCCTCCAACAGCAACTCTGGGATTTCTTCTGGGAACCCTCCCAAACTCCCCCTACGCCCAGCCCAGGCAGGGGATCTCAGCTCCACGCCTGCTCAGGCACAGGCCGAGTTCCAGGAGCTGTGCTTTGGACCAGGAATTTTGCTTTCCAGGACCAAGGCCTTGGAAGGGGGTCAGTTCCTGGGGACCAGGAGGGACAGGGACCCTCGGGCCATGTGGGTGCTGCTGCAGCCCCTGGAATGGGATCGGTGGGATCCAGCCCCTCTCTGCAGGGCATCAACCAACTCTGGCAAAATAACAGAGCAGAGGCAGGCAGGGCACGGGGACAGGTCAGACCGGGAGCACCGGGAAGGTGAGGAGCCCTGAGCTGCCCTGGAGGTGACAGCACATCCCTTGTGCCACGTCCCTTCCCAGGAAACCGAGTGGAGCCAGAGAGATTCCCAAAGTGAGGAAACCCCGGCAGGATCAGCAGCCTCGCCCAAGGCGCGGGGGAGATGAAGGAAGCGCCGCTGAGGCAACACATCCCCGCAGCCCCGCTGCCTCCCGGGGGCTCCAAAACCCGGTCCCAGAGCAGTTTGTCACTGCACACGGGGACAAACCCCGGCTGTGGGGCGGCAGCTGCTGTCCCCTGGGCTGCCCACCGTCGCGCTCAGTGTCACATTCGGGCACTCAGGACACACCCCTGGGGACGCTCTCCGTGTCCGGAACTCCGGGTGGGTTTAAGCTCCTCATTTTGAACGATAACTGCAAAAATCCCCTTTCCGGGAGGTCTCACGCTGCCAGTGCTTTGATCTTCATCGTCCCCAGGCTGTCACCCAGCCATCGAGGGCTCCTCTTCCTCCGAATTCCCCTTCCCAGATTTGTTTCCTTCCCCGGAGCCCAAACTCCGGCAAGAGGCAGCGGGCGGGGGCCCCACCTGGCTGCATCCCCGCTGGGAGGGGGGCAGCAGGATCAGCGACCCCAGCCCTCCCTAAAGGAGCGCTCGTCACCTGCAGGAGGAGTCCTGCCAGCGACTTCCTTTGCTTTGGAAACGACTGAGTCACCCCGAATTCCCGGCGGGATCGCTGGGAACGCCCGTGGCCGCGGGGCAGCCTCTGGGGACACTCGCTGGGGCCCCGGCAGGGACAGAGCTGGGACCGTGCTGCCACCCCACAGCCCTGAGCCCGGGGCAAACGCTCCTCTCCTCTCCTCTCCCCTCCCCTCCTGTCACTGTCACTGTCACTGTCACTGTCACTGTCACTGTCACTGTCACTGTCACATGCATGGACACCCCCACCCCACAGGACCCCCAGAGCGGGCTGGATTTGGGTCCGGAGAGTTCGGATTTGGATTTTTGCCCAGATCCCCAGAGTTTGTCCTCATTTCTTTTCCCCCTTTCTCTGCCCAAGGGGACAATGACCCGAGGCCAGCAGGGCTGGGCAGGCCACCAGGGGAGGAGGTCAGGCCACCACGGCCTGGCCCGGCTGCTCCTCGCTGGGTCGGGAGCAGCTCGGGAAGGTCTGGGCTGGGAATCACCCGAAGGACCCCCGGGGCTCTCCTGGAAAGGGGAGAGGGGTTCCCATCCCACGGCGACGCTGTCCCGATCTCCTCCGGCCTTCCAGCCTGGGGACAAAGCCCGCGGCCCGTTTGCCACGAGATGGCACCAAAGCGGCCCTGTGGGGACACCTGGGGCACCCAGAGGTGGCACCAAAGCGGCCCTGTGGGGACACCTGGGGCACCCAGATGGCACCAAACCGGCCCTGTGGGGACACCTGGGACCACTCAGATGGCACCAAACCGGCCCTGTGGGGACACCTGGGACCACTCAGATGGCACCAAACCAGCGCTGTGGGGACACCTGGGGCACCCAGAGATGGCACCAAACCGGCCCTGTGGGGACACCTGGGGCACCCAGAGATGGCACCAAACTGTCCCTGTGTGGGGACACCTGGGGCACTCAGATGGCACCAAACTGTCCCTGTGTGGGGACACCTGGGGCACCCAGAGATGGCACCAAACTGGCCCTGTGGGGACACCTGGGGCACCCAGAGGTGGCACCAAACCGGCCTTGTGGGGACACCTGGGGCACCCAGAGATGGCACCAAACCGGCCCTGTGGGGACACCTGGGGCACCCAGAGATGGCACCAAACCGGCGCTGTGGGGACACCTGGGGCACCCAGAGATGGCACCAAACCGGCCTTGTGGGGACACCTGGGGCACCCAGAGATGGCACCAAACCGGCGCTGTGGGGACACCTGGGGCACCCAGAGATGGCACCAAACCGGCCCTGTGTGGGGACACCTGGGGCCACTCAGATGGCACCAAACTGTCCCTGTGTGGGGACACCTGGGACACCCAGAGATGGCACCAAACTGTTCCTGTGGGGACACCTGGGGCACCCAGAGATGGCACCAAACTGGCCTTGTGGGGACACCTGGGGCACTCAGATGGCACCAAACTGGCCCTGTGTGGGGACACCTGGGGCACCCAGAGGTGGCACCAAACCGGCGCTGTGGGGACACCTGGGGCACCCAGAGGTGGCACCAAACTGTCCCTGTGTGGGGACACCTGGGGCACTCAGATGGCACCAAACCGGCCCTGTGGGGACACCTGGGGCACTCAGATGGCACCAAACTGTCCCTGTGGGGACACCTGGGGCACTCAGATGGCACCAAACTGGCCTTGTGGGGACACCTGGGACACCCAGAGGTGGCACCAAACTGTCCCTGTGGGGACACCTGGGGCACTCAGAGATGGCACCAAACTGGCCTTGTGTGGGGATACCTGGGGCACTCAGATGGCACCAAACTGTCCCTGTGTGGGGACACCTGGGGCACCCAGATGGCACCAAACTGGCCCTGTGGGGACACCTGGGACACCCAGAGATGGCACCAAACCGGCCCTTTGGGGACACCTGGGGCACCCAGAGATGGCACCAAACCGGCCCTGTGGGGACACCTGGGGCACTCAGAGATGGCACCAAACTGTCCCTGTGTGGGGACACCTGGGGCACTCAGATGGCACCAAAGCGGCCCTGTGGGGACACCTGGGACACCCAGAGGTGGCACCAAACCGGCCCTGTGGGGACACCTGGGGCACTCAGATGGCACCAATCTGGCTTTATGGGGACACCTGGGGCACCCAGAGGTGGCACCAAACCGGCGCTTTGGGGACACCTGGGGCACCCAGAGGTGGCACCAAAGCGGCCCTGTGGGGACACCTGGGGCACTCAGAGGTGGCACCAAACCGGCCCTGTGGGGACACCTGGGGCACTCAGATGGCACCAAACTGTCCCTGTGTGGGGACACCTGGGGCACCCAGAGGTGGCACCAAACTGGCTTTATGGGGACACCTGGGGCACCCAGAGGTGGCACCAAACTGGCTTTACGGGGTCACCCGCGGCACCCGGAGGCCAGCCCACCCCCCAAAGCAGCCCCGGTGGGGCGGTACCAGGTGTCGGGGTTCTCCCTGCAGGGACGCTTTAATGAAAGGATTCATTTGCGTGGTTCCGTTTCAGATGTTAATGAGCCCGGCCCGGCCTGGGGCACCTTTGGTGTCAACAGAACCCCGGCTCTGCCTTTGCCTCCTCATTTCCGCTCGGGGTTACTGCCGACCCGGTTCTGTAGGGTTATCTCATTTACAGAGAACTTCCTAATGAAACCCCTCCCAAAAAAATTTGGGACCCCCAGAGACTCCCCCAAAACTGGGAATGGAGCCCCTAAACATCTCCCCTAAAATTAGGGATGGGGCTCCCAGAAACCCCCAAAAATCTCCCCAAAATTGGGGATGGGACCCACAGAAACCCCCCCCAGCATCGGGGATGGGACCCCTAAAGTCTCCCCAGAATTTGGGGTCCCATTATTAAAATACTTAAAATGGTGACGTTTGAGCCAAAATTCCCCTTGCTGAGGGGGCCGGGGCGTTCCAGCGGGGAGAATTCTATAAATATATTTCTTCTGCATATCTGCAATACATATTTATACCGATTTTATACATACTTATATATTTACAGACACATCATTGAATATTTTTTTTTTTTCTGTCAGAAGAGTCCAGGTGACACTTGGGGGTCTGGATCCAACGGCAGCCCCATCCCTGGGGAGACCCAGGAATGCAGCTCCAGGTCTTCCCTGCTCTGTGTCCATCCCAGGTCGTCCCTGGGGTTCTCCAAAACTTCTGCTCTTTCCCCAAAAGCTCTGCTCTGCGCTGGCACCGAGGTGACAACACCCCGCGGACCCCAAAACACCAAAATCGCGGCCCCAAAACACCAAAATCGCGGCCCCAAAACACCAAAATCGCGGCCCCAAAACACCAAAATCGCGGCCCCAAAACACCAAAGTCGCGGCCCCAAAGGCGGGGCTGGGCAGAGTTGGGGTCGATTTGCAGTGGGGGTTCGTCTGCCCCACACCCAGAGCCCATCCCAGGACCTTCCGGGCGAGGGGGAATATCGGGGAGGGGTTCGGGGGGTCCCGGGGAGGAGAGGCAGGGTGGGGCAGGGGACAGGGCTGGCACAGGGACCGCAGGGGCAGGGAGGGAGCGTCCCTGTCCCTGTCCCCGTGTGTCACCCTCGGCACCCCGCGCCCCACTCGCCACAGCCTCCCTGCAGCGCTTTTCCAGCCCAAGGGAATAACATATTTTATATATATAAATATAAATATAATATAATATATAATATATAATATATAATATATAATATATAATATATAATATATAATATATAATATATAATATATAATATATAATATATAATATATAATATGTAATATGTAATATGTAATATATAATATATAATATATAATATATAATATATAATATATAATATATAATATATAATATATAATATATCACATATCACATATCACATATCACATATCACATATCACATATCATATATCACATATCATATATCATATCATATATATCATATATCATATTGTGATGGTTTCATCACATTCTATATTTCATTTGGCTGGGAGAATATAAAAGAGAAACAGGCTCATCTTTAAATTACAAAGATAGTTTATTCACACACACTGAAAGGATGAAAATAGGAAGGAAAAAAAACAACAAATGGAACTTTCAAAACATCTTTCCCTCCCTCTCCAAGTTTTCACTTTTCTACACTCAACATAAAAAGATAACATAACCTGCAACTTTAGCCAGTTTTACCATTTTAAGATAATCTTTCATCAATTCTTCAGGAAAGGAGCCTCTCCGTTTCAATAGAGACTTTGTCCACAAGGACTTCAAAGAACTCAATCCTACCCACTTACAGTATTCTCAATACTGAACACGTGGGCCCTGTACTCAAACACACTGCAACATTGGGGTGTCGCCTTTTAAAGGTGTCTCATCCAAGGCAAAGGGTTTTTCTTCATTAAATCAATTTTACTCAGTCCATCACACAATACCTTTGCTCAAAAATCTACACATAAAACAATCACTTCCCCAAATTGCACATCTTTCCATGGTTTAAAGGAACAACCCAGTTCAGTCCCTATGTTCTAGAGAAGTCCAGCTAGAATTTTCAGCCACTCCTCCTCCTCTACCTTAAAATCTTTTTCACTCTCTTTCCACTGACTTCAGCTCCATGCTGTGTCTCCTTATGGTCTAATCACTGTATCTGTCCTTCGTTCAGGGAAAGGCCGGTGCTCAGAAGAAATCCATTTGCTAGCAGAGAAAGAGTTAAACTTGTCAGGCTTGTCGGGCTGCTCAGGTGATCTTGTTGCAGCGGGAACTAAAAAAGTCTGAAGGCCGCGCTGTTCTTCTCGGCCTGAAGGAGGGCGGGGGGGAGGGAAGAAGCATTCTGCAGCTGCCAGGGCTTCTCTTCCCCTGCCCCGCTGCTGCTGTTCCAGGCTCAGACACACCCGAGCTGCGCTCTCAGGGGGCCCGGGCCGGGCCCGGCCAGGCTCTGTGCTGCTCGATGTTACCTGTGATCCAGCCGGAAGGAAAGAGGGAGCTCCTCCCCACACTCTCGGCTTATATGAGTATTACCCAAAAGTCGTAACCTACTTTTGAATGGTCAAACTATCTGCCAATTAAATAAAAATGATTTTTGATTGGACCATTCTTAACCCATGACACATATATTATATATTATATATTATATATTATATATTATATATTATATATTATATATTATATATTATATATTATATATTATATATTATATATTATATATTATATATTATATATTATATATTATATATTATATATTATATATTATATATATTATATTATATTATATATAATATAATATATAATATATATAAATATCTCTTTATATAAATATAAATATAAATATAAATATAAATATAAATATAAATATAAATATAAATATAAATATAAATATAAATATAAATATATATATATCACACACACACATATATATATATATATATATATATCACATACAAAAATAACAAGGGCTCGGTGTCCCGCTGGGCACACCCTGGGCCCGGCCGGGGGTCCCGGTGGGTGCTGGGGGGCAGTGCCAGCCGCGGGGTCCCTCCCGAGCTGCTCCCTCCAAGCCCAGCGCGGGCAGGGGGAGCGGAGGGAGGAGCCTCCCGCTCCCGGATCCCGGAGCGGTGACAGCCAGGCTCGCCGAGAGACGGAGCCCAGCGGCGCCGGGACACGGGCAGGGGACAGCGACACCCGGGCGGCACCGAGAGCCGCGGCAGGGAAGGGTCCCGAGGGACACGGGGAGGGCAGCGCTGGGAAGGGCAGAGGGGAGAGGCAGGAAGGCGCTGGGGCAGCCCCGGAGCCCCGGGTGGTTAAGGAAGGAGGAGCTGGGCTGTCCCCAAGCCCTCGGGGACAGAACCGGGACCCCCTGGGTGCTGCCATGGGGGGTCCCTGGCAGCCGCTCCGGCCCCGCTCGCTGCTGCTGCTGCTGCTCCTCCCCAGGCTTCAGGTGAGTGGCCCTGGGGACAACGCGGGGACAGGGTGGGGGCACTGGCAGTCCCCCCATGCCGGCCAGCCCAGGGCCCGGGAGCAGTGAAGGCTCCTCCTGCCCACGGTGGGGGCTGCCCGTCCCACCCCATCCCACCCCATCCCATCCCATCCCATCCCATCCCACCCCATCCCATCCCATCCCACCCCACCCCATCCCATCCCGTCCCACCCCATCCCATCCCATCCCATCCCACCCCATCCCATCCCACCCCATCCCATCCCATCCCACCCCACCCCATCCCATCCCATCCCATCCCACCCCATCCCATCCCATCCCATCCCATCCCATCCCATCCCATCCCACCCCATCCCACCCCATCCCATCCCATCCCATCCCACCCCATCCCATCCCATCCCACCCCATCCCATCCCATCCCACCCCATCCCATCCCATCCCATCCCATCCCATCCCATCCCACCCCACCCCATCCATCGTGCTCCTGACCCGGGGGATGACCTGTGAGTGCCCCTTGGGGACTTCCCCACAGCTCCTGGGGACAGTTGGTGACAGGGGTGGCACTGGGACCCCGCAGGGCTGGGCAGCGCCCAGGGACCCCCAGGGCAGAGGCGCTGTGGGTTCAGGTCCCGGGGACGATCCCTTGGGAACGGATCCTCCATCCCACAGCGTCCTACAGCCCCTGGAGGAGCCCCGAACTCCCTGGGGAGCACCCACAGGGGCTGGGGGGGCAGGGGACAAGGACACCGAGGGTGATCCCCATCCCAGGATGGCTGGGAACGGCTGGAGCCAGATCCCTGTGGGAATGGGGGGGACGTGGGGTGGGCGTGATGCTGGAGCAGGGGAAACAGCCTGGAACTGGTCAGGGAAAGAGGGGAAGGGGAAGGGGAAGGGGAAGGGGAAGGGGAAGGGGAAGGGGAAGGGGAAGGGGAAGGGGAAGGGGAAGGGGAAGGGAAGGGAAGGGAAGGGGAAGGGGAAGGGGAAGGGAAGGGAAGGGAAGGGAAGGGAAGGGAAGGGAAGGGAAGGGAAGGGAAGGGAAGGGAAGGGAAGGGAAGGGAAGGGAAGGGAAGGGAAGGGAAGGGAAGGGGAAGGGGAAGGGGAAGGGGAAGGGGAAGGGAAGGGGAAGGGGAAGGGGAAGGGAAGGGAAGGGGAAAGGGAAGGGGAAGGGAAGGGAAGGGAAGGGAAGGGAAGGGAAGGGAAGGGAAGGGAAGGGAAGGGAAGGGAAGGGAAGGGAAGGGAAGGGAAGGGAAGGGAAGGGAAGGGAAGGGAAGGGAAGGGAAGGGAAGGGAAGGGAAGGGAAGCTGGGCTGAGGGAGCACTGGAGGCTTGGAGGGTTTTAGAGGCTGATGGCATCAGGCCCCTTCCAGGGGGGAAACTGAGGCACAGCAGGAATTCCCTGCCCTGCAGGGAGCTTGGAAGGAGCCCTGCACATTCCCTGTTCCTGCTCCAGCATCCCGGCCCCGCTGCCATAAATAACAAATCAAACCCAGCACTCTGCAGCTAGAAAGGGCTGAGAGAAACCCCTGTGTCCCATCCATGTCCACCAGAATTCCTGAGCCTTCCCTGTGCCCAGAGCCACCCCCAAAATGCCTTTTCCAGGCTGGAAATTCCCTTGAAATCTTGTGTTCAGCAGGAAAAGAGAACAAAATCTCCTGGGGGAGGTGAAGGGACCCTGAGGCGTGGCTGCATGGCCAGGACAGGGCAGGGCAGGGCTCAGCCAAGGGGTGCTCCAGAGTCCCACCCTTCCCTCTGTTGGGAAGCTCATGGATCCACCCTCATCCTTCTGTTTCTCCAGCTTTTATATCTCTGGCCCCTCACCTCAAACAATCAGCAAGAGAGATCCCTGCCCCAGCCAGCCCTGAGTCCAGAGGCTGCAGGGATGCTCGGGAATGGGAATGGACGTGGGTGGAAAACTGGCAGCGGGGATGGGCTCTTGGGAATAGGCACAGGTACCTGGGAAGGGACACGGGTGTTTGGGAATGGGCAGGGACACGTGGGAATGGGCAGGGACACGTGGGAATGGGCAGGGGCACATGGGAATGGGCAGGCAAAGTCCCTGGCCTGCTCCCAGTCCAGCCTCACTGTCCCGGTTCTCCAGCTGAGAGCCGAGGAGGCAAATCCCAAAGCAGGGATTCCCGGGCAATCCAATCCCTGCACACTCAGCCACTGCATCTCCCACACTTTTGGGATCTCCCTGGTGTTCCATCACCTCTGCTGGCAAACCCCAGAGCTGGGAGTGTGGGGTTTGCTCTGCCCACGTCCCACTGGCACACTGGGAGGTGCCTGTGCCCACGGCTGGGGGAGAACGGGATGGCTTTGCTGTCCCTTCCAACCCAACTCCCTGATCCCATTTGCACAACTCCCAATTCCACAACTCTGGGATTCTCCTGGCTGCCCTTTCCCCCTCTCCCAAGGTGCGAGGGACTCACCCCGACTGCTCCGTGGTCCTGCACTTCCAGGAGCGAGAGGCGGAATGCCGGGAGAGGATCCGGAGCAGGAGCCCAACCCCGGCAGTGCCCGGGCAGGAAGGTGAGGCTGAGCCTGGGATCAGCTCCCAGGGGAGCAGGGGAGGGATTCCTGAGGGGCCCTGGCAGCGTGATCCGTGGTCGGGGATTGCAGAGTGCGCATGGACGGGGAGGAGCAGGGATTGGAGAGCAGCACCAAGGCAAAGGTCAAGGAGAATCCCTGGAGAGCCCCAAAAATGCTGTTGGAATGGGACAGAGGGGACTGAGGGACACAAACAACAGCAGGAACTCAGTGCTGGTGGGTTTACAGAATCATGGAATGGCTGGGATTGGCAGGGACCTCAAAGCCCACCCAGTGCCACCCCTGCCATGGCAGGGACACCTCCCACTGTCCCAGGCTGCTCCCAGCCCCAGTGTCCAGCCTGGCCTTGGGCACTGCCAGGGATCCAGGGGCAGCCACAGCTGCTCTGGGCACCCTGTGCCAGCCCTGCCCACCCTCCCAGGGAACAATTCCTGCCCAATCTCCCATCCAGCCCTGCCCTGGGCACTGGGAGCCATTCCCTGTGTCCTGTCCCTCCAGCCCTTGTCCCCAGTCCCTCTCCAGCTCTCCTGGAGCCCGTTTTGGCCCTGGAAGGGGCTCTGAGGTTTTCCCAGAATCTTCTCACCCCCCAGGGTGGCATTCAGGGGATGTTGGCAGTGCTGGGTTGGTCCATGCCCTGGCAGAGCCCCCTCAATCCCCTGCACCAGTGCCAGGGCTGTGGCACCGGCGTCACTCTATGCTGTCACCACCTCACGTCTGCTCCTCATCCCTAACTCAGGAAATTTTACTGCCAAACACTTTTTTGAGGAACTCAATTTTCCCATATCTGAGATTTTAAACAAATTACTGGCTTGAAAAAAAAAGAAAAAAAAAAAACCCCAAAACAAAAACAAACAAACAAACAAAAACCACCAAAAAAACCCAAAAAAACCACCCAAAACCCAAAACCAAACCAATTTTCAAGTGCTGCTTTTGGACATCCTTTTTAAAATTGCGTCTCAGTTTCCATCCAAAAGTGGAATGGCCCCAAATCCCGGGCAAAAAGTGTCCCCTGGAGAACAAGGGATGCGTCATTCCAGGGGTTTCATCCCACAGCAGTGGAGAAACGAAGCAATAAATGCATATGAAGGTGCATAATTGCTTCAGTAACTCTGCAGAGATGTCATTTACCCGTCAGCTTAGCGGGGAAAAGCCAAATTGATTGGAAAAGGCCATTTTGCAACCTGGATTGTGCCAGCCAAGGGGAAGGAAGCTCACTGCAGGAAAATATCTGAGACGAAAATATTAAAACCTGGATATAATCCTGGGGTTCCTGCTGCCCCCCGTGCACCTCAGCTGCATTCATCCCTTTCCCTGCTGGCACCAGCCTGGGGAGGGTGGCTCAGGACAGGCTCAGATCCCAAGGACAGGGCGGGAGGGCTCTGGGATCTTCTTATCCCTGCCCAATCTCCCATCCAGCCCTGCTCTGGGCACTGGGAGCCATTCCCTGTGTCCTGTCCCTCCAGGCCTTGTCCCCAGTCCCTCTCCAGCTCTCCTGGAGCCCCTTTGGGCCCTGGAGGGGCTCTGAGCTCTCCCTGGAGCTTCTCCTCTCCAGGTGAGCACCCCCAGCGCTCCCAGCCTTTCCTCACAGCAGAGCTCTTCCACTCCTTGCACCGTTTCTGTGGCATCCTCTGGACTATGGGGGCTCCAAACTCCAGAGGAGGCCCTGGAAATGCTCCAAAGGTTCCTTGGAGCCAGGCTGGGAGGGATGGGAGGGATGGGGAGCCCTTCTCCATCCAGGGAGAGCTCAGAGCCCCTTCCAAGGCCCAAAGGGGCTCCAGGAGAGCTGGAGAGGGGCTGGGGACAAGGGCTGGAGGAACAGGACACAGGGAATGGCTCCCAGTGCCCAGGGCAGGGCTGGATGGGAGATTGGGCAGGAATTGTTCCCTGGGAGGGTGGGCAGGGCTGGCACAGGGTGCCCAGAGCAGCTGTGGCTGCCCCTGGATCCCTGGAGTGCCCAAGGCCAGGTTGGACACTGGGGCTGGGAGCAGCCTGGGACAGTGGGAGGTGTCCCTGCCCATGGCACAGGGATGGAATTAAATGCTTTTTAAGGTCCCTTCCTACCCAAGCCATTCCATGATTCCCAGCTTCCAGGACCCCAAGAAATGAAGTGACTGCTCCCAGGGATGATCCCAATTCTGTGCTCACTTCCCTGATTCTCCAGAGCAAAAATCAAATCCCCACGTGGGCGCTGTGGATGCCAATCCCTCCCTGCCTGCACTGACACCCCCAGGCTGGAATCACAGGAACTCATCAGACTTGTCCAATCCCACATTCCCTGGCTCCAGGTGAATAATGTGGGTCTGCACAGTTAATGGTGGAGCTGTGCTGGAACAGGAGCTGGCCTGGAATGGGGTGTCCTTGTCCCATCCTGGGCTGCTGCATCACCAGTTCCTCCAGGCCCTGAGCCTGCCTGGCCGTGCTCATTCCCAAGAAAACTGGAGAGGGATTTAAACAGGAATTCAGTGCTGGGTAGGGAAGCCAAAGTTGTTTCAGCTGATCACTCGCAGCAAGCCCTGCATGACCGCCTCCTGTCCTTGGGGACACATCCTGAGCTCAGCCCCCAGGTGCCAAAATCCAGCACAAACCTGCGTTATTTTAGGAGCCACGGGCAAATCCCAGCCCATCCCACACCCAGGGAATTCCCACAGGAGGTCGGTCTGGTGCAGTGCAGGAACTCGCAGGTCCCACGCTGAAAGGGGATCCCAGCACCAGGAGAGGATGATCCCAGAGCCAGGAGGCTCCCGGCTCCTGTGGGGCCCTGGATCAGGGGACAGCCACGTGAGATCTTCTCTGCTCGCTTTCTTGGGCTTTTTTTCTGGCCAGTTCAGCTTTTTGGGGGGCTTTGGAGGAATATCTTCAGGGATAGGGTAAAAGATTCTAAAAGAGGCTTTTACTCGAGGATCAGTCCAAGGCTTTATTCTCCAAGGGTTCCAGGGAAAGAGGGCGAACAAGGAAGAAGCCTGGGTTTATCTGTCTCTGTTTCAGGATAGACAGCTGGCCCTGAGCCAACAGGTTAAAGGTAAGGGAGAGAAGGGTCAGACTAAATAGTCACAGGCTTTGGGGAGTTCTGAGGGAAAACCAATCCCCAAAATAATACAACAGCCCTGGCCACGGAGCCGTGTTACCCGCTCGGGGCTGTGGTGTCACCTGCACAGGACTGCAGTGTCACCCCCATGTCCCCTCCTGGTGTCACCCCCACGGAGCTGCAGTGTCACCTGCACGGGACTGCAGTGTCACCCCCGTGTCCCCTCCTGGTGTCACCCCCACGGAGTTGCGGTGTCACCCGCACGGGGCTGCGGTGTCACCTGCACGGGACTGCAGTGTCACCCCCATGTCCCCTCCTGGTGTCACCCCCACGGAGCTGCAGTGTCACCTGCACGGGGCTGCGGTGTCACCTGCTCAGGACTGCAGTGTCACCCCCATGTCCCCTCCTGGTGTCACCCGCTCGGGGCTGCGGTGTCACCTGCTCGGGACTGCGGTGTCACCCGCACGTCCCCTCCTGGTGTCACCACTGTCCCCTCCCTCCCCAGGCTGCCCGACGGAGTGGGACGGCGTGAGCTGCTGGCCCGCCCTGCCCCTTGGCCAGTCCCGAGCTGTCGCCTGTCCCGACATCCTGAACGTCTTCAAGAAGTCCAAAGGTCTGAACCCAGCGGGGCTCGCTCATCCCGTGGGACCCACCCAGCCCGGCCAGGGGCCCCTGTGCCTCCCCAGCCCTCCCCTCTGACCCCGCAGCTCCTGTTGTCCAGAACAAATGTCCAGGTGTGAACTGCAGTCCAAGGGGACAAGAGAAGCAGAGATTCAGGGAGCTGCCGCAGCAGGACACAAACCCTTCACCCCTCTGTGGGTGCAGCACTTGGGGACCTCACCCTCCCTCCTGGTGACACCAGGGCAGTGCCCCTGCTGCTCGGTGCCCTTCCCCACACACCATCCCAGTGCTCCCGAGCTGTCCCCATCCCTTTGGAGGGCTGGGAAGCAGAACTCCCACCCCGAGCATCCCAGCCAGAAATACTTTGGAAAATGTTGGGAAATGTTTGCTTTGGGGCAGGAGCAGCTCAGTGGAGGCTCGGTGGAGCCCTCACAGGAGGAATGAGGACTTTTACAGCCTAAATTCCCAATTCACTTCCACTGAAAGGATCTGGGCTTGTTTTCACACCTGGCCCAAAGTTTTCCTGGCAGCTCCAGGCACAGGGCCAGAGTGGGCAATGGGATCCAGGGGGAGGGATGGGATCCAGGAGGGGCAATGGGATCTGGGGGGGCTGGGGCAGTGATGGGATCCAGGAGGGGCAATGGGATCTGGGGGGGCTGGGGCAGTGATGGGATCCAGGAGGGGCAATGGGATCTGGGGGGGCTGGCACAGCCAGGCCACTCAGGTCTGTTCCAGGCCGGGCATTTTGGGGCTGCCATCAGAGGTGACACCCGTGGCTCCTCTGATGTCCCTCCTTGTCCTGCAGGGCTGATCCAGAGGAACTGCACCGAGTGGGGCTGGAGCCTCCCCAGCCCCCCCTACCACAGTGCCTGCCAGCTGGAGACCCTGGGCAGCAACGACACCGAGGCCAAGGCACGTGGGAGCCCCGGGGCCGTGGGGAGCTGTCCCCATGTCCCCCCCACACTGCCCACTGGGCAGAGACCCATGGGGATGCTCCGGGGTTGTCCCCTCCTTGGGGACAGGCTGTCCCAGGCCGTGTCCCCTCACTCTGCGGGTGCTGTCCCTTCCAGAGAGGCCGTTTTGTCACCATGAGGGTGCTCTACACCTGCGGCTACTCCACGTCGATGGCAGCGCTGCTCCTGGCCATCGGCATCTTCTCCTGCTTCAGGTGGGGCTGGGAGGGACACGGGGTAAATCCCAGCAGGGATGGCTGCCCTCAGCCTGTGCCCTCCTGGAGCAGCCAGGACCCATCCCTGCCAGCAGGAGAACTGGGCAGGCAGAAGAGGAGTGGGAGCGTTGTCCTTCCCTGGTGGCCCTCTCGAGTTCTGGCTTTGCAGAACTCCTTGTGCTGCAGATCTGGGCTCTCCAGAGGTTTCTGGGATGCTCCCTCGTCCCTGAGCAGCCCCAAGCACAGCACAACCCCGCCCTTGCTGATTTTAGGGCAGGAAAGCTTCTCCAGGCTCTGTGACCATCACCAGCAGTGATCCCTGGGCGGGGCGCCTGCCAGGGGAGGGGACACCAAAGCGCCTTCTCTGCCCCTGGTCGGGCCCAGCCCGTCTGTCCCTCCTGCAGGAAGCTGCACTGCACCAGGAACTCCATCCACATCCACTTCTTCACCTCCTTCATCCTGCGGGGCGCCGCCGTGTTCATCAAGGACAGCGTCCTCTTCTCGGACGACTCCATCGACCACTGCACCATGTCCACGGTAAATCCTAACCTGCCTGGGGCTAAGACCAAGCTTTTGGGGAGGTCTCGTGGGGCAGCAGGACCCCTCTCACTCTCCACAGGAGGCTGACCAAGTCCACACTGCTCCTCATCCCCCTCTTCGGGGTGCACTACGTGCATTCCCAGCCTGGGAATGGGGCAGGGACAGCAGCAGGGGCTCACTGGGAAGGGGCTGGTGGGACCCAGGGTGGATTTGTCACTGCAAAGAGGAGAGAGGGAGGCTGTGAGATGGAGGAGATTCTGTCACGGGTGGCCCTGGGGAAGTTCAGCACTTCTGCATTTCCCTCTGTGCGGGGAACAAGTTCTGTCCTCACAGCTGCTGCTGGCCTCAGGCTGAGTGTCCCCAGCGGTGTCCCCAGCTGGGCTAAAGCTCAGCACAGCCCCACCAGCACCAGGCACTGCTCAGATTTGAGGTTTTCAATCAAAACAGGGACCCCTGAGTGGAGACACAACACCGAGAACACCACGCACACAACCACAGGGTTTTTAAAGGTCCCACAAAAGCAGCCCGTGATCACCTGCCCCTGGGCCACAGGCAGAGCAGAACCTGGTGCAGGTGACATGAGGGCAGAGTGCCTGGGGCTGCACTGAGAGGTCATCAGAGGTGTCCTCAAGAGGGTGGACGGGCAGGGTGACAACCCCTGTGCCCCCAGGACAGGTGTGGTGCACCCTGAGCTGGGGGGTGACAGCCCCCCTGTGCCCCCAGGACAGGTGTGGTGCACCCTGAGCTGGGGGGTGACAGCCCCCCTGTGCCCCCAGGACAGGTGTGGTGCACCCTGAGCTGGGGGGTGACAGCCCCTGTGCCCCCAGGACAGGTGTGGTGCACTCTGAGCCGTCCCCCTCCTCCCCTGGCAGGTGACCTGCAAAGCTGCCATCGCCTTCTTCCAGTACTCAGTGCTGGCCAACTTCTACTGGCTGCTGGTGGAGGGGCTGTACCTGCAGACGCTGCTGCTGCTGACCTTCACCTGTGACAGGAGCTACACCTGGGGCTACATCCTCATGGGCTGGGGTGAGCCTGGGGACAGCCCTGCACATCCATGGGCAGGAACCGCCTGGGAATGGCCCCATCTGAGATTCACCTGGCCAGGGCTGCTCCCAGCATGTCCCCACCCCAACATCTCCTGTGTGGCCTTGGTGGGCACCCCCCTGCTCCTGCCGGCCCCCAGAGCTGCTGGGGAAGTGTGGCCTGATCCAGGACAGGTCCTCCCTTCTTCCCACACCCACCTGTGGCTGGGAACACCCATCCCAGGTGCCTGGGTGTGATGTGAGGGCACGAGGGGCAGGAGGGTGGCCGGGAGGTGACACAGACACGGCACCATCAGTGGGCACCATCTCCTTCTCCTGAAGAGGGTGGGAAGGGAGGTTGTCACCCTCCTGCCACATCCAGAACTGAGCTAGACACGTGTTCCTGGGGACAAGGGACAGAGGGGTGGCACAGGGGCTTCCCAGAGCACTGGAGGGTGATCTGTGGCTGTGTCCTGTCCTGGCAGGTGTCCCCATGGTCACAGTCGGGGTGTGGGTGCTCACCAGGCTCCGGTACGACAACCACGGGTAAGAGCAGCTGCCCCTTGGCCTTCTCCAGGCCGCCCCAGCCACGTGTCCCAGCCCAGGGCTGGGAAATGAACCTTTGCCATGGGGTGCTCAGGAGGGGAGGGCTGGGCCAGCACTGGATTTAAATGTTATTTCTCTTCTGTTCTGTGCTGGGTCCCGTGGCAAGAGGGGTGCCAAGAGGTCAGGGGGAAATGGCAAAGGGACAGCGGGGCCACACAGGTCTCAGTGGGTGCCAGAGCCACCTCTCCTGTCCCACAGGTGCTGGGATGACTACTCCAGCCTGTACTGGTGGGTGATCAAGGCTCCCATCCTCCTGGCCATATTTGTGAGTGTGCTCCCTGAGAGTCCCACGCAGAGCCGGGGGTCCCACGGGGCCTGGGCACCCAGGCAGGGGCTGTGCAGGGCCTGAGCCGTGGCTTCCCGGGACAGGTGAACTTCCTCATCTTCCTCAACGTCACCAGGATGTTGGCACAGAAGATCCGGAGCCCAGAGCTCAGCAAAACCCACAAGCAGCAGTACCTGTAAGGGGACAGGGCTGTGCCCACCCCGGGGTCTGGGCTCCCGGGGCACAGGGACCCTCCTTGGAGCAGCACAATCTCGGAGCCTCCAAGGCCTGCTCTTCACAGACAACCTGCTTGGGGTTAGGACCAAGCTTTTGGGGAGGTTCTCGTGGGGCAGCAGGACCCCTCTCACTCTCCACAGGAGGCTGACCAAGTCCACGCTGCTCCTCATCCCCCTCCTCGGGGTGCACTACGTGGTGTTCGCGCTCTTCCCCCAGCACGTGGGCCTGGACGCCCGGCTCTACTTCGAGCTGGTGCTGGGCTCCTACCAGGTGAGATGGGCAGGGAAAGTCCCCATGGGCCCACCCCAGACCCCACCAGGAGCCCCTGGGGTGTGGGGCTTTGGTCTCTTTAGGGACAGGGTGCCCCAAACAGCTGGAGCAGGGCGCCAGGGCTGGAGAACCTGGCAGGCATTCCCTCTGCCCTGCGGTGGGTCAGAGGTGTGGGGGGAGGCAAAGCCAGGGAGAAGATGAGCACGGAGGGGTCCAGCCCCTTCCTCTGGGTGAAAATTGCCCTTCCTGTCCTCTCCAGGGCTTCCTGGTGGCTCTGCTCTACTGTTTCCTCAACGGGGAGGTGAGTGTGTGTCCCCAGCCCACCCCCGGGCACCACAGTGGGCACAGGGCCACCCCGAGGGTGCCCCAGAGCCACAGGCGGGCACAGGGACAGTCCCCCCAGCCCTGCCCCCCCAGTCCCCTCGGCTGGGTGCTGCCTGGGTGCCAGCGCTGCCCGTGGTGTTGGGGCAGGTCCAGGCTGAGATCAGGAGGAACTGGGGCAAGTGGCAAAGGTCCATGGAGAGCAACGTCTTCAACCTGGCCAGCCAGGACTTCACAGCGTGACCAGGGCAGCGTTCCAGGGAGGAGCTGCTGCTGCTGGAGGAGCAGCTCCACGGCTGCAGCCCCAGAAAGACCCGACCCCTCGCTGGTTTTGGAGGTTCTGGGTCCAACACCCTCAGGGGGTGGTGAGAACAGCCATGGGAGAGGCTCTGCCTGCCCAGTGCTGATGGATCTTGTGCCCTGTGGTGGCACCTCACCCCCCCGAGCTCTCACTGCTTCAGGGCAGAGTTTCAGGCAAAGGGAAGGGAGCTTCTCCACTCTTCTGCCTGAAACAGGGAAAGGAAACACCAAAAATCCTTTGCCAGAGGACAGCTGGTGGGTTTTGTTTGCACTGAAGGAAAACGAGCAGCCTGAAGGGATTCACTGGTGGATATTTCCCCCCTTCCTTGGTTTACAAAATCATTTCCCTTCCGGGAAGATTCCTAAACACAGCCAGGAGCCACCCTGGGCACAGGGGAAGGACACAGAGAGAGGCAAAACCCACCCCTCTGCGAGAGACCCCCAGTGGCCTCAGGACCCAGCTCCTCCCCAATTCCCCAAAATTCTTCCCTTTCTGATTGACCTGGAGCTGTTCCCTTGGCACGAGAGCTCTCCCAGCCCTTTGCACCGAGGAATGGGACTCACCTGGCTTCCCTGGGGTTCATTTTCCAGGGATGGGAAGGGTTTTGCCAATAAAGTCTCATTCTCTAGTCCAGTCTCGCTTTTCAGAGGATTCGTTTGCTCCACGAACCTGGAGGATTTGGGGCTGGGGGGGGATGAAAATTCTGCCCATGATGGAATCTCTGTTTTTCCCCCTGCCTGGTGAAGCTCACAGAGAGGAGATGGAGTGTCACAACACGACATGAAAAGAACGACACACACACTGGGATGTCCAAGGCAAAAAGGGGCAGTTCATTTACAGACCTCGACATTTATAGAATTCCAACAGTGACCAGGGATTGGAGGAGGAAAATTGTCCTCTCCAACCACACTGGGCAACCCAACAGCCCATCAATTCTCTCCTCCTCCAGAAAGGAACGCAAAACAATCATTGTTTGCATGAAAAGTGTGTGAGAAACTCTATCACAAAAATGTAAAACATCAGAAGGCTGAAACAGAACTTGAGAAAAACTTTAGAAAACCAGAGAAGAACAGGGTGACGAGGAGGAAGGTGTGGAAGAGCTCAAGGTGGGGGCAGCACGAGCTGTCCCAGAGGTTCTGGGGTGCCCTGTCCCCTCTGGGTCACAGCTGCCCCCACTGCCCCACAGCTGTTCCACCACCGTGAGCATCCTTCGTGCTCCCAGGCTGAGCCCCTGGCCGGGCAAACGACGCCTCCAGGAGCGAGAGAGGCCCCAAATGCCCTTTTGCCCAACTTCCTGGCTTCTCCCGTGCTCCTGAGACCGGAGCCACCCGATCCTGGCTGCTCACTCTGCCTGGGCTGTCACTTCTCCGTGGTGCCACATGTCCTTCCCTAAATAAACCCCACTTGCTGGCCCCTGTCCAGACTGCAGGATCTCCAGAGATCCCATCTGGGAGGGCACTGGGAGGGAAACCATTTGAGGTGAGGTGGGAGATGTTCCTTTAACAAACCTTCCAGAGCCAGCACCTCCTGAATCACCGGGAGCCGTCCAGAGGAGCTTGGGAGCTGTCAAATAAATCCCTGTCTGCAGCCAGGAAGGGACCAGAGGTGAGGAGAATCCCTCTCCATCGTGAGGGAGGATGGCATGATTGGCAGGGATGAGGCAGCAGGGCACTGAGCCAGGAATTGGGGATGCTCAGTGGGAACGTCTGTTCCCATAAAACTTTGAAAAACTCTGGATTTGCAGCTATTTCCAGCTGCAGATGGGGTTTGGGGGGTGATAACTGACCCCAAATGAACCTCTGGGGTTTGCTGGGCTTTGAACCCCACGGGACAGGAAGCCCACGGGACTTTGAGCCCAGGACTGGGAATCACCCTCAGCCTGCAGGAAAGGTTTTCTGAAGGCATGGACCATGCCCTGCAGCTGCAAAAGATCATGGAAAGGGATCTTAAAGTCTTGAAAGAGACCTTGAAGCTCACGGGCAGGGACACCTCCCACTGCCCCAGGCTGCTCCAAGCCCTGTCCAGCCTGGCCTTGGGCACTGCCAGGGGTCCAGGGGCAGCCACAGCTGCTCTGGGCACCCTGTGCCAGCCCTGCCCACCCTCCCAGGGAACAATTCCTGCCCAATCTCCCATCCAGCCCTGCCCTGGGCACTGGGAGCCATTCCCTGGGTCCTGTCCCTCCAGCCCTTGTCCCCAGCCCCTCCCCAGCGCTGTCCCCGCCGTGGGACTGGCGCTGCCCCCGGGGCAGGAACTCCCGGTGTGCTGGGACACGGGGAAGGCGAATTCCCCGAGCTGTAGCGCCGGGACCATCCCGGAGCGGGATGAAGGAGCCGATGGGAGCACAGGGAGGGAATCCTGGTGGTTCCGGAGGAGGGGGAATGCAGGCACCAAGAGCAGCACCGGGCACCGCGCTCCCAGCCCTCGGCGCCGTTCCCCTTCCCATCGCGGGTTAACCCGCACCTGTCCCGGCCCTTCCCGAGCGGCCGGGGCGGTGGGACTCTCACCTCACCCGCTGGGGCTCTCGGAGCCGGGCTCAGTGGCTCCTCCCAGGGAGGAATTTCTTCCAAAGATCCTCATGATCCCAGTTTTTTTCCAACCTAAACGATCCCCAGTCTGTGTTGGAGCCCGGGCAGAGCAGGGTCGGGTTCCCCGCATCCCTTCTCCGGCACGGCCGGCGTGCCAGAGCCTGGCATCCTCCTCACCCGCCCTGTCCCCGAGTGTCCCCGCAGGGCCGGAGCGGTGTCTGGGGACGGGGGTGTTTTGCCTGGAGCCGGAGGGTGGCACTGCGGCCCCTCGGCAGCGGCCCGGGGTGGCAGCGCTGGAGCGCGGTGTCCCCGCGGGGGGACAGCGGGGGCACCCCGGGGTGGCAGCGGCCGCTGAGCCCGGCTCCGAGAGCCCCAGCGGGTGAGGTGAGAGTCCCACTGCCCCGGCCGCTCGGGAAGGGCCGGGACAGGTGCGGGTTAACCCGCGATGGGAAGGGGAACGGGGCCGAGGGCTGGGAGCGCCGTGCCCGGTGCTGCTCTTGGTGCCTGCATTCCCCCTCCTCCGGAACCACCAGGATTCCCTCCCTGTGCTCCCATCGGCTCCTTCATCCCGCTCCGGGATGGTCCCGGCGCTACAGCTCGGGGAATTCGCCCTCCCCGTGTCCCAGCACACCGGGAGTTCCTGCCCCGGGGGCAGCGCCAGTCCCACGGCGGGGACAGCGCTGGGGAGGGGCTGGGGACAAGGGCTGGAGGGACAGGACCCAGGGAATGGCTCCCAGTGCCCAGGGCAGGGCTGGATGGGAGATTGGGCAGGAATTGTTCCCTGGGAGGGTGGGCAGGGCTGGCACAGGGTGCCCAGAGCAGCTGTGGCTGCCCCTGGATCCCTGGCAGTGCCCAAGGCCAGGCTGGACAGGGTTTGGAGCAGCCTGGGACAGGGGGAGGTGTCCCTGCCATTGCAGGGAGTAGCGCTGGATGAACTTTAAGATCCATTTTGTCGGATTATGCCCTTTTCTGACCCAGAGATGGGGCAACTGAGAGGTGTTTTATAAACTTTTATTCCATTTTCCTCCTCGTGCGAAAGGTGAGACAGTACAGATGTTACAATTCACCCCATCACAATCAGAATGCATCTCTCATAGTTTCTGTTTGTCCAAAGTATCTCGTCTCATTAGAAACTCGTTTCCTCTTCCATTTCTCTCTCTGCAATGTCTGTCCCACTCCATGGCATTTCTAAGGCAGCATTTTCCATCTCGGAGTTTGCACACAGATGCATTCTGTGTGAGCCTTCTGCCAGGCTCTGAGAATTCTCTACAAACCCACTTCCCACACCTTCCAACCCAAACCGTCCCGTGATCCTGTGGCCCTGTGGGGGCTCCAGCACCACAGGCCAAGGCACCTCAAACACCCCAGGGTCCCCGAGGCTGGACCTGGCATTGCCCTAATTCCACCCTGGAAACCCAAGGACACATTTCCCCACCCTGATCAGTGCTGTCAGTACCTCTGGATGCCCCACGCTCCCATTCCCACTGGGATTTAGTTGGTTTTGCAGACAGAACTGTGCCCCTGTGCCCTGCTGGGGACCCTCAGGAGACACATGCCAGGGTTTCCAGCCTCACTCCGGGCTGGAAAGCAAAAATGGACCTGTGCAGCTTGAAAATCTTCCCGTGGTGACAAGGCTGGGCTTGGGGCAGCTGCTGGGAGCCACCAAACATCCCCTGAATTCCCTGCTGTGACCAACAGAGCAGGTGGAAAGTCCCTGCAGCCACAGCAGGAGGATGTCCCTGTCCCTGTCCCTGTCCCTGTCCCTGTCCCTGTCCCTGTCCCTGTCCCTGCCCCTGTCCCTGCTGTCCCCATCCCTGTCCCTGTCCTTGTCCCTGCTGTCTCCATCCCTGTCCCTGTCCCTGCTGTCCCTGTCCCTGCTGTCCCTGTCCCTGTCCTTGTCCCTGTCCCTGTCCCTCTGTCCCTGTCCCTGTCCCTGTCCCTCTGTCCCTGTCCCTGTCCCCCTGTCCCTGTCCCTGTCCCCCTGTCCCTGTCCCCCTGTCCCCCTGTCCCTCTGTCCCTGTCCCTGTCCCTCTGTCCCTGTCCCTGTCCCTCTGTCCCTGTCCCTGTCCCCCTGTCCCTGTCCCTGCTGTCCCTGTCCCTGTCCCTGCTGTCCCTGCTGTCCCTGCTGTCCCTCTGTCCCTGTCCCTGCTGTCCCTGCTGTCCCTGTCCGTGTCCCTGCTGTCCCTGCTGTCCCTGCTGTCCCTGCTGTCCCTGTCCCTGTCCCTGCTGTCCCTGTCCCTGTCCCTGTCCTTGTCCCTGTCCCTGCTGTCCCTGCTGTCCCTGTCCCTGTCCCTGTCCCTGCTGTCCCTGTCCCTGTCCCTGTCCTTGTCCCTGTCCCTGCTGTCCCTGCTGTCCCTGTCCCTGTCCCTGTCCCTGTCCCTGCTGTCCCTGCTGTCCCTGTCCCTGTCCCTGTCCTTGTCCCTGTCCCTGTCCCTGCTGTCCCTGTCCCTGCTGTCCCTGCTGTCCCTGTCCCTGTCCCTGTCCCTGTCCCTGCTGTCCCTGTCCCTGTCCCTGTCCCTGCTGTCCCTGCTGTCCCTGCTGTCCCTGCTGTCCCTGCTGTCCCTGCTGTCCCTGTCCCTGCTGTCCCCACCAGCCAAACCCACTGACCCCGGGCTGCACAGGGAACGCTCTGTGCCCCTGGATCGTGGCTGCTGTTCTGCTGCTGAGCTCCCAGTGCCGGCCCTGCCCTGTAGCCACCCCTGGGAGCTGATCTGGGCTCTCCCCTCCCTCCTTGCCTCGGCTTTATCCCCTCTGAGCCTGCTCGGGGCTCCAAGCCAGCCAGAGGAGCCCTGATCTGTAACTGCAGAGATCCCAGTTCTGCTCCCAGAGCACACCCTGCACGGAGCTCGTCCTGCACCAGCTTTCCCTGGAGAGCTGAAATGGCTCCTGCTCTGCCTTGCTCCCACAGCCGCACACAGGAAAGGAAAATCATGGACTCAGGAGCAGAACCAACCCAAGGAACTTCACTTCCCCAGCTCCCTGGGTGTCAGGGCTGCAGGCCTGGCCGTGGAGCTGTTGGATGTGGAGGATGCTGGAGAGGACAGGGGTGAGGGGCTGGGCGGGGAAGGGGATTCCCATGGGATTCCAGGCTGGGATTCCAGGGGCTGCAGCTCCACTGGAGCCACCCCAGCACTGGGAAGTTTCCCCAGGGTGTTTTGGGACTGGAAGAGCAGAAAAGATTCACAGAGACAGTGGTTTGGGGGAGGTGATGAAGCCCTCTGGCCAGGCTGAGTGCTGGGGTGGCTGCTCCACCCTCAACACAGCCCTGAGCACCCCAAAAGAGGTGACCCTGCAAGCTGGGTGCCCCGCCACCCTCCCCCCGACCCTGGGTGCACCCAGAGCACCCCACAAACCCCAGGAGTGCCTGGGCTTGGCAGGAGCACCCAAAGGCCCCTTCGGGAGGCACAAAAGGGGTGACAACCCCACGGCAAATCCCTGTTTCTGTGTCACCCCGGCTGTGGCTCACGGGGGTCCCCGTGGGCAGCACACGCCAGGCACGGGGCCATCCTGGGGTGTCCTGGTGCAAGAGGGTGGGCGGGGGGTGACAAAAACAGTGACAGACGCCCCTCGTTTGCCAGCAAGGAAAACGCTGGAGCGTCTTGGAGCATCCTGGATCGTGGCTGCTCCAGGGTGCTGAACAATGGGAATGACGCTCCCAAGGAGCGGCGGGCTCGGGGACAGCCTTGGCGGCGGCGTTGGCACCGAGTGCCCCCCACCCCGCCCTCGCAGTTGTCCCGCTGCTCTTTCCAGTCGCCCGTCACTGCCGGGGAGGCGCTGGCCGGGGTCGCTCCCACCTCCCCTCCAGCTCCCCGCGTCCCACCGGGCGCGGAACCAGCCCAGAGCCACCCCCGCACCTGCGGCGCTGCGCGGTGCCCGGGCAGGGGGGACCCCGGGCAGGAGCCGGGGCCGGGGGGCGATGGGGCCGGGGGCGATGGGGCCGGGGGGTGATGGGGCCGGGGGAGATGGGGCCGGGGGCGATGGGGCCGGGGGCGATGGGGCCGGGGGGCGATGGGGCCGGGGGCGATGGGGCCGGGGGCGATGGGGCCGGGGGCGATGGGGCCGGGGGGGGCCCGGCCCCGCCAGCGCCGTGATTGGCGCGGGGGGGGACGAATGCCACAGCTGAGACGGGCCAGGCTACCTGAAGGAGCCCGCGTGTCCTCAGGTTTCACTCATGACCATCTGACAGCAGCAGCAGCTGCTCTGCCAACTCGCCGAGCCAAAGCCTCCAGGAGTCGAAGGAGAGGGAAATTCTGGCCCTAAAAGGTCTCTCCTTGGGATTTCGCACTCTCCACCCAACAGTAAGTACTGGGGTCGCTCCTGGGCTGCTGCCAGGGCCCCGGGCAGGGGCTGCAGGCTCCTGGGTGTCCCCAGGTTTGTCGTTGTCGCTGTGCCCGGAGCGGAACCGGCAATGTCCCGGGATCTGCTGGAGGTGGATGGGACCAGGACGGACTCTCCTGTCCCTGGGGGGGGGTGTTTAGGGCTGGAGGCACCTGCTGGACCCCCCTGCATGGCAAACTGTCCTGCACGGGGGAGAAAGTCCCCACAACGGTGCAGGCAGGGCACGGGGAGGAGGGTGGCAGCAGCCACTGGGCCCTCGGTGGCCACAGAGCTGTGTCAGGATGAGAGGGGACAGTCAGGGACGGGGCGGGCAATGGGTTCCCGAGGCACCTTCCCCGCGGCAGGGAAGGAGCCACAGGCAGGGCTCACAAGTTTTGCAAGGCTCCTCTCTCCTGGCTTCTCCTCCTGGAGGTCTAAATATAAACGCCGGCCTGGGCAAGCCAAGGTTGCAGGAAAGGTCTGCGGGTGCTCCCAGTGTCTCCTTTCGGGAAGGGCCCTGCCTCTGCAGAGCCCCCGTCCCCCGTGGGGCAGCAGGGGGGGACCCCGGGGGCAGAGGGACCCCTGCTCTAGACGGGAATGTCAGGGATGGGGTGGCAGGGAATGGGAGGCTGCGCTCACCCTGGGGCTGTGGGCGCACAGGCACAGGCAGAAGGGTGCCAGGGTGAGCCCAGGGTGGGCTTCAGAGCTGGATTCCCCACGGGAATCAGGCAGTGCCAGGGTGGGGTTCAGCTCGGGGCTTTTGGGTGCTGTATCCCCCCTGTGCCAGCTCCCATCAGCCACTGCACGGGCAGAGACCCTCAGAGACATTTTGGGGTTTATCCAGGGGCAGTCAGCCCCCATTCCTGTTCCCCCCATTCCCCCCATTCCCCCATTTCCCCCCATTCCCCCATTTCCCCCATTTCCCCCCGTTCCCCCCATTTCCCCCCGTTCCTCCATTTCCTCCCGTTCCCCCCATTTCCCCATTTCCCCCCGTTCCTCCATTTCCTCCCGTTCCCCCTGTTCTCCCCGTTCCCCCATTCCCCCCATTGCCCCCGTTCCCCCCATTCCTCCCCCCTTCCTCCGTTCCCCCCATTTCCCCCGTTCCCCCCATTCCCGCATTTCCCCCATTTCCCCCGTTCCCCCCCGTTCCCCCCATTCCCCCATTCCCTCCATCCCCCCATTCCCGCATTTCCTCCATTTCCCCCATTACCCCCATTTCCTCCATTCCCCCCCTTCCTCTCATTCCCCCATTTCCCCCATTCCCCCGTTCCCCCAGCCCTCATTCCCGGGGCCGGTGCGGAGCTGCAGAGGGAATTTTGCCCGGGAGCATTTCCTGCCCTGCCCTCACGGGCGCTGATGGAGCTGTCAGGGATCAGCCTGCGGCAGGCGAGGGGTGGAACTGCGGCTGCCAGCAAGGGACAACAATTCCGTAAAGCCCTGGGGACATCCCAGCCGGTCCCATTATCCCGAGGAGATCCTGGAGGGGTTGATGCGGCACTGGAGCTGCCCCCTCCGGTCCTTTCCAGGAAAAATGCCGGATTTGTAATGGTTTGAGGGGCGAGAAAACCATATTTACAGGCACTGATTAACCAGCACAAAGTCCTGCCTTGACTCTGCTGTGCTGAGGTTTAAATAGCATTTTCTATTTTCTGATGTGTGCAGAAGGGTCCAGTTCAGGCAAAAGGGCTCCCTGGAGTCCCTTGGGCAGCTCCAGCTCCACTCAGGGAAGTTTGCTGGATTTGGGGTAGGAATGCGAGCGGCGGAGCCCTGAGGAGACAGCCAGCACCGTTTCTGTTCGCAGCAGGTTGGATTGGTGAGGTTCTGTTTGCAGCAGGTTGGATTGGTGAGGTTCTGTTCGCAGCAGGTTGGGCTGACGAGGTTCTGATTGCAGCAGGTTGGGTTAATGAGGTTCTGATTGCAGCAGGTTGGATTGGTGAGGTTCTGTTTGCAGCAGGTTGGGTTAATGAGGTTCTGATTGCAGCAGGTTGGGTTAATGAGGTTCTGTTCGCAGCAGGTTGGGTTAATGAGGTTCTGTTTGCAGCAGGTTGGGTTAATGAGGTTCTGATTGCAGCAGGTTGGATTGATGAGGTTCTGTTTGCAGCAGGTTGGATTGGTGAGGTTCTGTTCGCAGCAGGTTGGGTTAATGAGGTTCTGTTTGCAGCAGGTTGGGTTAATGAGGTTCTGTTCGCAGCAGGTTGGGTTAATGAGGTTCTGTTTGCAGCAGGTTGGGTTAATGAGGTTCTGATTGCAGCAGGTTGGATTGGTGAGGTTCTGTTCGCAGCAGGTTGGGTTAATGAGGTTCTGTTTGCAGCAGGTTGGGTTAATGAGGTTCTGATTGCAGCAGGTTGGATTGGTGAGGTTCTGTTCGCAGCAGGTTGGGTTAATGAGGTTCTGTTTGCAGCAGGTTGGGTTAACGAGGTTCTGTTTGCAGCAGGTTGGATTGGTGAGGTTCTGATTGCAGCAGGTTGGATTGGTGAGGTTCTGTTCGCAGCAGGTTGGATTAATGAGGTTCTGTTCGCAGCAGGTTGGATTGGTGAGGTTCTGTTTGCAGCAGGTTGGGTTAACGAGGTTCTGTTTGCAGCAGGTTGGGTTAACGAGGTTCTGTTTGCAGCAGGTTGGATTGGTGAGGTTCTGTTTGCAGCAGGTTGGGTTAACGAGGTTCTGATTGCAGCAGGTTGGGTTAATGAGGTTCTGTTTGCAGCAGGTTGGATTGGTGAGGTTCTGTTCACAGCAGGTTGGGTTAATGAGGTTCTGTTTGCAGCAGGTTGGGTTAATGAGGTTCTGTTCACAGCAGGTTGGGTTAATGAGGTTCTGTTTGCAGCAGGTTGGGTTAATGAGGTTCTGTTTGCAGCAGGTTGGGTTAATGAGGTTCTGTTCACAGCAGGTTGGATTGCTGAGGTGGTTTCTGTGCAGGGGAGAAAGGGGAGAAGGTGGTGGATGCTTTGGGAAGTTGTGAGGGAGGTTTAGCTCCCAGTTTAGCTCGGGAGAGAGCAGGGAGGATGCTCAGCCTCCGTGGCTGTCCCGCTGCCTCCCTCCTGGGATTCTTAAATCCCTGGGAACATCTTGTTTTTGGGTGCCCCTTCTCCACTTCCAGGTGGATGTGAACGAGGTCCCTTGGGCTGTGAGGCTCAGCATCTGTGACAGCTCCAGGTGCCCCGTGCTGCTCCTGGTTTGCAGGTGGCTGCTCCAGGGAATTGGGATCCCGAGGCTGCGACGGGAAAAGGGGAATCCTGCAGCCCTGGGACGTTGCAGGGCTCCCAGTGCTGCAAATCCCACGGGAGCAGCAGGTCTGGGACCCGCTCCTGGTGCTGTGCTGGGCACCCCTGCGGGAGCTGGGGTCTGTCCTGGCAACCCCGGGGGTGGGGGCATCCCTGCCCCGTGCCCCCCAGCCTGGGGGACTCCGGGGGGGCAGCAGGTCACTCCAGCCCCACGCCACTCTCCCTTCCCCCTCGCTGTCCCCTCGCTGTCCCCTCGCTGCCCTCCCAGCAGGGCTCAGATCTTTTCCAAGCCTGACACGGGAGCTGCTGGCAGGGAGGAGCCCGAGGCGGCTTTGGATGACACCCGAGTGCAGGGTGGGCAGTGGGGTCCCCCCTTTAACCCTTCCCTGGCTGCTCAAGCCTCCAGCACTGCCAACCCCCCCAAAATAACCCCAAGCTGCCACCCAGCCCGGTGTCCCCTTTCCAGCAATGCTCTGTCCCCCGGGCGGGGACAGCAGGAGCGGGGATGGGGTGGCACCCCCGGCTCCAGGCAGGAACGGGTCAGTGCGTGGCTGCAGGATGGTGCAACCTCCTATTTCCATCTGCGGCCGGGGAGAGCATCCCAGGATTTCACGGCTGCCGGGCTGCGTGTCCCACCCCGCCCTGAGCACAGCAGGTACAGCCTCAGGGAGGGCACCGAGCCCCGCCAACCCCAGGGCAGCAGCAGCAGCGATCCCAGAGCCGCAGGGAATTCATTCCCACGTGGGTTCGATGCCGGAGCAGGAGCGGAGGCAGCTCTGCGGGGCTGGATTTTTGGGGCTGATGTGCCCGGAGGAGCTGTGCCCCGTTGGAGGTTGAGCACGGAGGGTTTGGCTCTCCACAGGAAGGCAGTGCCGGGTGGGCTCGGCTGAGTCCTTGCAAGGAGCTGGAGGAGGGAGCGGCACCGTTTTTTTTGGCAGGTGCGGGGCGCCCAAAGCGGTGGGGAGCCCATGGAAGGTGCTGCCGGAGTGGGACACAGCTCCAATGGAATTGTGCATCCATCCCGTCCCGAGGACATCCCCCAGCGCCAGCACAGCTGCTGGGTGTCCTTGTCCCCGTGCAGGAGCGGGTTGGCTGCTGCCAGGAAGAGGCTGGAGAGTGTTGGGCGGGCTCCTCTCTGCTCGAGAGAGGCAAAAGGCAGCAGAGCAGCACCGTTCCTGTAGCAGGGAATTCGTTCTCCGCGTGGTTGAAATCGTGGAATCAGGGAATGGTTTGGGTTGGAAAGAGCTTAAAGTTCAGCTCATGGATTTTTGCTCTGGAGAATCAGGGAAGTGAGCACAGAATTGGGATCATCCCTGGGAGCAGTCACTTCATTTGTTGGGGTCCTGGAAGCTGGGAATCATGGAATGGCTTGGGTTGGAAGGGACCTTAAAAGAACATTTAATTCCACCCCTGTGCCATGGCAGGGACACCTCCCACTGTCCCAGGCTGCTCCCAGCCCCAGTGTCCAGCCTGGCCTTGGGCACTGCCAGGGATCCAGGGGCAGCCACAGCTGCTCTGGGAATTCCATCCCAGCCCCTTCCCCACCCTCCCAGGGAACAATTCCTGCCCAATTGTCTCCCGGTGTTTCTCCATCCAGCCCTGCCCTGGGCACTGGGAGCCGTTCCCTGGGTCCTGTCCCTCCAGCCCTTGTCCCCAGTCCCTCCCCAGCCCCCCACGCTGCTGCCCGGGGTGACCCGTGGGTGACAGGCAGTGGCCCTGCCTCGGGGGCTGTGGTGGCACCTGAGGGGCAGGAACTGCTGCAGCATCCCAGCGTCCCTGCCCCGGCTGGGAAAAGGCACCCAGCACCGCTGGGCTGGCTCTGGAATCATTTCCCGAGGGCTTTCAGCAGAGCTCCCCTTTGGCTGGGTCCGGGGTGGATTCCAGGCGGCCCCGGGCTGACGGATGCGCTTGGAAACATCCCAAATTCCCCCCGGCACGCTCGGCTTGCGCCGTGCTGCGGGCACGGCAACAAACCCCACCCAGAGCAGGGTAAAGAGCCGCGGTGGTGACAGGAACCGGCGCTGGGACGTGTCACTCACGGCAGCCACCAGCGCAGGAGGTGGCCGAGCCACACAGCCCCGCCGAGCGCTTAAAAGCGTCGGAAATTCAAAGGATGATGCTGGAAAATTAAAAAAAAAAAATAAATTCTCACTCTAAATATCTTCTGAGCCCAGCACTATTTTAAAAGAAGATAAAGATGATAAAGATAAAGAAATCAGGCATTATAAGACCCTCGCTCTGTCCAGTGAAGGCCCAGAGTGGTGACATTTTTTGTGGCACAGCTTCTTGTTGAGCTGTGCAAGCACTGACCCCAAGTTTGGATGGGGCTGAGCAGCCTGTGGGAGGTGTCCCTGCCCACCCCAACGAGATGATCCTTAAGGTCCCTTTGGATCCAAGGCAGTCTGGGATTCCGTGAGTCCTCCCTGTTTCCTGCTGGATGCTGGAGGGCAGAGCATCTCCGTCCCTCTGCCTGCTGCACCCTCAGCCTGTCAGCAGCACCCCCAGGCTCTGCCCTGCTTGGAGCTCCCTGAGATTCTTGATACCGGCCTGTGGCTCTGAGATTGTTCAATTCTGCTGCTCAGGTTTATCCCTGCTTTAATCCTGCCTTATTCAAACCTTCTGCTCTGCCTTTCGCGCTGAGCCACGCAGCCCCGCCGAGCGCTCAAAAGCGTGGGAAATTCAAAGGATAACGCTGGAAAATAAAAAAAAAAATAAATTTTTTCCTCACTCTAAACATCTTCTGAGCCCAGCACTATTTTAAAATAGGGTGGGGAAAGGCTTGGGGTGACTTAATTTCCTTGATGGTGTTGTTTCCTTGTGAAAAATCACCTTTAAAATCTGCCTTTAGAGCAGCCTAAAAACCCAGGGATTTTCCAGCACCACGGTGGTGGTGGAGTTCCAGCAGCCCAGAGCAGTGTCCTCAGAGCCATTTGGGTGCAGAAGGAAATTGTGGAGGATTCCTGGATCTTTCCAGATGGTTTTTTTTTTAAATGGAGTTACAGCGCAGAATGAAGGGACCGGTGTTCATCCAGGGGTGGAAGCATCAGTGGCCCAGAAAGGGATGTAAATTTGCTGATAAAAATGGTTCATTTTGTCTGGCACAACTCAGGGTGCTGAGGGAAACTCCCCTTATCCTGAAAATTCCAATGCTCTGCTCAGCCCCTGGGCAATCTGCAGGATCTGAGGTGAATCTCCCCCACCTGCAGGACTGAAGTTCTCCACCCCCTCTGCCACTTGTGGGTAAAAAAAAAATCCATTTCACGTCAGATTTTTTCAATCTTCCCACTTCTTTTCTTTTTTTTTTTCTCTTTTCTTTTCTTTTCTTTTCTTTTCTTTTCTTTTCTTTTCTTTTCTTTTTCAAAAGTTGTGGGAAATACAGTAGGAACTAAACAAATAAGCACCCCAGAAGACTTTTCCTAGGACCACTCCAGGAAGATTTCCAGCAGCCAGCAGACTTTCTAACACAGTTCCTGTCACCCTGCAGGCTTCTGGTGCCCTGGCTGGGTTTGGAGCAAATTTGTGTTTTCCTGGCAGCCTAACCCATGGAATTTGGGTTTTTTTAAAAACCTGTTCAATGCACGCAGGAGTGGGGAGGAGGTTTCATGGACAAACAGCAGGGTTGGGAGAGCAGGGTTGGGAACAGCTCAGGGATCTTCGAATCATGGAATGGTTTGGGTTGGAAGGGACCTTAAAAACTTTTTAATTCCACCCCTGTGCCATGGGCAGGGACACCTCCCACTGCCCCAGGCTGCTCCAGCCTGGCCTGGGGCACTGCCAGGGATCCAGGGGCAGCCACAGCTGCTCTGGGCACCCTGTGCCAGCCCTGCCCACCCTCCCAGGGAACAATTCCTGCCCAATCTCCCATCCAGCCCTGCCCTGGGCACTGGGAGCCATTCCCTGGGTCCTGTCCCTCCAGCCCTTGTCCCCAGTCCCTCTCCAGCTCTCCTGGAGCCCCTTTGGGCCCTGGCAGGGTCTCTGAGCTCTCCCTGGAGCTTCTCCTCTCCAGGTGAGCACCCCCAGCTCTCCCAGCCTGGCTCCAGAGCAGCTCCTGGCCTCCTCTGGACTCATCCCACAACCCTCCGATGTCGGGGATGGATGCAGAATCCCCACCTTCCCTTTCCCTGCTGCCCAGGGAATGCAGCCCAGGACAGAGAGGCAAAGCAGCTCCTGGAGGAGCAGGGATGTGCAGGGGAGGGGGGGGGGATGGGATCCCTGGCAGCGCCGGGGACATCCCCGAGCTCCCAGGGCTGAGCTGTGACTCAGCCCCAAACCCTGCGGGACCAGCTGGGCCCTGCTGCCCCTCCCTGCCCCTCCCTGCCCCTCCCTGCCCCGCGGGGGATGCTCGGGATGCGGAGGGATGCGGAGGGAGGGGGTTTCCCGTGGCCGCCAGCCCCGGGCGCTGCCGGGGTGGAAGCGGTGCCCGGGGGGAGGGGATGCTGCGGGCCCCGGGCTGGGACAGGCTCTGGTTTCCCGAGCGCTGGGTGCTCACACAGCTCCCGGGCGAGGCCAGCCCCCGCCCGCTTGGCACCGTCCGTCCCCTCCCTGCCCCGGTCACACGAGTCCCTTGTCCCGCACTAATCCCTGCCGCAGGGCCCCGGGCTGGCTCTGCTCCTCCTGCTGAGTGAAGCTGATTTACACCTGCTCGGGGCCCTTCCCGGTGTTTTCTCTCTCTCGGACTCGTGTCCCGCTTGGTCTCTGCGGGGTTTTTCTTTCCCCAGAGTGTCTCCAGGGGATGAACCTTGCAGGGCAGGTTCAGAGGTGGGAGCTCCTCCTCGAGCGGGTCAGGGCAGCTCCTCGAGCTGTGTTTGAACGGTCAGGGCACCCCACTGCACCCACCCTTGGCACACCCCCAGCTCTGCCTGTCCCCACGAACCCGGCCCCGAGGGGAATCTGGGTCCCTGGGGAACTCCAGGGCTGCAGATGCTCCCCCAGAGCACAGGAGACTCCAGGTGATCCTCCCAAAAAAACACCTTAGGGAGGGAGAAGCTGGAGCCTGGGTCAGGCAGGTGCAGGGAGATGCCCAGCCCCCGTGTCCCCCAGAGCCAGGAAAGCCCTCCCCCTCCTCTTCCTCAGCCCATGGGAGGGCATTTTTGGGGCAGAATGAAGTGCCTGGATGGGGTGACTTTTCCAGCAGCCTCAGACAGGACCTGCCACACTCCCTGTCCTGTTACACAGAACCTGGGAGCTCCCAAACCACTCCTGTTCTTTTGGAGCCTGAATCCTTTGTGTGCCCTCAGAGCAGCAAAAAAAACACCAGAGGGAACTGAATTTCTCTCCAAGTGCAGCCTGGGCGCTCCTGAGCCGGGAGCTGCTCCCAGTTCCCTGCTGGCAATTCCTGATGCAGGAGCTGGTGGTTCAGATGCCATGGGCAGTGTCCCAAAGCTGCAGCTCACCTGTGTCACAGCAAAAAGAGTCATCCGGCTTAGCTGGGTGGCCAAAATTTTAGAAGGAAATAAAGCACTTCACTGTAGAGACATTTAAAGGGATTGATTTCCCAGCAGGAAGGAGGATGGGGCAGGGATTTTCCTCACTCAGGGACTCTCGGAGGACTCAGGTCCTGGAGAGCTGAGAGCCCCAAGGGACCTCGTGGGCGATTTGTGCCCAGGGCAGCACCTGTCACTGGGCCTGAACTGCCTTTACCTATGGAGGCCCAAAGAGTTTGATCTGGGTTATTTATAGGAGCTGCTAAAAATGTGCCAGGATGTGCCAGGCCAGGGGCAGGGGCTGCTCCTCCTGTCCCCACGGCCAAGGGGCTGGTCCCGGGGTGGGGGTCAGGGTTAGGGACCCTCGGGGTGGGACTGGGCTCGCTGGGGACAGAGGGTGCTGGGCTGAGCCCTCACAGAGCCTGGGCTTGGCTTTGGGAGTCTGGGAAGCCACCAGGGATGCCGGTGGCTGATCTCGGTGTGGACAGGGGATTGGCCCTGCTCCTGCTCCCCGGAGCCATCCCATCCTCTCTGGGTGGCCCCAAAGGGCTCAGAGCAGGACCGAGAGCTGCAAAAGGCCCCAAAAATTCCCATGCCAGGGGCAACACCCCCCTTTGAGCCTCCCAGCTGCGAGCCCAGGCAGCGCTGCCCTGCCCCAGCATCTCCCTGGGCGGCTCCAGCCCGCTCCCGGTGCTGCCGGGCCCGGGGGCTCCGGAGGGGACCCGGGCAGGAGCGGGGCTGGGGCCGCTGGGACAGGAATGAGCAGAGTCATGGGGCTGCGGAAACCCGAGCCCGGCGCTGATCGCTGGTGGCAGCTGGAGGCAGAGCCACCTCCGGCAGCGGGGACAGCGCCGGGGAGCGCAGCGGCAGCGCCCGGGGGGAAACACGGCCCTGGCAGCGCGGAGGGTGGGACAGCAGCGCCCGGGGACAGCCTGTGAGCCTGGAAACACATCGTCACGGGATGATTGTGTGCTTTTATTGCTTTTACTGTGCTTTTGTGGAAGAGCTCTGGGAATCAGGGGTACAGACCCAAATCTGACTCTGACATCTCTGGATTCGAGATGACACGTTTTATACCCTTTCTGTTATATAACTACATATTAATTACTAAACCCATATTGTTCTATTGTATACATTGATCCTATCCAAGCAGGAATTCTTGTAGTTTTCATCAGGCCTCCCCAAACATCATTTCTCATGATTCCCCTCCTGTCAGGGAGTTGTGGAGAGCCAGAGGGTCCCCCCTGAGCCTCCCCCAGCCTGAGGCTGCCCAGCTCCAGATGGGAATGGGGCTCTGGGAGGAGCAGGAACACACGGGGTGCTCCGTGTGTACGACACCCTTCCCTGCCAGCTCAACGCTTCTGCCACAAACCCATTTGCTAAAACCCCGCCGAGACCCGGCCGCCAGACGCCCCCGAGGTGTCCCCGGGTGGCGTCTCAGCCCCTTGTCCCCGCAGGCTGGGCGTGGGGGCCCGGAAGCAGAATGAGAGGATGGCCGGCCTGCCGCACATCCCGGGCCCCGAAAACCTGCGCCCCTTCACCCCGGCCTCGCTGGCCGCCATCGAGCAGCGCATGGCCGAGGCCGAGGCGCTGCGGATAAAGCGGCAGCACGTGGAGATGCCCGAGGAAGAGGAGGTCAAGCCCAGCAGTGACCTGGAAGCCGGCAAGAACCTGCCCCTCATCTACGGTGACCCACCCTTGGAGCTCATTGGGACCCCCCTGGAGGACCTGGACCCCTTCTACAAGGACAAGAAGGTGAGGGCCAGAGCTTTGCCCGTGGTGTTCTGTCGCAGTACGACACAAAAGGAATGACACTCACACACGCTGAGATGTCCAAGGCAAAAAGGGGCAGTTCATTTACAGACCTCGATATTTATAGAATTCCAACTGTGACCATGGATTGGAGGAGGAAAATTGTCCTCTCCAACCACACTGGGCAACCCAACAGCCCATCACAGTCTCCTCCTTATGAGAAGAATGTAAGCGTGAAAGGACAGGTACAACAACAATAGGTTGTTGATGTGAAAATCGTGAGAGACTCCATTGAAAAGGTAAATACAGAAGGCTGAAGTAGAACTTTAGAAAAACTTTAAAAAACAGAGGAGAACAGAGAAAACCCAGGGCAACACCAGGCTGGGCCTTAGGTGTAAGTCCCAAGCAAAAAACCCAAGCAGGGACCTCCTGTGCTTTCCACTGTGCTCACTTGAGCCCATCCTGATGATCCACCACCCCAGGCCGCTGTGGTTGCTTCTCTTCCAAGCCTTTGGAGCTCCAAACACGCAGAGATGTCCCCTCTGAAGGCAGCCCTTGGTCCGTGGTGTTTGGGGGGGTGCAGAAGGACTAACCACCCTCCCGCTCTTTTCTCCACAGACGTTCATAGTCCTCAACAAGGGCAAGTCCATCTTCCGCTTCTCGGCCACCCCTGCCCTCTACATGCTGGGGCCCTTCCACCCCATCCGCAGAGGAGCCATCAAAATCCTCATCCATTCATATCCTTGGTCTCTGGGATGCTGCTCCATGGCATTCAGAGTCCAACCAGCCCCAGGAGAGGGACAAGGGAAGGGGTTCATGAGGGGGCGGTGGGGAAAGCTCCTGGGCCCCCAGCAGAGCCAGGAGCTGCTGTGCAGTGCCTCAGCCCGAGGAGCAGGTGCTTGATGGGCACCTCGGGGGCACCAAGAGCTCACTCTATGTTGGAGAAGGGAGGAATCAGTTTGGGTGGAGAAGGGAAGAAACCCAAGTGCTGAAGCTTCCTAGGGAGAGGTTGAAGGGTTTTGAGGTCTGGGGAGACTTGGAAAGGAAGGGAAATATTCATGGGTTAGGGTCCCATGGGCCACCTGGTGCCACTGGGAGGTGGGTGAGCAGGAGAGCTCCAAGGAGGCTTTGGGAGAGGGAAGCAGAGGAACCAGGACAGAGAGGGAAAGGCAGGAAAGGAGCGCAAGAGCAGCAGGGGCATTGCAGGGTGGGGTGGAAACGATCCCAGCAGGGCTCTGGAGGAAGTGGGGGTTCATGGCCATGACAGACGAGCAAAAGAGGGTTTTGCGGCAGAGGGGTCTAAGCCTAAGAGTTGGAACTTCCTGGAAAGAGGTTGAAGGTTTTTTGAGGTCTGGAGGGAATATGAAAGGAAGGGAAAGCTGTATCCCAAGGTGATGAAGAGGAAGGAGCACAGGAGGCAGAGCCAGCACCATAGAGCTGGGAAGGGGAGCAGAAAAGAAGGGAAGGGGCTGGGACCATGCACAGGAGCAGAGAGGAAAAGAGGGAAGTGTGACCACAGGACTGAGGCAGGAGAGCCGGGCAGGGTGAGGGACCAAGGAGGCCGCCAGGACAAGAGGAACAGGGACACTTGGCTCCCTGGCCAGGGGAAGGGGGGATCCAGGCACCATCCAGAGCGTTTGTCCTTGACGAAGATTTAAATTATTCAGCATGTTCATCATGATCACCATTTTAACCAACTGTGTGTTTATGACGCTGAGCAACCCCCCGGCATGGTCCAAGAACGTGGAGTGAGTCCTGAGACCTCACCCGGCCACGGGGACACCCAGCTGGGCCATGACCCTCAGGAGGGACATGACCAAGGCTGGGAGGGGTGGGGGGTGGGGATCCAGGCTCCCTTCAGAGCAGGAGAGGTGTCACTGGGAGGTACTGGTGGCCCTCAGAAGGGATGTCCACACTCTCCACAGGGCATTGAAGAGTAAGAATGTTTCAGAGCTGCCCAAAATCTGGTAGGGTCCCCATGTCTGGAGAGCCCTGAAGGGCAGGTTGGGCTGGGGTGGGTCAGCACTGTCAGTCTGGAAAGGCTGAGCTGATCCAGCTGTCCAGGGACCACAGACAGCCCAGGGGAGAGGGGAAATCCAGCATTTTCTGCTGTGGTTCTGCACAGTCAGGTCTCAGCAGGGCTTTACAGAGAGCCTGGGGGTGGTGGGACATCAGCAGGGACAGAGGTGTTGCAGAATGGTCACCAGAGAGACTGGTATCTCGAGATGTCCCAACCCACCTTACAAGGTGAGGTGAAAACCTCTCCCAGTGCTGAAGCACCCCCAAAACCCACCAGCCCCCAAACTCAGCTCCTCAAGGTATTCCCCCTGGGAGGGCTGGTCAAAACCTTGGACCTGGGCAAGTGTGACCAGTCCCGTTTCAGGTATGCCTTCACTGGGATCTACACCTTCGAGTCTCTCATCAAGATCCTGTCGAGAGGCTTCTGCATCGATGACTTCACATTCCTGCGTGACCCGTGGAACTGGCTGGACTTCATGGTCATCTCCATGGCGTGAGTCTGGCGGGGTGGGGAGGACAGGGGGGGCACTTGGAGGAACAGGGAGTGTTCCAGGCAGAGCCCCTGGAGCTCTTCCCTCTCCTGTCCCGCAGCTACATTACCGAGTTCGTGGACCTGGGGAACATCTCCGCTCTCAGGACCTTCCGTGTCCTCCGTGCCTTGAAAACCATCACGGTGATACCAGGTGGGACTTAGAGAAGGGGCCTCCCCTCCGTGCCTTCCCCTGAGCTCAGATGTTCCCACTGTTCCCAGCAATTCTTTTGGCAGCTCCAAGAGAAAGCAGAGGAAAGGAGGTATTTGATAAATTTTCCGCATAATTCGGCTCTTGGGTCAGGTCCTGCTGGTTTTACATCTCGAAATCAGCTGCACTCATCAGGTTGTTTGGCAGCCTCTGAAGGGGCAGATGTGATGTTTTTAAGGCTCCTTGGAGATGAATTAAGGGAATTTGTGCTCCCAGTGGATTTATGGGTTTGATAAACCAAACCTCTCCATTTCTGAAGCTAAGGACTCAGTTTTGTGCCCATTGTTGGCTGTTCTGGTGCTGAGGCTGAGATATTTAACAGGTATTGGTTTAACATCAGCTGAAACATCCAGACTCCTGTGAGGAGCGCCTTATCAGATCCTTCTGATTGCTGATTTCCAAGTTTGATACCATTTCAACACCATGCTTTCAACACCTGGTGCAAGCACACAGAAACCTGACGCGTGAGATTGAACTGAAAATGAAAATTCCTAGTGGCGAATAAATCCTTGTGGTGTTCCTGCAGGCTCCAGATAGTGAGGGTTCACATTTGAATGTTTATTTTCCTTCATCAAACAGGCTAAAAATTGCATTGAGCAAAATGTGAACTGCTGCTTCTTTCTGGAATGACATCCCCAAGGGCTCTGCAGAAATAGCAGTGGCAAAAATAAGCTGGTTTAGAACATCTGACCTTGGTCAGGCCCTTGGAGAACAGCATTTTACCTAAATAGTTTGGGGAACGAGGAGCTGGCAGGAGGACTGGGCTAAAAATCATTTCCTTGGAGAATTTCTCCGTGTGAGAAAGCTCTGGGCTCAGAGAAGCTCTAAAGATGAACATTGGGATGTCCCAGCACTGCCCATCATCCATGTAGACCTTGGCTGGCAGGAACTCCACAGAAAAATCCCACTGAGGGTCTGTGGATGAGCCTCCTCTGGGGAGGGAAGGGTGATGTTGGGGGGAGAGATGAGTTCATCCAGATGGAGATGTCACTTTGTCACCTCCACTTTGGCATACTAGGGATTTTCCAGATCGAAGGGATCAGGATGAGGGGTCTGGCTGGGCTCCCAAGTACCCAGGGACAGCAGTTAGACCATGGAGGCTTTTCTGGAGCTGGGAGAGGTGCACAGCATCATCCAGCTGGGCCAGCAAAGAGCTTCTCCATGTCCCTCTCTAAAGTGCTTCACTCCAGTGGTTCGGTACCAAAAAAATGCCAGATTGCAGGATTCAGGGAAAAAAGAAAATCCAAAGGAATTGATGGCTGCCAGGCTGGGATGGGCTTTGACTTGGAGATCCCAAGGCTGGGATGGGGAAGTCACCAGCACCAACCCAAGGGTGACAGTTCTGGGGGGCCCAGCCCCGTGTGGGGACAGAGCTGGGATGGGATGTGAGCACAGGGGGCCTGAACTCGGTGGTGACACACAACCCCAGCAAAGCCAGCACCTTTTGGGGGCAGCACAGCCTGCCCCCCACAATTAACAAATGAGCAATCAGCTCAGCGGTGACGCCTCCCCCCAGGGCTGAAGACCATCGTGGGGGCTCTGATCCAGTCGGTGAAGAAGCTCTCGGACGTGATGATCCTCACGGTGTTCTGCCTGAGCGTCTTCGCCCTCATCGGCCTCCAGCTCTTCATGGGCAACCTCCGGCAGAAGTGTGTGCGCTGGCCGCCCCCCAACAGCACCTTCCTGGAGGATCTGGGGCTGGACAACGACACCTCGGTCAACTCAACCTTCTACGACTTCATGGATGACTTCACCGGGAACTTCACCGGGAACTTCACCGGGAACTTCACCAGCAACAGCACCTTTGACTTCGAGGCCTACATCAGCGATGAAGGTAAAGCTCCTGCAGCCCCTTCTCCCCTGACCCCTCACCCTGGCTTGCTCCTCAGTTTCCTGCTCGTCCTGGCCACTCCAAGATTTGCTCACATGGACCTTCCTGCCAAGGCTGGTGGGTGGAACAGGCTGTGCACCCTCACAGAAGGGACAGATGGGATCAAATCCCCCCGCACAGGAAAAACGAGCTCCACCTGGGCAAGCTGAGCTCTTCCAGGAAGGTCTCACAACAGGGAAGGTTTGGATGGACCAATGTCTCCATCCCTCTCACTTGCTGGTCAGGGCCAGTGTTCCATCAGGGTGGTTACTGCAAGAAGACCAAACCCTTGAGGAGCAGGTGGAACTTTGGGTGAAAAACCAGAGGAAAAGATGCAGGAATGACATTTTTTAACCCACTTTTCACTATATGGAACCTTCCCCAGGTAGCACAGAACTCAATCAAGCCTTTATACATCACCACAAAAGCCACAGGAGGGGAGGGAGGGAGAGGTGAGACCAGCACAGGTCCTCAGGAAGTTCTAAGGTGCTCCTTTCCTACCCCTTCTTTGAAAACTTTGGTTTTTTGTTTGTTCTTCAGTTTTGAGTTTTTAATCTCAATGAAAATTAAAAATCTCAGCAAATCTGCCTGGTTGAGCTGCAGGGTGGCAGGGTGCCCCACAGGGATGCTCCACATCTCATTCAGGATTCTCAGCAGAGCTCAGAAGGCCGGGCTGGGTCTCAGCTGAGCTGGCTGGCCCAACAATCAGCTCCGGGGTTCATTACAGGAAGGTTTTGGTAGGGAACAAGTCCAGTCCATAGGATCTGATGAGCTCCATGCCCAAGGCCACTGCCCAAGGGTGCAGCAGAGCAGCTGCTGGGGCCAGGCCAAAATCCTGGAACTGCACAAACATGGTATTTCCTCCCTGAGCCCACACAGGATAAGGAGAAGCCTGATGGCACAAAGGCAGGCAGAGCCAGGGAGGATTCGGGAAGCTCCAGAAGTCCTGGGAGGGCCGTGCTGGGTGATGTCCAGGACCAGGTGGCCTGGCCCTGGCCAGATCCAGAGCTGTTTCCAGGCTTGGGAGGGACCTGGTTGGATTGATGAAACAATCCCAGGAGCTCCCTGAGACAGAGCCAAGACAAACAACAAAGTCAACAGAGAGCAGACGCCCACGTGCCTGTCACTGGGAGTCAGCAAATTCCCCTGGGATTCAAGGAATTTCCTTGACAGCAGGTTGCACCCAAGGGTTTGAAAATCAATGTTTGTGCTTACTTATTTAATAATTAATTAATTAATTAATTAAATTTTATTCCTTGCTCTTCCCCCACCTGCAAAGCCAATTACTACTTCCTGGAGGGAGCCCTGGACGCCCTGCTCTGCGGGAACAGCAGCGACGCTGGGTGAGTGACACCCCCTCCCTCTGGACCCCTGGGAGGGGACAGGGAGCTGGCACAGCCCGTGGGACCCCTGATGCTTGGGATGGGACAGGGCTGGGGCTGGGAATGTGGCTCTGCAGGGGAACAGTCCAGGGATCCCAATGGATCAGCCTGGGGGCCATCCTGAGGGTATCAGTTGGATCACCCCAATGGTATTGGCTTGAGGGGGTATTGATCCAGGCATCTCAATTGTATCAGCTTTGGGGCATCAGCTGGAGCATCCTGAGGGTATCAGCTGGATCATCCCAATGGTATTGGCTTGAGGGATTATTGATCCAGGCATCTCAATTGTATCAGCCTTGGGGCATCAGCTGGAGCATCCTGAGGGTATCAGCTCGAGGGGGTGTCAGTCTGGGCATCACAACTGCATCATCTTCAGGTGGAACCAGTTCAGGCATCCCAAATGTATCAGCCTGAGGGGTCTCAGTCTGAGCATCCTGCCAGGATCAGCCTTGGGGCTATCGGGTGTCAGACAGGGGCGGCTGGTGTCAGTCCAGGCATCCCACCTGTCTCACCCTGGAGGGGAGCGTGCCCCCGCTGCAGCCCCTCCCTGTAGGGCTGGGTTTGGGTCTCACCCCTGCTGCCCCCCTGGCAGGAAGTGCCCCGAGGGCTACGAGTGCATGAAGGCCGGGAGGAACCCCAACTATGGCTACACCAGCTACGACACCTTCAGCTGGGCCTTCCTGGCCCTCTTCCGCCTCATGACCCAGGACTACTGGGAGAACCTCTTCCAGCTGGTAGGCACAGCCCCTCCATCCCTGCCCAAGTGTTCCTCTGGTTTCCCTGCTGCCCCTGAGGGGAAAAGTCACTGACTGGAAGCTTGTGGGTCCTTTTCCTGTGGTTTGTGGGCCCAGGCAGGATCAGTGGAGATGGGGAAGGTCCCATTAACTACTTCCCAGGGTCCTCTCAGCTCTGTCATGGAAATCAGGGATTTACAAGGTTGTCCAGAGCATCTCTGGCTCGAGCTGAGGGACAGGATAAAGAGGAGAAGCCAGGTCACTTGTCCCCTCATTGAGCTGTCCTCTAAGGAGGCACCACCAAACCCCAGCTGACCCCGGCTCCAGGGGCTGGCCAGGTAAAAGGGATCCTACACCTAAGGCTACCCCCAACCCCTGGAAAGGTGTGCCCAGGTCACCAGGGTCAGAGAAGGACCCTGCTGGCCTGAAGGTGAGACCTGAGGAGGTGGGGGCTGAGCAAAGCCAGCCAGAGATGGAATATTTGCCCCACCTCCATCGCTCCCAGCTCTGGGAACCTCGGGAACCAAGGCTTCTCTCTGCGTCCCACCAGCCTCAACCCAGTGCCAGGGCCTGCAGGAAGGTCCACTGGGCAATGACCAACCTTTGGAGAAGACAAAATATTTCCCTCCTACCACAACCAGGAGGGTGCCCCGGGGCAGCACCTTCTCTTGGGAGCGTCACCCAAGTGACATGGTGACATCCCTGCCACCCCTTCCCACAGACCCTGCGGGCAGCAGGGAAAACCTACATGATCTTCTTCGTGGTGATCATCTTCCTGGGCTCCTTCTACCTCATCAACCTCATCCTGGCTGTGGTGGCCATGGCTTACGCCGAGCAGAACGATGCCACCATGCTGGAGGAGCAGCAGAAGGAGGAGGAATTCCAGCAGCTCATGGAGCAGCTGAAGAAGCAGCAGGAGGAGCAGGAAAGGCTGGTGAGTGGGGAGAGTGGAGGCCAGAATGAGGGGCCCTGGGAATAGGGGGAGGAAATGCAGGCAGCAACAAGCACGGTGTAAAATCCAAAGTAAATCTCCGTTTGGTCCATAGGAAGTAAAGAAGAAATGGAGTCACTATTTTGGGGCATCACATCTGAATCAAAAAACTGAGATACTGTCATGGGTGGGGACAAAAAAAGGCTGAAAATATCAATTTCCCACATCCAAATCCCAGCCCAGGGTGCATTGGGAGGCAGCAGAGAGGAGCAGCACAGGGGTGAGGTGTTGTTTGAGAGGAGGAGCTGAGGGACATGAAAGGCCTGAGAAGGTCCAGTGGATCTCCTGCAGCACATCAGGGAGCTCAGTGCCACCAGGGCACAAAGGAGGCACTCAGGGAAGGTGAGGCAGCTGCAGCACAGCTCAGTGTGCCAGCAAACCCTTGGCTTTGGAGACACCACAAAGGGCTCGAGACACCCTGCACCTCACCTGGGAGATCCTGGTGTCCTACAGGAGCATCCTGGGATGTTTCCTTGTGTCCACGCTCATTGCAGGAAGGTTGGAGCTTCAAATTTGATGGCACTGTTGGAAATAAAAAGACAAAAACAAAAAACCCAAATCAACAAAAAAAAGAAATAATTGTACATGCAATGGAAATGTGTTAATATAACATTTTGGGGGAAAAAAATTAAATTTTGATCCAAGCATTCTCAAATTCAGCGCAAGTGCAAAAATTCTGGGGGTCACATTTCAGTAAAAAGCCTTGAGGATTTTGCTTTTTTTGCCGTTTTGGATGAGAACTCATTGCAAAGGGTAAAGTCTCCTGCTTGAAGAACCAAGGTTTGCTCAGTTTTGTCCTTTGGAATTATCCTCCCTGACCAAATCTGAACGGATCTAACTCAGCTGTGGAGAGCTGAGTGCAGGGGGCACGAGGGATAGGGAAAGGGATAGGGAAAGGGAAAGGGAAAGGGAAAGGAAAAGGAAAAGGAAAAGGAAAAGGAAATGGAAAAGGAAAAGGAAATGGAAAAGGAAAAGGAAAAGGAAAAGCTTGGAAATCCCAGGATATCTTGGGTTGGAAGGGCCCTGAAAGCTCATCCAGTCCCACCCCTGCCATGGGACACCTCCCACTGCCCCAGGTTGCTCCAAGCCTCGCCCATCCACCACTTCCAGGGACAGAAGGCATTTTCCCAGCCCCTGGAGCCTTCAGGCACCGTGGGGTGTCCCCACACAGTCCCTGGCTGTGGCCCCGGGGGTGACAGGGCCGGGGTTGTGCAGTTGCAGGAGCGCGCGTCCAGCAGCGATTCCCTGCCCAGCAGCGTGGCCGGCAAGGGGCACGACTCGGACCTCAACAGTGACCAGGACAAGGCCAAGGACTGCAACGGGCAGGTGGTGCCCAAGATCACCCTGCAGCGATCCGACACCGTCGTTGATGTAGGTGCCAGCTCTGCCCCTGCCACCCCTGGCTGCCCACCCTGGCCTGCGGGGACAGGCTCGTGCCCACCTCGCTGTGGGTTGGGTCCTACAAGCCTTTTTGGGGTCCCCACCTTGCCCCCGGAGGTCTCTCCAGACCATTCCCTGTTTTCTGCCCTGCTCTGTCTTCCGTGGAATAACTCTGCATCCCTCCCTCCTCTCCTCCCAGTTCAACCCCAGCTATGAGCCGGAGAAGCAGGACCTCAACCACCTCACTGTGGGCAACCAAGATGGGCCAGGGCTGGAGAAGAGGGTGGGAAGTGCCATCAGTGTCATCTCCAATGCTGTGGAAGGTATGTCCTCTGGGTGAGGGTCCTGGTCAGTGCTGCAGGGCCTGAGCTGGTGACAGTGGCTGTCCCAAATTCCCAGCCCCACATAAGGGATGACTCCAGCCCTGGGATCTCCATATGGGGTCAGTGATGCTCAAGCCAGGCTTTTCATCCCAACTCACTGGGATGATGCCCGGAGGCAATAATCCAATGTCTCACACAAATTAATGGGATTGCAGGTGATTAGAGGAGTCTCTGGAGCCATCTGGGAACAGCTGAGCAGCTTCCCAGGAGCTGCTGTGTCAGCTGCAGCAAAAAGCACCAAGAACTCAGCAGCTCATGTCCCCTGTGCCCCCAAGAACAGGCATGAAACCATCTGGGTCAGCACAGAGCAGTCCCCTTGGATGTCCTGGCAATCTCAGGATGGCAGGGACACCTCAAACTCTGCCCAGGGGCTGGGAGCAGGATTGGATCCACAGTTCCCTGGCTTATCTGCCTTTCCATCCCTCTCCAGTTTGGATGGGCAGGTCTGCATCATCTCTGTGCCTGGGCATGGGAAGGGTCCTCCTTTTAGCCCCCGTATTTTTGGGTGCCACAATATAAAAAAAAAATCTAAAGCTTTTAGGAAGTGTCCAAAGGAGGGCTGAGAAGATGATGAAGGATTTGGAGAGTGACTGAGGTCGCTTGGTTTGTTCAGCTGGAGAAGAGGAGCCCAAGGTCAGACCTCAGCTCCTCCCCAGGGGCAGCTCCCACCTCTGCTCCTTGTGACCAAGGACAGGACCCAGGGAAGGGCTGGAGCTGAGCCAGGGGGGTTGGGATGGATTTAGGGAAAGGTTCTTCCCCCAGAAGGTGCTGGCACTGCCCAGGCTCCCCAGGGAATGGTCCCAGCCTGAGCCTGCCAGAGCTCCAGGAGCCTTTGGACACCCAGGGATGCCCAGGGTGGGGTTGTTGGGGGGTCTGTGCAGGGACAGGAGCTGGATCAATGATCCCTGTGGATGTCTTCCAGCTCAGGATATTCCATGATATTTAAAATCATAGATCATCCAGAGCTGGTCCAGGCCCACAGGAGAACTTCTCCTGAGGATCAGCACTTGCCCAGCCAGGCGAGAACAAGATAATCCCACACTTTTCCTTTCCCACCCCCAGAGCTGGAAGAAGCTCACCAGAAATGCCCGCCCTGGTGGTACAAATTCGCCCACACCTTCCTGGTCTGGAATTGCTGCCTGCCGTGGGTGAAGCTGAAGGAGTTTGTCAAGCTGGTGGTGATGGACCCCTTCGTGGACCTGGGCATCACCATCTGCATCGTGCTCAACACTCTCTTCATGGCCATGGAGCACTACCCCATGACGGAGGAGTTCGAGAACGTGCTGAGCGTGGGGAACCTGGTAGGGAGCTCCATCCCTCCCCTTTCCAGCCCCAGCCCCCATCCTGGAGGGCAGACCCCCTGTGCTGCTGAGAAAGCACTGCAGGGCTGCCCACAGCACCCCTGCACACCCCACCCAGGCCACTGATGTGGGGCTGGGATGCAGCATTCCCTGCTCCTCCCTGCCTGGCTTGGTGCATCCTGAGCCACCCCCTGCATCACAACCCTTGGACTTGATGATCTTCCAACCTAGAAATTCTGTGATTCTGTGATTCCTGAGGGAGCTCCACCTGAAGCCAGACCGGGAACTGGGGGGAAACTGAGGCACGGAAAACACCACAGTGTCCCTGAAACATTGGGTGGCCACGGGGCGGAGCAGAGGGCGTGAGGAACAAGCAGGTCCCCAGTGAGCAGGAAGCAACAATGCAGCATTAAAATCGATAATAATTAGGGAATATTATTATAATTAATAATCTCAGGGATTTGCCCGGTGGAATCATTGCAGGTCTCAGCTGTCCTGATTTTACAGGTGCATTTAGTGGCTGCTCCTGCTTGGAGCTGGTGACAAATGGCTCAGAGCTGGGTGGATCTGATGGTGGGACTGACGCTGTTCAAAGATTACGACGACACGGGCTGTGACTTCAGAAGGCTGACAATGACCTTGATTTTTTACTTGGGAATTTCTTCCCTTTACACTATTTTACAAAGAACCACCCAAGGGGTGGAAAAAAGACAAACTTCTTCAATTACATTGGTCAAGTCAGAGGGGCATCAAGAAGAAGTCCCTCCTAAGGAAAAAAATGTAAACAAAGGTTACAGTTAAGAAAACGTGGCTCTTGTTGACAGAACAGTCTCTGGTAAAGAGTTTTAGAGAAACCAAAACATCACAGGCACCAACCAGGGCTACAGTGGGACAAGCCCGGGAGCCCCCGGGCAGCGATGGGGACGCGCTGAGGAACGGGAGAGCTCCCACCTCCTCTTTGCCCTGCTCCAGCACCTGCCGGGGCCTCTGGAAGCGTAGCCCCGGAGTGACAGATGCCGCTGCCCGGGGCTGGCTCTGGTTTCATTCAGGAAATACAAGGGGATTAATGGGCCGGTGCTCAAGGCACGGCCGGGCTGAGGCGGCTCCGGCCCTTCCTTCCAGCCGGGAGCGGATCCTGGCTGCGGGCGCAGCCCCGGGGGAATGACCTGCTGGGGAAGGGCCAGGTGGGGACGGGAGCAGGCGGAGGGGATCCCAGTGAGGCAGGGCTGGCCCCACATGCCCTGCCCGTGCCCGCGGTGGGGCTGCACTGTCACAATTCGACACAAATGAACGACACTCACACGCTGAGATGTCCAAGGCAAAAAGGGGCAGTTTATTTACAGACCTCGACATTTATAGAATTCCAACAGTGACCGTGGATTGGAGGAAGAAAATCTTCCTCTCCAACCACACTGGTCAAACCAACAGTCCACCAACAGTCTCCTCCTTGTGAGAAGAGTGCAAACACGAAAGAACAGTTACAATAACAATGGGTTGTTTATGTGAAAATCCGTGAGAGACTCCATTGCAAAAGGCAAATACAGAAGGCTGAAGTAGAACTTTAAAAAAACAGAGAAGGACAGAGAAAAACCAGGGCAATGCTGCAGCGCTGTGCCCATCCCACCGTGGGGTGTAAAGGGCAGAGGCAGGGATCAGCCGGGAGGAGCAGGACAGGGGATGTTTGTGCAAGGGACACGTGGGGAGCATCCCCGGGATGCTGGGGCATGAACAGGGCAGGGGACATTCGTGGGCTGCCATGCTGGGGACATGTGGGGACAATCTCCTGGGATGCTGGAGCAGGAGAGGGGACATTTGTGGACTGGCGTGCAAGGGACATGTGGGGATCACCTCTGGGATGCAGGAGCAGCAGCCTCCCTGCTGCTCCTCCCTGCTCAGTGAGGGACAGACCTGTCCCAGCACCATCCCCAGCCAGGGCAGATCTGTCACCGGGCCCCCTGCACGTGCTGTGCCATGGAACTGCAGCAGGGATGGCAATTGTCACCTGGCTGAGCCCTCTCTGCAGTGACACAATGCTGTTGTGGTCCCAGGAAAGGAGCAATGTGTGAAATCCAGCTCAGCTGTCACAGGGCTCAGGGAGGGACAGGGGCATCCCAGCATCAGCCCAGTTTCCAGTGCTGGCCACCTGTGATTTCCCAGTCATTCCAAAGGCGTCTCTTTGCCAAGGAAACTTTCTTTTTTAATTCCGGCTTCCAACACTCACCTTTGTGTCCCTCCAGAGGAACCAGTCACCAGTATTCCCAGTCTGGCTTCACCAGACACCCTGGGCAGCATCTGGGGAGTTCATTCCCAACTGGGACTGACCCTGACAGTGTGAAATGCTTTGGGGAATACCCCAAAAAAGAAGAATGCTGCCCACCCCACCCCACAGCTTGGCACTGGTTTATGAACAAGTGATCAAGGGTGCTGCTTCCCACAGGTCTTCACAGGGATCTTCACAGCAGAGATGGTCCTGAAGCTCATTGCTCTGGATCCCTACGAGTATTTCCAGCAGGGCTGGAACATCTTCGACAGCTTCATCGTCACTCTGAGCCTGGTGGAGCTGGGCTTGGCCAACGTGCAGGGGCTCTCCGTGCTCCGCTCCTTCCGCCTGGTAGGTGCCAGGGGGCACCTGGGCGCTGGCAGGGACAGGGTGGGGGTGACTTGTTCAGCCTCCTTCATGCTGGAGGCTCAGCTTGGGAGGGACCAGCTTGGCCCCTGTTAAAGATAAGACTGAGCTGAGGAAATCCCAGGATTCAGGATTAAACAATTCCCAGGATTAAACATTCAGGGAAGTCGGGGGCAGTTGGGGGTTTAACCCATCCTGATCAAACAGCCCTGGCAGGGTCAAATGGCAGTGCCACAACCTTGCTGGCACCTTGTGGCAATGACACCCCCAGTCACCCCCCTTCTCTCCTTGCCCCCCTCTGCAGCTCAGGGTTTTCAAGCTGGCCAAGTCCTGGCCCACCCTCAACATGCTCATCAAGATCATCGGCAACTCCGTGGGCGCCCTGGGCAACCTGACGCTGGTGCTGGCCATCATCGTCTTCATCTTCGCCGTGGTGGGGATGCAGCTCTTCGGCAAGAGCTACATCGAGTGCGTCTGCAAGATCTCCGTGGACTGCACCCTGCCCCGCTGGCACATGAACGACTTCTTCCACTCCTTCCTCATCGTCTTCCGCATCCTCTGCGGGGAGTGGATCGAGACCATGTGGGACTGCATGGAGGTGGCCGGCCAGACCATGTGCCTCATCGTCTTCATGATGGTCATGGTCATCGGGAACCTCGTGGTGAGCCTGGGGGGCCCTCGCTGGGGGCAGGGACAGGGGGGGTGGGGGGGTGGGGACACCTCTGTCCAGCTCAGCTTTCCCACGGGGCTGTGCCCGTGGGCAGGGTGTGGCTGGAGCTGCAGGGAGCACAGGGATCCTCCTCCCTCCCCAGGCCTCAGGATGGGCTGTGTCAGCTCTGTGTGAAACAGAGAGAGAAATGATTGGTTGGATATCAGGAAAAAGTTTTTCACAGAGTGATAATGTGGAATGGCCTGCCCGGGGAGGTGGTGGAGTCACCACCCCTGGATGTGTTTAACAAAAGCCTGGATGTGGCACTGGGTGCCATGGTCTGGTTGAGGTGTTAGAGCTGGGTTGGACTTGATGATCTTGAAGGTCTCTTCCAACCTAGAAATTCTGTGATGCTGTGATTCCTGAGGGAGCTCCACCTGAAACCAGACCAGGAGCCGGGGGGAAACTGAGGCACAGAAAACACAAATGGGCTTTAGGCAGAGGCAGGAGCAACTCTGGGATAAAACACAGCTCAGCTCCAAGCTGCCCTGTGTCCTCCACTTGTCTTTTCCAGCTTTCCTGCCCCATTTCCCATTCTCCTGATGAGGCAGAGCTCCATCCATCCATCCATCCATCCATCCATCCATCCATCCATCCATCCATCCACCCATCCCACCCTTTGCTCCGGGTGCCTTAGGGAGCAGCGCCTGCCGCCACCCCCCGCAAGGCTCCTGCAGATCCCCAACCTCCCCGCTCCTCACCGTGCTGCAGGAGGCATCTGGTGATGGCCAAGCTCCTTCTCGGTGTCTGTGGGACCCCCTGCTCCCCTCACCCGCCTCCCGCCCCCACCCTCCCCACTCTCCCGGCTGCCTGAGCTACAGGTTCGCGAGTTCCAGGCGAGCGTGAAATCCTTTCTAAACTTGGTAACCCCATGGCTGGCAGCTCCGGAGCTTGTTTTGCAGCCTGCGTGGGCCCTGCTCTCCCTTCTTGAGAAGCAGGGCAGGGGAGGGAAGCGTCGACTCGCTCCTATTACTTGCCGGGATTGTGTAATCCCTTTGGAATTTGCTTTGAAAAACTATCTGCCCCCGGGAGCTGCTGACCCCTGTCCCCAGGGAGGCTCTGAAAGGAGCCTGGGGAGAAACCCAGAGCAGCCCCCGGCTCGGGTCAGCTTGGAGTGTCCCACTTTGAGGGCAGAAATTTGGGATTGGGGTGCCTCTTGTCTTCCCCGGCTCATGCCAGGGATTTGGGGCTTTGAAGGGAGAGCCCCTGGCTGCAGACCTTGCCCCAGGGCGGTGTTGGGCAAACGAGGGGAGCAGCCCCGTGTCCCCCCGGTCAGCAAAAGTTTGTGATGCCACCTTTCCAGGGCACTGTAGGGCTGGGTCAGGCTGAAAATCACCCATCAGGGCACCTGTAAGGAGCAGGAGCCTCTCCGGAACCATCTGCAGGGAGTGCAGGGGTTTGGACTGGGAATCACAGCTGGGGCTCCCTGCAGAGCCCTCCCAAAAGGGGCTCTGGAAAGTTTTCCCCTTCTGGAGCTCATTTTTGGAGTAGCACAGCCTACCCACCTCTCCAGGAGACGGCTCTGGAGAAGACACGGGGCCAGCACAATTTCAGCAAGGTGGGGTCAGTGACAGCCCTCCCAGGGGTGCAGCTGTCCCCATCCCAGAGGTGCGGGTGTCCCCATCCCAGAGGTGCAGGTGTCCCCACCCCAGAGGTGCAGGTGTCCCCATCCCAGAGATGCAGGTGTCCCCATCCCAGAGGTGTGGGTGTCCCCATCCCAGAGGTGTGGGTGTCCCCATCCCAGAGGTGCGGGTGTCCCCATCCCAGAGGTGCAGGTGTCCCCATCCCAGGGGTGCAGGTGTCCCCATCCCAGGGGTGCAGGTGTCCCCATCCCAGAGGTGCGGGTGTCCCCATCCCAGGGGTGCAGGTGTCCCCATCCCAGGGGTGCAGGTGTCCCCATCCCAGAGGTGCAGGTGTCCCCATCCCAGAGGTGTGGGTGTCCCCATCCCAGAGGTGTGGGTGTCCCCATCCCGGAGGTGTGGGTGTCCCCATCCCAGAGGTGTGGGTGTCCCCATCCCAGGGGTGCAGGTGTCCCCATCCCAGGGGTGTGGGTGTCCCCATCCCAGAGGTGTGGGTGTCCCCATCCTGGAGGTGCAGGTGTCCCCACCCCAGAGGTGCAGGTGTCCCCATCCCAGAGGTGTGGGTGTCCCCATCCCAGGGGTGCAGGTGTCCCCATCCCAGAGGTGCAGGTTTCCCCATCCCAGGGGTGCAGGTTTCCCCATCCCAGAGGTGTGGCTGTCCCCATCCCAGAGGTGTGGGTGTCCCCATCCCAGAGGTGCGGGTGTCCCCATCCCAGAGGTGCAGGTGTCCCCATCCCAGGGGTGCAGGTGTCCCCATCCCGGAGGTGTGGGTGTCCCCATCCCAGGGGTGCAGCTGTCCCCATCCCAGAGATGCAGGTGTCCCCATCCCAGGGGTGCAGGTGTCCCCATCCCAGGGGTGCAGCTGTCCCCATCCCAGGGGTGCAGGTGTCCCCATCCCAGAGGTGCGGGTGTCCCCATCCCAGAGGTGTGGGTGTCCCCATCCCAGGGGTGCAGGTGTCCCCATCCCAGAGGTGTGGGTGTCCCCATCCCAGGGGTGCAGGTGTCCCCATCCCAGAGGTGCAGGTGTCCCCATCCCAGAGGTGCGGGTGTCCCCATCCCAGGGGTGCGGGTGTCCCCATCCCAGGGGTGCGGGTGTCCCCATCCCAGGGGTGCAGGTGTCCCCATCCCAGGGGTGCAGGTGTCCCCATCCCAGAGGTGTGGGTGTCCCCATCCCAGAGGTGTGGGTGTCCCCATCCCAGGGGTGCAGGTGTCCCCATCCCAGGGGTGCAGGTGTCCCCATCCCAGAGGTGTGGGTGTCCCCATCCCAGAGGTGCAGGTGTCCCCATCCCAGGGGTGCAGGTGTCCCCATCCCAGGGGTGCAGGTGTCCCCTTCCCTGAGCTGCACCCCAGCCCTTGGGGCAGCTCTTCAAGTCCTGCACGGGCTCCATTTCCAGCCCAGCAGGGACACACGGAGCACAAACACGGCCGGAGCCCTCTGTGCCCTCCTCCTCCTGCTCTGCCAGGCTCTCGCGGCCGTGCCTCAGGTATTTCCGAGCCCTGGAGCCCGTCCCGGAGGCTCCCAAGTATCCCCGTGCAGGGAGGTGTGTGTTTCTCCGCGCTTCCCCTGCGCAGGAAGAAGGTGACCCGTCCTTCGCTCTTAATGACACTTTGAGCATTTCCTTTGGGGTTATTCAGGGAAAAGGGAGGAAGTCAGTCGGGTGACAAGGGAACGGAGCCGCGTCCAACAAAGACGGAGCCAGCGGCACCCATTAACTGTAACTGGTGCTTAACGGGGGCATTCACTGCTGGGCCCGCGGGGATTTATTTAAAGACGTGGTTTAAGGCACATGGCATGAGCCATGTGAAAACAGCAGTGTCCTTGGATAGCAGCTAATTCCCGTCTCAGATGCGCTGCTGGCACCGCGCGGCACGGCACAAACACCGACAGCTGTGGGCCGGCTCTGCCCCACGGGGGTGCCTGTCCCACTCCTCTGCTGCCGAGCTGCTGCGGGTTTCTGGCAGGCAGCAACCCCAGCTGTGCCAGGAGAGGCTGTGCTGGGGTCCAGGCACGTTTTGGGGCGGTGAAGTAGAAGGGGAAAGCACAGGAGCGCACGCTTGGAGTTACACAGAGCATTTGCTGGCTGAGGTGAAGCATGGCTTTGATGGAGCAGAGCAGGGTCTGGGACACAGGGATGGGGTCACAGCTGGGGTTCAGGCTCCTCCAGGGTGTGGGAGACCCCCAGGAGCTTGCTGGGCATCCGAGCTACCAAAGCCAGGGAAGAGGAGAGGAAGAGCTGCAGCTGAGAGGACAAGCAGGAGGTTTCATTCTGGGGAGAGAAGGGACACAACCACAGAATCGTGGAATCCCAGACTGGTTCGGGTTAGAGGGGACACTAAAGAGCACTCAGCCCCACCCCTGCCACGGCCAGGGTCACCTTCCACTGTCCCAGGCTGCTCCAAGCCCCGTCCAACCTGGCCTGGGACACTGCCAGGGGTGGGACAGCTGCAAGAGCAGAGTTGCATCCCTGGGGGTGGTGGAGAGAAGCACCAGAGGCTTGGGGAGAACACCAGAGGAGTCCCCCATGGGATTTCTGGAGCTCCAAAAGACCAAGGGAAGGCATGGTCCATGGATCCTCATGGATCCACAGCAGAGCTTGAGAGGAGCTGAAACCATGGCTGGCATCCCTTGCACAGGGACCTGCAGGACCGTGGGAGCCCAGGGTGAGGCTGAAGGCAGCAGAGCCCAGGGGGTTGAGGAGGGACATGTCCATGTCCTCCAGGAACTGGGATTGGCACCCCTGCAGTCCCCAGAGCTGGCGAGGGCAGGGCAGAGCCCATGAGATGCTCCATGGAGGGGTTTCTCCACAGCCATGAGTGATCCCTGCAGCTCCAGAGGGAAATCCTGAGACTTCAGTGTTGCAGTACCATACAAAAGAAATTATATTTATAGATAGAGATGTTTAAGGTAAAAAAAGGGGTAGTTTATTTACAGATTTTGATATTTATAGAATTTCAACAGTGACCATGGATTGGAGGAAGAAAATTTTCTTCTCCAACCACACTGTTCAACTCAAGAGTTTATTAACAGTCTTCTCCTTATGAGAGGAATGTAAACATGAAAGGACAGTTACGACAGTCACAGGTTGTTTATGTGAAAATCGTGAGAGACTTTATTACAAAAAGTAAATAATCAGAAGGCTGAAGTAGAACTTTAAAAAAACAGAGAAGAACAGAAAAAAAAAAAAAAAAACCAAAAAAAAACACCAACCAACCAACCAACCAACCAAAAAAGGCAACGCTTGAGGACCTGCTGGACCTCAGGGCTGGCATTTGCTTTGTGCCCCCCCTCCCCAGGTGCTAAACCTGTTCCTGGCTCTGCTGCTGAGCTCCTTCAGCGCCGACAGCCTGGCGGCGTCGGACGACGACGGGGAGATGAACAACCTGCAGATCGCCATCGGCCGCATCACCCGCGGCATCGCCTTCGCCAAGGCCGCGCTGCTGGCCCTGCTCCGCCGCCTCTGGAAGGGCAAGAAGGTGGCACCAGAGGAGGAGCAGGACCCCGGCAAAAGGGACAGCTCGGCGCTCAACCACGTGGACTCGGCCCCGGAGCCCAAGTCGGGGTACCTGGACGGCGTCACAGGCAAGGAGCACATCTTCATGGATGAGCTGGACCACATGAACTTCATCAACAACCCCAACCTGACGGTGCAGGTCCCCATCGCCTCCGAGGAGTCCGACCTCTACGAGGAGACCAGCACCCAGTCCGACACCGAGGACACCACCAAGGTGAGGCAGGCGGGTGGAAGGGAAGGGTTTCACCCCAAGGTGGGACTGGCCCATTCCTGCTGTGCTGCCCAAAGGATGATGTGGGTTTGGTGTTGCAATTCAACACAAATGAACGACACTCACACGCTGAGATGTCCAAGGCAAAAAAAAGAGAGAGTTCATTTACAGACCTCGGCATTTATAGAATTCTAACAGTGACCGTGGATTGGAGGATGAAAATTGTCCTCTCCAACCGCACTGGGCAACCCAACAGCCCATCAATTCTCTCCTCCTCCAGAAAGGAATTCAAAACAATCATTGTTGACATGAAAAGTGTGTGAGAAACTCCATGCACTTTTCATGCAAATATGTAAACATCAGAAGGCTGTAGGAACTTCAGAAAAACAGAGAAGAACAGGGCGACAGTTTGGGTCACTTTTAGCTTTCTCACAGGGTGTGGCACGGGCCAAGCTTGGCGTTTTCCAAGCTGGCATTTCCCAGTGCAAGCTGGAGTGGGAGGGGAGGGTCCAAGCAGGGCTGGTTTGGGTCAGACTGTGGGGTTCCTGCCGATGCCAGAGGGCCCCACAGCACCCCAGGGGCACTGCGAGGGTCAGAGCGCTCACTTTGGGGTTAAAGACGTTCCAGAGGAATCCGATGCCAGGAAATCTGCTGATGGCACTATCATTGGATCCACTGCTAATGCCTCGGAAAGCATCATCCTGGGGGGGCCTGGACCAGATGGAGGAGCTTAGCAGGGGTGAACATGAAGCCAGGGGGTGTGGGATCCAAAGCTGAGACAGCTGAGTCCAGGCTCCAGGGGACTGCTGGGGTCCACTGGGAGGGTGGCAGGGGGACAAAAAACTTGGGAAGACCCAAGTGGACACAAAAGGGCGATGGTGTGGTGGGAAATTATTGCTCACTCCAAGGTCCTGGGGACCAGGGGGCACCTGGAGGTGCTGAGAGGGGCAGGAGCAGGTGCATCAGCCTGGGAAGGGGGTTTGTTTGGACAATAGGACGGCTCTGAGCAGGGATTTGTCGTGACTGGATGGCAAATGTGTGCCCAGGAGCTGAGGGAACTTGGAAAGCTCCATCCCAACCAGCCCTGCCAGGTCCAGGAGGCACCTGGTGCTGCTGAGCACCTGGGTGGGACTGCACAGGGAGCCCCAAGAAAGGCAGGGAAATGAAGCAGGGCTCCCAAACCTGCAGAGCCTCTCACCTCCCTCCCACCTGCAGGTTCCTCACAGCTCAGCACGGTGACAGGGACCCAGCTTGGCACAAGGTGGGGCAAGGAGAGGGGACAATCCTGATTATTTCTGGGACAATAGAGGGGCTTCAGCATTTGGGGTGCAGGAGGGGGACAGGAGGGAAGGTGGGGCTGGCCTGGCCATCGTCACTGCCAAGCCCAACAGAGGGGACAAACTTGTGTGGAGCACCTTGGCCAAGGGAACGTGCCAGGGGGGTTGCTGCTCTCAGTGCCCGCACTGTTGACACCAGGGGGGCTGAGAGTTGGCTTTTCCCCCCAAATTTTTCCCACCACAACCCCAGTCCCACAGCAGCGGTGCCCAGCACGCTGCAGAGGTGACGCCAGTGCCAGCCGGGCCACGGTGGGAGAGGACACGTGGGGTCCCCATGGACCTCAGCTCCCTGTCACCACAAAGTGCACCCATCCCAGCAGGTGGGAGAACCTCGGTGTGCAGTCGTGGTTCCCATCCTGGCACAGCTCGGGGCTTTGGGGCCTGATCAGCTGAGAGCACCAGCTCCAAACACTGCATGGCAGAACCCTGAGCCACCCCTGGCACCTCTCAACCAGTAAATACCAGTTCAACCCATCGGGTTCAATGCCTGAATTCAGCCAAACCTGACTCAGGTGGGAGCCAAGGAGGTGGATTAAAAACGGGCCCTGCCCAGGCAGGGGGAAGGATGGGCTGTAGTTTAGCATGGAATCACAAATTATTTGGGTTGGTGAGAGTCTCAAAGACAACATAATTCCAATCCCCTGCCACGGCAGGGACACCTCCCACTGCCCCAGGCTGCTCCAGCCTGGCCTTGGGCACTGCCAGGGATCCAGGGGCAGCCACAGCTGCTCTGGGCACCCTGTGCCAGCCCTGCCCACCCTGCCAGGGAACAATTCCTGCCCAATCTCCCATCCAGCCCTGCCCTGGGCACTGGGAGCCATTCCCTGGGTCCTGTCCCTTGTCCCCAGCCCCTCCCCAGCTCTCCTGGAGCCCCTTTGGGCTCTGGCAGGGGCTCTGAGCTCTCCCAGACCCTTCCCTTCCCCAGCTCTCCCAGCCTGTATATACAACGACAATTAGCAATCAGGTGCTAATTGGAGGGAGCCCTGCGCTGCTGGCTGGGTTGGTGGCAGCCGGGAGCGCTCACACGCCGGGATCAGCTCCAGGTGGAGCCAGAGCCCCGCGCTCCGCCCGCCCCGGGGGAGCGACCACCCCAAACCGCGGGGGCTTCTCCCCACGGGCTGCTCAGACAGCGCTGATAAACCCTCTCCACTGCCAGAGCGGCTCCTTCCCCGGGAAAAGCTCCTTTTCGGGGAAACGACAGCGGCACGATCATCGCAGCTGCGATTTCGCCTCTCGTGGTTGATTTCTCTTCGCAGCCCAGAGCAGTGAGGCGGTGCCAGCCTGGTCTGCGGCTCTGCAGAATCACTGCAGGGGCTCAGGGCTCTTCCAGGGGCTCAGGGCTCTTCCAGGGGCTTTTTCCGTGGGGATCCCGTCCTGCTGGGCAGGGTGATGTGTGCTGAGATGCTCCAGGCTGCGGTGCAGCACAGGGGTGTTGCCAGTGGAGCTGAGGGAGCTGGAAAGGGGCTCACCCTGGAGAAAAGGAGGCTCGGGGGGCCCTTGTGCCTCTGCACAGCTCCTGCCAGGAGGGGACAGCCAGGGGGGATCGGGCTCTGCTCCCAGGGAACAGGGACAGGAGGGGAGGGAACGGCCCAGGCTGGGCCAGGGGAGGCTTGGATTGAATATTTGGGAAAATTCCTTCACTAAAAGGGTTGCCCGTCCCTGGCACAGCTGCCCAGGACAGGGGTGGAGTCCCCATCCCTGGAGGTGTTTAAAAGCCCTGTGGATGTGGCACCTGGGGACAGGGGTCAGTGGTGGCCTGGGCCCTGCTGGACTCGATGGTCTTGGGAGGCTTTTCCAGCCTGAACAATTCTGTGAATTCTCAGTGCTGTGGATCATGGGGTCCTGGGCTGAGTCAGGGTGTGCAGCACCCAGGGTGGGAAAGCCCCAGCCAGGCTGGAGATGCTGTTGCAGGTGTGTGATGGAAACTGCCCTCCCAACCTGCTGGTTCCAGGTGTGGGAGGGCTCCGGAGCCCCCAGGAATGCCCTTGTGCCCACCCAGGAGAACCTGCCCTCAGCTCCACCCACAGAACTCCTGGGTTCCTGAGCCACCCAAGGGCCTTTTGGACCTTCCCCCACAGCTCCAGGGCAGTGGCACTGGTTTGTCCCCACCCTCACCCTCTGTTAGGCTGTCCTGGAGGCAGATGGCTCCTGTGTGTCCTTCCCTGGGGTCACAGCTTGCCTGGCCCCGTGCTGAGACTCTCTAATCCCCCTGCCCCTCCTGTCCCTGCCCTCAGCCTCAACTGAGGGTGGCCCCAGTGGTCCTCAAAAGAAAATACTAACTTGTGCATAGTACTATAGTATATAGAGTATATATGGAGTATATATATACTATATATATGTATAGTACTATATTCCTTTTAGATACATTTTAGGCACATACCCTGTGAAATTAGAAGTAGAACGAAGTGAACTGCAATTTTTAAAAATATTTCATTCAACTTCAAAAAATAAATAAAATATTCAAAAATATTTTACTGTCCTTCAAAGTATAGTATAGTACACCAGGGAATATAATTTTATAGTACCTTTTATTTTAAATTGCTGGCAGGATACATTACCTTGTGAGAGCTGGTGCCACCTCACCTCTGCTGCTGTGTCCTCTCCTGCATGTCCCCAAAGGTCCCCCACAGCAACATCTCATGGAGGTGTGGCTCCTGGAGCTGTGGGCAGTGATGGTGCCTCAGTTTATCCCAGAGGCTGGTTTTTGGAGGATGGAGCAGCTTCTTTACAGATTACCAAAAGCAGAAGCAGCCTGAGGGGAGGATTATCTCCTTCCCGTGTAAGCCTTCCTGTGCTGGAAATGCCCATCCTGGATCCTCTGGTTCCTGCTGCTCCCAGGCGGGATAGGCAGGGCTGGGGATCTGCTCCTTCCTCAAGTGCTGCACGAGGGCATCTCAGAAAGCCAAAAAAAAAAAAAAAACCACAGAGGAAAAAGAGTCCCAGGGGCTTGCCAAGGTTTTCTCTTGTTATCAGCCCCTCTGGCCTTGCTGGGTGGTGTCTGGGAAGGCAGCCAAGCTGAGCTGTGGAGCAGGATGGAGCTGGAGAGAGGTATTTGGGGTGCAGGTTCTGAACTTGGGTCAACCTCGGGCTGAGGGCCCTTCAGCACGAGCCAAGCCAGAGGGAGGAGAGAGGAGAGGCTGCTTGGGTTCCTACACCAAAGGGGGGGTTGGCAGAGCAATTCCTGGATGGGGACACATCCAAGGAGAAGGAGGAGGAGGAAGTGGCAAGAAAATCAGCCTGAGGTGGTGGCACAGGTGGATGGGAGATGGAGCTGCTGTGCTGGGAGGAAGGCTGGGACCTTTTGTTCCTCAGAACCTGGGCGAAAAGCAAAGCTCAGGTGCCAACAATCCTCCAAGGTTTTCAGCCCTGGATGACTGAACAGCTTCTGGGCTGTGTGTCCATAGCAGGGGGACTCAGAGCCTCCTCCACACAGCGGGGCCCCACCACCCATCCGGTCCTGCCCGGGCTCTGTGGGGCAGGAGGAGCATGGCTGGGGGCAGCCAAAGCCCAGAAGCCTGGCCTGACCTGCTGTCCCCCTGCAGAACCCCCTGTCCAGCGACAACGCCTCGTCCTTGTGCAGCACGGTGGATTACAAACCCCCCGCGCCCGAGGAGGAGGAGGTGGCAGAAGTGGCTGAGGAGAGCAACGAGCCTGAGGAGTGTTTCACTGAAGGTGAGGGACAGAGCAGGGCTGGAGACCCTGTGGGCAGGGGGAGATGGGTGTGCAGAGGGGAAAATGGGGCTGGAGGGGCCACTGCCAACCAGTTCTTGCAGCACAGGGACCCCCAGGCTCCCTGAGCTCAGCCCCAACTCCAAACCCTCCTGTACCACCACAGAGATGACCCCCATGGAGCTCCCCTCGTGCACCCCACCTAAGCCCGGCAGGATCCTGGTCCAACTTCCACCAGGGAGGGTTAAAAATGCCAAAGAAACTGGGAATAGTGGGAACACCCTGGCCAGGAGTGACCTCCAGCCCTGTGTGTCCCCCAGGCTGTGTGAAGAGGTTCCCCTGCCTCTATGTGGACATCACCAGTGAGAAGGGGAGGATTTGGTGGAACCTCAGGAAAATCTGCTTCCGCATCGTGGAGCACGACTGGTTCGAGACCTTCATCGTCTTCATGATCCTCCTCAGCAGTGGGGCACTGGTAGGTCCCACCTTTCCCGTCCCAAGGGCTCTGCAGCAGCTTCCCAGCCTGGGGGAGCCCAGGGAGGAGGCAGAGCCCAGGCTCTGGGCATCTCCTGTGCCAAATATTCCAGCTGTGGGCAGATGTTTGATTTCAAACCCCATCTGGCTCAGGTCTAACATCCTGGTGCCCCTGGTCACCCTCCCCAGCATCCCTGGACCTTCATCCATGGGCTGTGGTCCATGGGCTCGAGGGGATGCCACTGCCTACAGCCCCCACTCCTGCTCCTAATGCCAACCATCTGAAGCATTTACTGAGCTTCCTGTGGTTCCTCATTTCACCACCACCATCACCGGCTGTCAGGAGGTGCTTGACAAACAGTTCATGGGTTTTATTTTGCTGTTCAGCACCTCCACCAGTGCCTGGTGACCCCTCTCAGAACCTGGGTGTTCCATTAAATCAACCTAATTAATCATCTGTATCGGCCTGGTGCTCTTCTCTGAGCCTTTGGGCTGGATTTAACCCAGGAAATACCAACTTCTCTGCAGGTTTGGAAGTGAAGAGAGAGGGAAGGAGAACAGAGGGACTGAAAGGGTTTTCAGACACACTTTACCTGTCTGCAGCTCGCTCTGAGGTGCTTTGGGGATGTCTGAGGCTGTAGCTGGTGCAGGAATTGAAAGCTGTGCCAGGCCAGCTGTGCAACACCTGGTGACCACACCCCTACTCTGAGTGCTGACTCCACACGTGGGCGTAGCACACACCCAAACTCCTCAGGGCATTTCCAAAACTCCCAGAGCACCCCAAGGTGTGGGTTGGTGTCCTGGGGGTTGAGCTGAGACCCCTAGGAATTGGATGCAGCTGGACTTTGGCTTCACCAAAGCTCTGCTTTGGGTCCAGCCCCACAAAGCCAACAGGGACCTGCAAACAGGGGCTGGACCCCGTGTTGGTCATGGACCAGCCACCCTTAGGCTGCCAGCTGCCCAGGCCCTGGGAAAGCAGGGAGATGCCAATGTGGGTACTCTGGGATGCCACAGGTCCCATGGAAGGGTGATGTCACTGTAGCTCTGTGGGGTTTTCCATGGAAGGATGATGTCACACACAGCTCTGTGGGGTCTCATGGAAGGATGATGTCACACAGCTCTGTGGGGTCCCATGGAAGGATGATGTCACACATCTCTGTGGATTTTCCATGGGAGGATGATGTCACACATCTCTGTGGATTTTCCATGGAAGGATGATGTCACACACAGCTCTGTGGGGTTTTTCCATGGAAGGATGATGTCACCCAGCTCTGTGGATTTTCCATGGAAGGATGATGTCACACAGCTCTGTGGGGTTTCATGGAAGGATGATGTCACACATCTCTGTGGGATTTTCCATGGAAGGATGATGTCACACATCTCTGTGGGGTCCCATGGAAGGATGATGTCACACAGCTCTGTGGGGTCTCATGGAAGGATGATGTCACACATCTCTGTGGATTTTCCATGGAAGGATGATGTCACACATCTCTGTGGATTTTCCATGGGAGGATGATGTCACACACAGCTCTGTGGGGTTTTTCCATGGAAGGATGATGTCACACAGCTCTGTGGGGTCCCATGGAAGGGTGCCTGTCACTGTAGCTCCGTGCCCCTTGCAGGCTTTCGAGGACATCTACATCGAGCAGCGCAAGGTGATCCGCACCATCCTGGAATACGCAGACAAGGTCTTCTCCTACATCTTTGTCATCGAGATGCTGCTCAAGTGGGTGGCCTATGGCTTCAAGGTGTACTTCACCAATGCCTGGTGCTGGCTGGATTTCCTCATCGTGGATGTACGTGATGAGCAGGGCTGAGCCAAAGGGGCTTGGGGGTGTTAGGGGCTGTAAAGGAGCCCAGATTGTATTGTAGGGGCTGTAAATGAACCTAGATTGTATCTTAGGGGCTAAAGGGGGGCTGTGGAATGAGGGATTACAACATTACTTAACATAATGGTCCCCCACAGGAAGGAATGCTTCATTCCTGGTTGCAGGAACCTTTCAAGCCCTTCTGTTTGACAGCCCCTGCAGGTCCACCAGGCCCAGCAGAGCTGAGAAGGGATACAGAGTCTCCCAAATGGTCCATGACAGAGCAATCTGTCCTTTCTGTGCCCCACATCAATTCCACCCTCACACTCAAGAGGTGTCATCCTGCCCCATCCCTGGAAGTGCCCCAGGCCAGGTTGGACGGGGCTTGGAGCTGCCTGGGACAGTGGAAGGTGTCCCTGCCCATGGCAGGGCGTAGGACTGGATGGGCTTTAAGGTCCCTCCAACCCAAACCATTCTGGGATTCTGTGACCCTTGAGGTCACCAGGGACCCCAGGGACTCAATGTCTGTCCCAGGGATGACCACCAGCCTGAGGGACTGGGGAGGGAGGGAAGGGCAGGAGCTGCAGTTGTGTTTCCACCTGAGGTGCTGCTGGTCACTTGGGTTGCTCCTTCCAGGTGTCCCTGGTCAGCCTGACAGCAAACTGGCTGGGATACTCAGAGCTGGGAGCCATCAAATCCCTGCGGACGCTGAGGGCTCTGCGGCCTCTGCGTGCTCTGTCCCGGTTTGAGGGCATGAGGGTAAGTGTGTCCCCACGTGCTGCTGGCCCTGACAGGGACGTGAGAGCCTTCAGCAGTCCCCTACATCACAGACATGCCACTGGGTTTTCAGGGCCCTCCAGATCGGTGGGATCAATGCTAAGGCACCTTTGGTCCAGTCTGACCTCACTCAGTGCCGCTGGGGAGGGCAAGGTTGGGGCACGGGGGCATGGAGGTTCCATCCAGGTCCCCCAAGGCCTCTCCTCTCCTTGCAGGTGGTGGTGAACGCCCTGCTGGGCGCCATCCCCTCCATCATGAACGTCCTCCTGGTCTGCCTCATCTTCTGGCTGATCTTCAGCATCATGGGGGTGAACCTGTTCGCAGGGAAGTACTACAGGTGTGTCAACACCACCACGGGCGAGCTCTTCGAGATCGACGTGGTCAACAACAAGAGCGACTGCATGGCCCTGCTCCACACCAACGAGGTCAGATGGGTCAATGTCAAGGTCAACTTCGACAACGTGGGCTTGGGATACCTGTCCCTGCTGCAGGTGGTACGTCACGGCACCGGGTGTCACACATGGAGCAGGGCGGTGGGATGAGCATCGGGGCTGACGTTGGGTGGGATTTCTTAGCTGCTTCTTAGCTCCAAAGCTGGTTTTTAACACCAGAAAAAAGCCTTAGGAAGGGGTTTCCTCCTAGCCAAGGAGAAAAAGGGACAGGGTAGAGGATGGGAGGGGAAGGTGTCACCAGGGAACTGCTACAGATGGGTGCAGACAGCACCAAAGCTGGTGCTGCCAAGCAGCCCCTGCAGAGCACAGGGTGCAGGAGTCGGGAGGGGAGGCTCCATTTTACCCCTGCAGCCCTTTGGGAAGTTCAGTCTGCTCCAGCCGTAGGTTGTGGGGCTTTGCGTGGGGTGGGTGACAACTGGAAAAAGGGCGCACGTGTCCCCTGCAGGCACAGCCGGGTTCCACTGAACACCCCACAGCTGGGCCAGGCAGCAAAGGGGAACTGCTCACCACAGCCTGAATAAAAATATCAGTGTGGGCTCCATGATGGGGCAGGCTGGGGCTACTCCCATCAGATCCAGGGGAACTGGTGGCCGCAGAATCGGAAAACAACCCCAGCTGATGACCCTGCTTCTAAATTCAGCTTCCCCTTCAGTCTTGTTGTTCCATCACATTCAGGAAACAAGATGTGCAGACCTTTTGTTTAACAAATCAGCAGCAAGAGGCTGTAAGAGGTGCAGTGGAGACCCTGAAAAATATTTGGTGTAATCCCTACCCCGCTGGGATGGGAATTCAGCAGAACCCGAGGCAGGATATGGAAGTCAGGGCTGTGGAGGTGGCACAGTATGGGACTGGAAAGGAGGCAGCTGGCCCTGGCACAGCTCTGCCTTTGGGAAAATGCCTTCAGCATCAAGAGGAGAAGGGAGAAAATAGTCAATTGCTTCTTTTCCTTTCCTTGTTTGAGTGGTGTTTTGGGAAGTCCCTGGTAACTTCAGCCCCAGAATGGTCCATGCATATCCACATGGGAATTTCCATATTTCTGGGACATTTTTCTTGTGGATTCAACTCACATTCCTCTCCTGCCACTCCCAGAGAGAAGCCAGAGTGCTCAGAGCTAAACATGCACCCATCACCTTCCCTTTCTTCCCAGCCCCAAACAACTCCCAAAAAACATTCTTCTCCACTGCCACAGAATCACAAAATCCTTTATGTTGGAAAAGCCGAGTCTGACCATTCCTGTTCCCACAGGCAACCTTCAAGGGCTGGATGGACATCATGTACGCGGCCGTGGACTCACGCGAGGTGAGGGGACACGCAGGGACACACTGCTGATTCCAGGGGGGATTCCCCTTGGCAGACTGGGAACAGGATCCTAGAACTGAGGCTGGGATGGATCCTTGGCTACAGCATCACCTCTGGCTCTGCCTTTTGGTGCTGGGGGCTGCCTGCATCCCACCCATGACTTCAGTCAGGACGTGGGCTACAAGGCAGAGAAACCCCAAAATGTATCCGATCACGGAATCCCAGCACGGCCTGTGTTGGAAGCGACCCTAAAACCATCCAGTGCCTCCCCCTGCCATGGGCAGTGACACCTTCCACTATCTCAGGTTGCTCTGTCCAACCCAGCCTCGGACACCTGGGCAGGCACAGCACCCCCCTGCTGAGGTGCACAGCCTCAAAAGGGGCAACCATGTGTCCCTGTGTGATACCTGTGTCACTGTGTCACTGTCACCTGCAGCCTGGCCCCAGACTGGGCTCCCACTCCGCCCCACAGCTGGGGCTGAATCTGCTCGACTCAGCTTCAGTTCCAGGGGCCAAAATCCCTGTTCTGCCCCCACTGCTCCAACCTGGAGGGCTCCTCCCTCTGCCTGCTCTGACATGATGTTCTCCATGACCGCTCTAGCTGGGAAAGCTCATCCCATCCTGGAGAAAGTGCCTGGCTTGCCCTGAGCAATCAATGGGTTATGAGAACAGAGCAGCCAGCATTCAACCATTTGGTTCAATGAGTTATTAAAAAAACTCAAGAGTTTGAAGAGTGTTGTGCAAAAGCTGTTCCTATTGTGATCCATCCCCAAAAGTGTCCCCGCAGCAGAAGGGGTTCCCTACTCTTCTCCAATCACACTGGGGCTCACCCCACACACCTACAGGCCTGAAGGGGTAGTTCTCATTGCCTTTTTTTAGCACCCTTCCATCACCCTCTGAAAATCCCTCAGACCTCTGCCCCACCTGGGGCAAAGCTGGTTTGGGAGAAAATCCTCCCTGTTCTGCCAAGAGCTTTCCTCAAAATGGGGGAAGCCAATGGGGTCACCTTGGGGTGTCTCTGGTCAAACACAGAGCAGGATTAAGGGATGCTCCTTGGGATGAGGAGTATTGTCCAGGGTTGTCGGGCTGTGTCACCCAACTGTTGGTGTGACAAATTAATCCACTTTTCCTTTCCCCTCTCAGATTTATCTCAGCCCTTGGAATGCTGATTGTTGGGAAGAAACTCATTTGCTCATTAATATCACTGCAAAGGACACCTTTTCCCATTCCCCAGTCCATGCTGTGGGATCAGGGGTCAGCATGTCCTTGTCCCTCAGTCAGTGTCAAATGGATGTCCCTCTCCATTGGGAACACACAGCCAGAAGTTTTGGAGCAGCCACCCTCTGGCTCTGTCCAAACACCACAACCACCCCCCTGTCTGGGGGCTTGGGGACACCTTTTTGGGACAGGGTCAGTCTCACATTTCCCATCTCTCCTGGCCAGATTGAAGAGCAGCCACAGTACGAGATCAACCTCTACATGTACATCTACTTCGTCATCTTCATCATCTTCGGTGCTTTCTTCACCCTGAACCTCTTCATCGGCGTCATCATCGACAACTTCAACCAGCAGAAGAAAAAGATGAGTATTTCCTGGCCCCTGAGGTGCTGCTCTAGGCTGGAGGGGGCCAGCACAGCAGGAAGGTGATGGCACCGGGGCCACCATGCCCAGAACTAGGATGGATCTCAGGATTATCCATTTGTGCCTTCCTGCTCCAGACAAGCAGCACATGGAGCTTTGTGTCCTGGTCATAGGACTTAATTTATGGGTGCAGAGGGAGGAAACAAAGGGAGGCTGGGCCATCACTCCTATTTTCTTTTCCCATGCTGGGATCATTTTCCCATGCACGAGGTTGAGACTCAACTTCTGCTCCCGAGCCAGTAGCTGGGGACTGACAGCCCGGAGCAGGGGCTGGGCAGAGGGTGGGCAGGGCCAAGCACACTGGTGGTGCTGAGCGAGGTCTGCAGGACACAGAGAGGACACTTTGCTCCCAGCAGGATCCCTGAGGGGCTGGAGCTACTTGGTGGGAAGGGACATGGTCAGACATACTTGGAGGAAGGGAATTCTTGAGACTAACAGCAGTGATTCCTTTTATACTTTGGAGGCAAAGACATCTTCATGACAGAAGAGCAGAAGAAATACTACAACGCCATGAAGAAGCTGGGCTCCAAGAAACCCCAGAAGCCCATCCCCAGGCCAGCGGTACGTTGGGCTCATCCTCCTGGAGTGGAGCACGCTGGGAACACTTCAAGGCACCAGCTGTCCCAAGGGGAATGAGAAGGGTCTGGGGAAGACCATTTACCCCATTGTTACTCTTCAGACAAGACCTGGCTAAGAGCTGGGGCTTCAGAAGAGGTTGACATCTCTTGACCCACCTCCTTTGGGTCTGCCTGTTGGGCCTTGGTCTGCTGGCAAGGGCAGTGATGAGGTTTCTTTTGCACGAATTTAGGGTTTTTTCTAGTTCGGTCCCAGCTCCCCTCTGGAAGGGATTTCGACTCAGGGAAAGCTCAGCTTTCAACCCCCCAGAAGGGACCCTGGTCAAGCCAAAACATCCTCAGTTGTGATTTGGGTTTTGTAGCCCTGCACAAGGGAGGTCCTTCCCATGTGTTAATTTGTGCCCTATTAGCTGTGGGTGTAATTAGCAAGTGGCTGAGCCCTGTGCCCACTTCTCCTGGCGTGGCGTTCCCAGGTGTGCTCCATCCTGAGAGGTGCTGGGAATCCTCCCCCCATAACTTCTGGGGCTGTGAGAGCCGTGCTGGACACAACCCTGAGGTTTCCCACACTTGTAGATTCCTTCTCCTCCTTCTGCTATGTTTTTGTTTTGTTGTGTCTGTCCCGTGTTCCCACCTCTTCTCTGGTGCTCCATTGTCGCCCTTGTGTCCCTCATTGCAGAACAAATTCCAAGGGAAGGTGTTTGACTTCGTTACCAAGCAAGTGTTTGACATCACCATCATGATCCTGATTTGCCTGAACATGGTGACCATGATGGTGGAAACTGACGACCAGAGCGAGCTCAAAACCTCTGTCCTCTACAAGATAAACTTGGTCTTCATCGTCATCTTCACAGGGGAGTGCGTGCTCAAGATGTTCGCCCTGCGCCACTACTTCTTCACTGTAGGCTGGAACATCTTCGACTTCGTGGTGGTCATCCTCTCCATCCTAGGTGAGTCCTGCTGCTCCCACCAGTCCCCCAGGGATCCCACTGGACAATGAAGAGTGGAAGTGGTCTCACCAATCCACACCCACCAAGCTGTTCACTGGACCATCCTTTGAGCAGGACCAAGCCAGCAGGATCCTGAGACATGACAGATGTGAGGCCACTCCAGGCCACCAGGCTGGGCGAGGGGCTGGGGACATCTCTGCTCCTCCTTGGTGTTATTTCCCTTGGTATTCTCTTTCTCTGAAGCAGAGCAGCCAGAGTTTAACTTTGGGGGTTGGTCTCTTTCTCCAGGCAACAACTGACAGAACAAGAGGACACAGTTTTAAGCTGCTTCAAGGGAAGTATAGGTTGGATATTAGGAAAAAGTTTTTCACAGAAAGAGTGGTAAAGTATTGGAATGGCCTGCCCGGGGAGGTGGTGGAGTCACCATCCCTGGATGTGTTTAAGAAGAGACTGGATGTGGCACTTGGTGCCATGGTCTAGTTGAGGTGTTATAGTATGGGTTGGACTCGATGATCTTGAGGGTCTCTTCCAACCTGGAGATTCTGTGATTCTGTGATTCAACCCTTGGGTCTGTGCTCAGAGTTTATTTTCTAATGTCCTCCCTGTCACTGGACGAGCCATCAGGGGTGGCCTCACTTCACTGTGTCTGCCCAGCTGGAGTGGAGCAGCTCCCCTTCACCTCCCGTTGGTGGCACACCAAACTCATCTGTCCTTCACCCCTCCACAGGTATCGTCCTCTCAGACATCATCGAGAAGTACTTTGTGTCCCCCACCCTCTTCAGGGTCATCCGGCTGGCGAGGATCGGCCGCGTGCTCCGGCTGATCCGAGGAGCCAAAGGCATCCGGACACTCCTCTTTGCCCTGATGATGTCCCTGCCCGCCCTGTTCAACATCGGCCTCCTGCTCTTCCTGGTCATGTTCATCTACTCCATCTTCGGCATGTCCAACTTCGCCTACGTCAAGAAGGAGTCGGGGATCGATGACATCTTCAACTTTGAAACCTTCGGGAACAGCATCATCTGCCTCTTCCAGATCACCACGTCAGCGGGGTGGGATGGGCTCCTCAACCCCATCCTCAACAGCGGCCCCCCAGACTGCGACCCCGAGCTGGAGAACCCCGGGAGCTCGGTGAAAGGAGACTGTGGAAATCCCTCCATCGGCATCTTCTTCTTCTGCAGCTACATCATCATCTCCTTCCTCATCGTGGTGAACATGTACATTGCCATCATCCTGGAGAACTTCAGTGTGGCCACGGAGGAGAGCAGCGAGCCCCTCTGTGAAGACGATTTTGAAATGTTTTATGAAACCTGGGAGAAGTTTGACCCCGACGCCACCCAGTTCATCGCCTACAGCACCTTGTCTGACTTTGTGGACACCTTGCAGGAGCCACTCAGAGTTCCCAAGCCCAACAAGATCAAACTCATCACCATGGATCTACCAATGGTCGCTGGGGACAAAATCCACTGCCTAGACATCCTCTTCGCCCTGACTAAGGAAGTGCTGGGAGACTCGGGAGAGATGGATGCCCTGAAGGCCACCATGGAGGAGAAGTTCATGGCTGCCAACCCCTCGAAGGTTTCCTATGAACCCATCACCACCACCCTGAAGAGGAAGCAAGAGGAGGTCTGTGCCACCAAGATCCAGAGGGCTTTCCGGAGGTACCTCCTGAGGCGCTCGGTGAAGCAGGCGTCCTACATGTACAGGCACAGCCAGGACGCCCTGGGCGAGGACGCGCCCGAGAAGGAAGGGCTGATCGCCACCAGGATGCAGGAGATGTATGGGAACACTGGGACAGATGTGGAGACAGCCCCTGCCCTGGGTCTCGAGCCCATTCCCAGCTCAGAGACACCCCAGGATGCTCCTGAGGAAGCACAGGCTTGGGATAAGGAACGCGTGGTGAAAGAGTCGCTGGTGTAGCACATGGAGATTCCACCTCTGGCCCAGCCTGAAGAGACTTCATTTGTATCTCCTGTTCAAAGCTCTTCCATGCACAGATCTCTAGATCTTAGATATTGAGCTAATTTCAGATATTTCAAGCAACCACCTTGAATTTCAAAGCAGGATCTCCTCCTGGTCCTGGGTTTTACAGCCCACTGCACTTGCAAAGAGTTTAATTCTTTTTTCTTATGAGAACTCAAATGTGAAATCTGTTGTCGGTGAAAGAGAAACAAATTACTTTTGAAATTATCTCATCACGGTAACGATGGTTTTCAGGCATGAACAGAAGAGTATGGCTGTCCTTTCACTTAAAGTAATTATTTATTAATGTTATTTCACAATTAAGAGATTTTCCTGTATATTATTCTTCCAGAGTGCAGCCAAGCAACCGGTGAAAGATGAGCCAAGTGAAATAATATTAAAAATAATTACGGAAAACAAAAGGTTTTGTGAACAAAAATCTCCAAAGTCTTAAAGTAGCACCTTTCTTTTGAACCTCTGAATAAGCTTGATGATTATTTTTTTGTTACATACAAGAGAAAGTGCAATTATGTCTTAAAAATTGGTTTGCAAAGCCAAAGCAAAGCATCTGCAGATTTTGTTCTCAGGGTTAAATATCAGGTTTTCAAGGTCTCTGAATATGCATTGAAACCAGAAATCATTCAGGTCTGTAGGACAAATGTAAATACTATTAATAGTCAGGTTTTACTCTGTTTTCCCATTTCCATCCAGGTTTTGTGGCAGGAAAGCAATGGGCAAAGGTAGGGTTTGGAAAACATCCTCCAAGAATCCCCAGTTCCCGGGACAAAACTCTCCAGGGGATTTTTCCTAGCCCTGTTGCAAGATGAACCATCCCACTGGAGTGCTTTTGGTTGGCGTTCCGAGTGTCCTCTTCATTAGTGTTAATTAATGAGATGCACCCCCAGGGATCGGAGCAGGTGTTTGAGTGACCCTTCCTGCAAGGCTGCTTTAGGGGTGCCCTAAGTCCCACCAAAGCCCCAGGTGGCCGAAGGTAACAAACAATCCCACTGGGGTGTGGATCCCAAAATCCTCAGGGCAGAGCATCCTTCCCTAGGATGGGGCTGCAGAGAGGCCCCGTGGCACATTGTGGATGGGCCAAGGAAGTCCTCACCAGGAAACCTGCAGGCAGAGGAGCATTTTCCCAGGGGGAAAAGGGATTTGCTGTTCTTCACACGGGTGAGCAAAAGGAAAGTAAATCAAGGAAAATGGCCCTGGCACAGCTGTGGCTGCCCCATCCCTGGAAGTGTCCAAGGACAGGTTGGACAGGGCTTGGAGCACCCTGGGATAGTGGAAGGTGTCCCTGCCCATGGCACTGGATGAACTTTGAGGTCCTTCTAACCCAAACCATCCAGTGATTCCGTGAGAAATGGGCAAAAGGCCCTGAGTTCACCCCTGACCATCTTCTGCCTTCAAAAGGGAAGAAAAAAAACCCAACCCTCTTGAGATCAAAACAAACATGAACCAAAACCTCTTCCAGTTCAAACAAGGGCTGTTCCTGAAGCCAAAGGCTCTGTCTTTTTGTACTCTGATGATTCTCTTCTCTTCCCGGGCTGCTTTGGGCGCTGCCGTCAGCGGCCAGGCTGGCCAGGAGCCGTGCTGGGCTTGGCTTGCACCCATGAGCTGCCAGCCCGGTGGCAGAGCCAGGGACACTCGGCTCGTCCAGTGGCCTTGTGCTCTCATTTCCACATCGAGCTGCTGTGGCTGGCGTTCCCATGGGAAGCACACCTGGCACGGCAGCCCCTGCCCGGATCACCGTTCACAATCGATGCTGCTTCTACGTTTGTGTCGTCAGGGATGGGGAAATGCCCCAGAGCAGGGTTTGTGTGAGCTAAAGCCGTTTTTCTTTGTACATTTCTTACAATAAACAACTGTAAATGATCTGTTATTACGATACCAGGTGTGTCGGGGTGTCCCGGGGGGAGGAACGTTTTCCCTGTGAACACCCCTTCCCTTGGCTCCCCGTGCTTGGCCTTGGACCTGCCAACCTCAGCAGGACCTGGGGGTCTCCCCTGGGACCTCCAGCCCAGCTCCCAGAGCTTCTGCTCATGACCCCATCCCCTGGAGCCCTGGGTGCTCGGAGCCACAGGAGACGCTGCCGTAGGCTCCACCGAGGACAGAGGAGGGCTTCGAGGAGGTTCAAGCCCCCGAGTTGCCCCACACAGGCTCCAACCCCACCCCGGCAGCCACGTGGGAGCAGGTGGACACCGCTGGCAGAGGACAGGGGTGGGTGAAGGAGGTTCTGCGTCAGCCCGGAGGAGCCGCCCCCGGGCCCCGCTGACGTGCCCGGGGCTCGGCCCCGCCGCTGTTGTCGCTGCCGCTGGAACAGCTCGTCCCGGGGCTGGCGTGACCCGGGCAGAGCCGGCTGTGCTCGGGGGGGCTGCAGGGCAGACCCCAACCAGCGGGGAAGGCCCGGGGAAGGTGGGGAAGGTGCAGCTGCCGGCACTGAGGGGGGGTCCCCACCTCACCCTGCGTCCTGCCCTGCAGGTCCCACAGCACCAACCCGCAGCCCTTGTGTCCCGGGGGCTGTGTGGCTGCAGGATCTGGGAGCCCTGAGTGGCCCAGGGGAAGAGGCCTGGGGACATGGGACCCTCCCCGTGGGGCCACCAGGTTCCCCTAGAGCCCATGTCCTGGTTGCTGTAAGCACAGGGGTCTCCAGGGGAGACCGAGCCCCTTTGTGCCTTTCAAGGGTGCCAAGGAGCCCTCGGGCAGCACAGGGGCTGATGTGGCCACTGTCACTGCAAACCCTCTTCAGTTTGTGCCCCACTCCTGGTTTTACCTCACAGGGCTTCCCCACGCACCTCCAGCATCCCAGCTCCCATCTGCAGCCCCATAAAAACCCCTCCAAGCCTGTGGGCATCCTTTTCCCTTTGCCCTGCTGGGATATCAGGGCCAGGCTCTGCTCTTCCAGCCACACCCAGGGGTGATGGCAGCAAGGACTTGGCAGTGCTGCCCCTCTGTACAGAACTAGGACAAGGCGCCTCTCCCATCATCATTCCCTCATGGAGCCAGTTTTTCTCTGGAAAACTTTATTTCTCTTGCTTCCTGTCCCTTTGTATGCAAAATCAGGCTGGGGCTTGTTCCCAGCACCCATCAGATGCTCAGAACTGGTAAAAAAACCCCACCCAGCCTGCAGAAGATGAAGGTTTGGGGAGGCCCCGGGCAGTGGCACCGGGCTCTGGGGACCAACAGGACTGGCAGAAGTACCCAAAGGTGTTTTTCACTGGAGTTACAGTTCAGTGCGCACCCACAGCCAATAACGAGCATCAACTGGGGTGGGGGCAGAGCCTGGGGGAAACTGTTTCTGCATCAGAGCTCACCTTGGGGGGCCTCACTGTGATTCCCTGGGGCCTGGCTGTCTCAAAGGTTCCATGGAGAAGGCTCTTGGAAGTGGCAAATGGAGAAGGGGTGGGCAGGGCTGGCACCCAAGTGACTCCTTATTTTGGCCATTTCCCGCTCAGAAAACTGGTGGCTGTGGCACTGGAGGACATGGGTTAGTGGTGAGCATGGTGCTGCTGCTGAGCTGATGATCCTAAACGCCTTTTCAAGCCACAATGATTTTGTGATTGACTCAAGCTCCTATGATTTTAGATTTCTGCTCTCCCTGGGATGCAGGGATGGGAGTTGGGGTGCTCGTCCCACTGCATCCCACAACAAACAACTCCACACACATCCCCTGCTCTTACCCCATTCCTGCTGCAGCTCTTGGCTACTGGGCCACCATCAATCCCTGCCAGTCCCCTCCAGGGCCAAACACCCTGGGGGGATCTGTGGAGCTGAGGGGAAACCCTGGGGGTCACCCCCACCCTGTGCCCGCAGGGATGTGGCCAGGCAGCACCAACCCCATTCCCTGGGCACACCTCGTGCTCAGCCCAGGTTTGGCACCTCCTGCTTTGCAGGTGGGCTCATCCCAGTCCTGGCCACCTGCAGGGAATACTGGCACCATGGGGAGCCAGTGGGGGACAGGAGGGTGGACAGTGCCTGGGGACATGGGGCAGGGCAGTGCTCAGGGACAGGAGGATGGACAGTGCCCAGGGATGTGAGGATGGACAGTGCCCGGGGATGTGGGGATGGACAGTGCCCAGGGATGTGAGGATGGACAGTGCCTGGGGATGTGAGGATGGACAGTGCCTGGGGACAGAAGGATGGACAGTGCCCGGGGACAGGAGGATGGACAGTGCCCGGGGATGTGAGGATGGACAGTGCCCAAGGATGTGAGGATGGACAGTGCCTGGGGACAGGAGGATGGACAGTGCCCGGGGATGTGAGGATGGACAGTGCCCGGGGATGTGAGGATGGACAGTGCCCGGGGACAGGAGGATGGACAGTGCCCAGGGATGTGAGGATGGACAGTGCCTGGGGACAGGAGGATGGACAGTGCCCAGGGATGTGAGGATGGACAGTGCCCAGGGACAGGAGGATGGACAGTGCTCAGGGATGTGAGGATGGACAGTGCCCAGGGATATGAGGACGGACAGTGCCCAGGGATGTGAGGATGGACAGTGCCCGGGGATGTGAGGATGGACAGTGCCTGGGGACAGGAGGATGGACAGTGCCCGGGGATGTGAGGATGGATGAAGCCCAGCGAGCCGGGGCTGGCTGGTGCCCAGCCCACAGGCACGGCCGCCCCAGCGTCTGCACCGCATTCAAAACCAGCCCCGAGGGAAAGTCCCCAGCGGGGAGGATTTACATGAGCAGGAAAGGGGCCGCGCACGGAGCTGCGGCTTTGCCATTTTTAGGTACCGGGGCCAGGGCAGTGGGAGCAGCCGCCGTCTCTGCAGAAGCACGGGGTGGATGTTTGCCTGCCCTGGGCGCTGAGATGGCCGATCTGGGCACGAGGCTCTGGCTGCTCCCGGTGACCCTCTGGCTGCTGGCTCTGCTCACAGGTAGGCACCAAACGGGGTTTGCACTTCAGAGCAAGGAGCCAGGACAATGGCCTGGGGGTGCTCCCTGCTCGGGGGCTTCCCCCAGGTCTGCCTCGCAGGGCAATAATTTTAAGCTTTGTGCTGGTCTCTCTCCGTCCTGCTGGGTGCTGGGAGCCTCCCGGGGAGCCCAGGAGGGCACACAGGGCTCGGAGCCCAGTGCCTGCCCTGGCTTTGGGTGGTGCTTCCCTTGGGGGTGTGCAGCCAGGACACCCCGGGGGCAGGCAGGTGGCTTTGGCTGAGCCAGCCTGGCTGGGGCTGCAGGTGGCAGGAAAGAAGGGTCGTTGAGGTTTTTTTAACCATTTATTGCTCTCAGAGGCCTGGGGATGGGGCTGGCACGTGGCTGAGGCCATGGCCAAGCCACGTCTCTGCTCTGTGGGGTTCAGTGCCCAGGAGCAGAGGAGAAATGGGAGGAAAAAGGCTTTTGGGATGATTCGTGGGGTCTGTGTGAACCTCCCTGTGCTGTTCCCCTTGGAGAAGCAGCAGCAAAACCCAGGACATGGCTCCTGTCCCCTTCCAGCTCCTCTTGCCTGGTGCAGGGACAGCTACGAGAGCCTGCAGCAGATCCCACCCTCAGAGGGAAACATGTGCCCATGGGACAAAGGGCGTTTAAAGGGTTCCTGTGGTGGCCACACGAGTCCAGCACGGATTCAAGGCTGCAGGGTCTGAACCTGGCTCTCATGATGACTTCAGGGGAGGACAGGGCAAGTTCAGCCCACCCGTGGCTGCAGTGGAACTCCTGCCTTGGAGGGCTGTGAGGGCTTTCAGGTGAAGGACCAGCCTGGCCTGACTTCAGAAAGCTGGAGAGCAAAGCCTTGGCCAGTGGCACTGCAGGTGACAGGGACACACAGCCAGTGCACAGCCAGGACAAAGGGCATCTCCCATCCTGGAAAAAAATGGAATGGGGCTGCAAGGGAGGATTTGCCTGCAGAGGTGTTAGTGCTGAATATGAACAGGGCATCAGGGGCCTGGAGGGGGCTCTGGGGCAATGAGAGGAGCCTCTGTCCAAGCCAGGAGGTCCCTGCAGGCTGGGAGTCTGCAGGAGGGTGGCACAAAGCTCAGGCTGGGGAATCGAAAATTTCTTCTTGTTTTTCTGTTCCTTCTTCTCCTTCTGGGGATGGGGAGGTCTGCAGCTGCCCTGCAGGGAGGTGCTGCAGCCCCACCTCTGTGCCAGCTCCTCCGCGGGGGTTGGTGAATCTCCATCGAGAGGAGGGAGCTGGGCGCTCAAGCGGGGCAGTAAACAGGGCTGGGGCTTCCTGCCCAGCTGCAGCAAGAGGAACCAGGCCCAGCAGCACTGGAGCTGTGGGCAGGGCACCCGTGGGTGCTCGGGGGGGGGTCCCCACCTCACCCTGCTTCCTGCCCTGCAGGTCCCACAGCACCAACCCACAGCCCTGGTCTCAGGGGGCTGTGTGGCCACAGGATCTGGGAATGCCCTTGGCCATCATCAGGGCTCTGAGCCCAGGGAACACCAGCAGGGAAGGGTTTCTGGTTGGTTCAGAGAGTGGGAATGCAGAGCTGGGAGTATCTGGAGGCTTCCCAAGAGGCACCAGCCTCGGGGACATTAGAGGGAGCTGGCGTCACTGGAGTATCAACCAGAAAACAACCTGGAAAACTTTCAGAAGACAGGATGGAAACTGAAGGGTTTGTACCCAAATCTGCGCAGCCCCAGGTCCTCTGAGAGGGCTCTGTTGTTGCTCCTCAGAGCTCCAACCCATATGGAGTGGGCAGGAAGGGCCCAGAGCACGTCCATCCCTCTGGGGACACCCTGGTGGGCTCCTGGCCATGATCTCAGACCCTTCTCCTGTCTTGCAGGTGGGATCTCAGCAGACAAGAGCAACACCTGGAACAGCACAGGTACCCTCAGACCTGCTGGGCCCTTCCCCTGCCTGTGCCCCCCAGGGTCCCTCCTGTCCCCACAGAGCCACTGTCACACCTTCACACCACACCACAAAGGCCATGCCCAGCCTGTGACATCCCCCGTGGCTCATCCCCAGCCCTGCACCTCCCTCTGCCTCTGCAAAGCCGGATCTGCTTTGTCTTTCCTGAGCACCCACAGGTTTTCCCTCTGCATTTGCTGCATGACCAAGTCTGGGACCAGCCCTGGGCTTGTGCCACAGCTCTCGTGCCATTGTCCTTGTGCCATTCCCACCCACAGGGCTCTAAGGGCGACCTCTGCAACCCAAACGGGCTCTCAGAGTCACCACTCTGGGACTAAAACATGGCCAGAAAAAATACAAAATAAACCAAAAAGGCACAGAAATGTGGAAGCAAAAGAGAAACCAGCTGGGATTGCACAAACTGTAATTTTGGAGCTGGGATTAGCTAAATGTGCACAGAGAGGGGTGGGAGCAGGACACAAGTATTGGAGCGAGTATTGGAGCAAAGGCATTCCCTCAGGAAATTGGAGTTTCCATTAAAGGCAGACTTCCACCAGAAGCCTCAGATCTCATAGAATCACAGAATATCCTGATTGGAAGGGATCCACAGGGATCACCCAGTCCCACCCCTGGCCCTGCCCAGGACAACCCAACAACCCCACCCTGGGCATCCCTGGGTGTCCAAAGGCTCCTGGAGCTCTGGCAGCCTCAGGCTGGGACCATTCCCTGGGGAGCCTGGGATGAGGATAATTCACCCAAACCAAGCTGGATGCTCAAAAGCAGCATGCAAGTGGGAAGCTCTTTGTTTGGGAAGTGCTGTGGGGCTCTCCTGGGAGTGGCTGCAGTGACAGCCTTGTCCCCTGCAGGTGCCCAGTGTCCCCCGGTGTACCAGAACCTGCGGTACGTGGCCATCAAGAAGAACATGCCCATCTACCTCATCTGCTACACCCAGGAGGCCCAGACCATGCAGTGGTACAAGACAGCAGAGTCCAGGGATGACCTCTCTGTGCTGGATCAGAACACGTCCAGCTACAGCATCCAGAGGACCAGAACCTCCATCAACCTCACCCTCTTCAGGGCCACCCACCAGGACAGCGGGATCTACGTCTGTGACAGGAGGGGCCTGGTGAAGAAGGAGAGTCTGCACTCGTGTGGGACAGAGCTCCAGGTCATGGGTGAGTGGCAGCTCCCTGTCCCCCTGCACGCCAGGAGATGCTTTTTCTCCTCCTCTCCCGTTTCCCCCTCCATGTGAACCCCACGTGGTGCTCCCACACCTCCACCTCTCCCTGTGCTGGTGGGACCTGTTGCAATGAACCATACTGACACACTGAGATGTCCAGGGCAAAGAGGGGCAGTTCATTTACAGACCTCGACATTTATAGAATTCCAACAGTGACCATGGATTGGAGGAAGAAAATTGTCCTCTCCAATCACACTGGTCAATTCAACAGCCCATCAATTCTCTCCTCCTCCAGAAAGGAATGCAAAACAATCATTGTTTACATGAAAAGTGTGTGAGAAACTTTACCACAGAAGGTAAACACAGAAAGCTGAAAGAACTTCAGAAAAACTTCAAAAAACCAGAGAAGAACAAGGCAACAGGGACCCTGTCTGACCCAGCTGTGAGTGCTCTACGGCACCACAGAGGTTCTGCTCCTCACTGCCAGCCCCAAGGAGCAGGACAACCTCCCTGGGTCTGCCCTGACGTGTCCATCCTGCAAAAACCAGGGGCATGTTCCTCTAATCAATCAGATTAGTCCTGCTCTTGGTGAGTGCTGGGTGCTGCCCAAGGTATCCCATGGTCCCTGCTGCCATCCTGGGGGCAGCTGCAGTGCTCTGGTCTCTCCCAATGCAGAGGACAGGTCACCCTGGTCCCCACACACCCCCTTGGTGACACACTCTGGCCATGGCAAGCTCACCCCTCTCCCTGCAGCCCTGCACAGAGGTGAGACCTGGGCTCTCCCTGTGCTCTTGCTCCCAGGTACCAGCAGCATCAGGCAGATCCAGAACAGGAACACGCTGAAAGATGCCATCATCATCATTCAGTCCATCCTGCTTGTCATCTTCATCAGCATCCCCATCCTCCTCTTCCTGGATAAGGCAAGTGACAGTGCCTCCAGCAGAGGGGATGTCCCCAGCTGGGCTCGCAGCAGTGTCCTGCATGGGCCAGTGCTGGGCACGGGATGGGTTTGGGGTTGTGGGTGGGAACATGTCTCTCTGAAGTGGGAACACAACCATCTCAAATGCTGTGTGGGGGCTCCATGGATGTGCCTGTGGAAGTGGTAGGACCTGGCCTGGGGGACCAAGGCTGGGCTCAGGGCATCCTGGTGGGTGCTGACACCAACCTGTGACTCTCCACAGGGTGAAGAAAAGAAAAGCCCAGAGGAGGACCACACCTATGAGGTAATTAATGACAGCACGACCTCCCTAATACCACCCTGAGCCTTGACACAGGGGGTTCTGCCCCTGCTGGGTGTGTGCTGGGGGTCACCTTGCAGCCCCTTCCTTGGGAGGAGGATCAGGGCACCTTCATCCCGAAATATCACAGAATCACAGAATTTGTAGGTTGGAAGAGACCTTCATGATCATCAAGTCCAACCCAGCTCTAACACCTCAACCAGACCATGGCACCCAGTGCCACATCCAGGCTTTTGTTAAACACATCCAGGGATGGTGACTCCACCACCTCCCTGGGCAGGCCATTCCAGTACTTTATCCCTCCTTCCATGAAAAGCTTTTTCCTAATATCCAACCTATACTTATGCATCAGCTGTGCTGAGCTGCCCCAAGAAGCAGCCAGTGCACATCCACCATCCAACCATCTCCACCCTCTCTCCCTGTCAGAAGCTGCTCCAGTCTCACAGGGAGCAGCCTGGGAGGGTCCCCAGCTGTGTGTCCCAAGGGATGTGCTGTGGCTGGAACCTCCTCCCATGTCCCCCCCCTCCTTGTCGTTGCTGCAGGGGCTGGAGGTGGAGCAGATGGCCACCTACGAGGACATCACTCCTTTCCGGGACGTGAAGGCCAAGTGGGCAGTGGGGGAGCACCCAGGTGAAGAGTGAGGGGTCCTGCACCCTCTGCCAGGCCCTGCCAGCACCCTGCCAGCCCCCGTGGGGACAGATCCCCTGGAGCACGGCTCTGCCTGGAACCCGGGCTGCAAACACCTGCACAGCCCAGCTCAGGGCTGGGATCCTGCTGCCCTGGGGCGCTCACGTGTCCGGGCTGTGTCTCCGAGGCTGCCCCGCCCCAGCTGTCACTGTCCCCACCCTGCTGACCAACCCCTAAAGCCTCTGTAGAAATTAGGAGCCACCTGTGATCCCCTCAGAAGCAAACTGGTCCCGCAGCCCAGGCAGCCCCACCGCCCAGCACTGAGCTCCAGCCTGGTCAGTGCCGTGGAAGGACTGGGAATGAGGAATCTGCTCCAAGCCCACCACCCCGGGAAGGACAGGACCAGGCACTACAAGGACACTGCCAACAGCACCGGGTGGGTGTCGTGAGAAGCGGATTTGGGGCCACTCTTCAGCTGTCAAAGCCATGGCTGTGTCCTCAGGCCCAGCTGGCAGAGGTCTGAGGTGGGGGATCCCCCCAAAGCACCTCTTTTTCTCCAAAGACTACGGAAAAGCTGGCAAGAGCTGGCCCCTGTCACAAGGTCATCCCATGGTGAGGGACAGGTGTGACCTCAGAACATCTGGGAAAGCTGTAAATTGTGGGACACAAACCTCCAACTGCTTTTGAAGCCCTAATAAAGGTCATGGGCAAATCCTCATCCTGCTCCATCCTGCCGTGCCCATTCCAGGGCTCTCCCATAACCCTGGTGCCCATTTCCTGGGAATAACAAGCATCCTTTTGGGTCCAGCTTAGCTGGAAACCAAACTTCACCTCTTCAAACTTCACCCCGAGGGCAAGCAGGGATGGAAAACCAAGAGCAGATATGAGGTTCCCCACAGGGACCTCAAGAGTCCCAAAACATCAGCTTGGGATGGGACAAGGAGAATCACCAGGATCCAAAGCAGCAGAACAGGGCCCAGGACCAGCAGCTCCACTCTCAGCTAGATCTGGTCTTGAAGGAGAAGCTAAAAAACATCTGGAGATTGGGTTTGTAATTAAATTACCTTGGCATGGCAGCAGCAGCTGAGGGTGGTGGGCTCGGGGCCAGCTGGGCACCCAAACCGGGGTGGGGGGCACAGTGGGGGTGGGGGCTTGGCTGGATGAGGGTGACAAGGACATTGTGCCTCAAACTGTCCCCTCTCAGAGAGCCCAAGGCCTCTGTGTCCTGATGGTTCACAACATTTTGGGCTCCAAGCAGCTCCTTGCAACTGCTCTGCACCCCCAAAACAGCAAGAGAAGGGTAAAATTCTAAGCAAAAAGGGGCATTTCAGAAGCAGCAGGATAGTTCTTTACCAGTGAAGCACCTCTGTGGAAAACTGGGATTCATTTTAAACAGCACAAACCCCAGCACTTTAAAATTGATTTTTACTAGTTAAATGAAACTACCCCAAATTAGTTCTGCAACATATATATGCAAGTTATTTAAGCATATTTTACTTATAAAATGGGTTAATTGAAAAAGGAGCATTCACAGGGAGAGAAAAGAACTGGCTGTTCCTGGTTTGCCAAGATTTTAGGATTAGCAGAGCTCATCCCTCCATTCCTTGTTCTCAGTTTCCAAATGGAAGATGGAAGCTTTTTCTGGCCTTCCCAGCTCCAGATTCCTCAGATCTGTGTAAACAACTCACTCAAATGACTGAATAGAATAATAGAAAAAATAAAGAAAATTTTCTGGTTGCACCTGGTGAGGAGCCACTGATGTCAAAAGCAGTTTTTTGTGACTGCAGTCCTGCTCTGCTGCTCCCTCAGCCCAGAGCTTTGGCCTCCTTTAAAATGCTGTAAGTAAATAAATATTTCTGTAGTGCTGTTGGTTTATTTGAAATGCTTGGAGTAGTTTCTAAGGAGCCTGGGGATGGGGGTTGGCTTCATTCTATATTGAGAGTGGTCTGTGTTTAAAACACATTTATTGTCAATAAATATATCAGTATTTACAGCCCAGGCTCTGTATTTTTTGCTGATTTCTGTCACCGACTCATGGAATCACTCAGGTCGGAAAAGCCCTCTAAGATCCTTGTGTCTCCAAGCACTGCCAAGGCCACCACTCACCCTTGCCCCCAAGTGCCACATCCACACTGCTTTTAAATCCTTCCAGGGATGGGGGCTCCACCACTGCCCTGGACACTCCTTTCAAGGGAGGAATTTTCCCTAATACCCAACCTGAACCTCCCCTGGCACAGCTGGAGGCTGTTTCCTCTTGTCCTTGGGAGCAGAGACCGACCCCCACCTGGCTACAACCTCCTCCAGGTGATTGTAGGGAGGGAAAATCCCTGTTTCCCTTCGGGATGCTCAGGCAGACAGGCGGGGTTGCAGTCTTGGGGAACTGAACCTGGGGGTTCAGCCTCATCTTTCCACAGGAGTTCAGCGAAACCCAGCAGTCCCAGCTCTGGCAAACAATCCCCATAAATCTGAAATGGAATTTCACTCGGAGCAGTGGGTTAGGAGAGAGAATCCCCCACGCCCTAAACCCTCTGCAGAGCTGGGCTGTGGCTCAGCAGCAGCTCCTGGGTCAGGATTCCCCCAGGCTGGGGATCACCCGGGGTCCTGGAGCAAACGGTGCCGCCAGGAAAAGGTGTTTCATTTGTTCAAAAACTCAGGGAAAGGTGGGTGGACACGGAGCCATCCTGAAGAGAATGGATGTAGCCCTGGTTCGTGCCTGTGATGTTTTGGTTTCTCTGAAACTCTTTCCCAGAGAGTTTTCTGTCAACAAGAGACACGTTTTCCTGACTGTAACCTTTGTTTGCATTCCTTTCCCTAGGAGGGACTTCTTCTTGATGTCCCTCTGCTCTCACCAATGCGATTGAAGAAGTTTGTCTTTGTGTCACCAATTGAGTTGTTCTCTGTAGAGCAGTATAAAAGAGAAGAAATAACCAGAAATAAACGGAGTCATTGTCAGCCTTCTGAGTCGGAGCCTGTGTCCTTGTGGTCTTTAACAGTGTCAGATGGAGGGATTTTTCTCTTCCAAGGAACGTGGAAATCACGGAGTGCGCCGCTGCTTTGGATGGGATGCTGCGGGCTGGAAATGCAGGGGTTGGAGAGCCGGGAAATGAAACGCGGCTGAGGTTTGGGAGCCGCTTATGCAACCGCGGCTCTGCCCGGCCCGGCGCTCGTCATGCGCCGCTTCTGCCTCATTTACTGCCCAGACAGCGCCGGGGACAAACGCAGCCTCGGGGAGCGCTGGGCCCGGATCGCCCCGGCCCCTCCGTGCCGGCTGCGGCACAGATCATGTGGATCGTGTGGATCGTGTGGATCATGTGGATCATGCGGATCTGGCCCCGCTCTCCCCACGCAGGAGCTGCAGTGACACAGCAGCGTCATGCAGGGCTGGGCTGGGCTGAGCTGCGGCTCCAGGGCTCATCCCTGGCCAGCGCTGACAGATTTAAACACGACCTGGAGTAGAAAACACAAAAACACGCCCAGATGTTGCCGCTCTGGGGTGACGGGACACCTGATAGCGGCAGGACCTGCTGTTCCCTCTGCTGCCGGGACTGACATTTCCCTGTGACACCACCGCGTCTCCAGCAGCAACACCCGGGGGCTTCTCAGAACAGCCCCGCTCTCCCTCATGTTTATCCAGCAGCTCTCCTCTCTCTACTCCAGCAGCTCCAGCAGCTCCGGGGGTGATGCTGCTGCTTGGAGACCGAAGGCACACACAGCAAACCCAGGGCCTGGGGGAGCCAAATCACCTCCCAACACAGGACATCCCCTGAATACCAGACAAACCAGTCTGGTTTGGGGAAACGGGGGCTTTATGCAGAGCAAAAGTCCTTTAAATACCCCCTGGAGCTGCCCATCCCAGGTTCCGTCTTGTTTTTCTCAAATGCAGGGATGGGGCCAGGCTGGACGGGGCTTGGAGCATCCTGAGACAGTGGAAGGTGTCCCTGCCCAGGGCAGGGGTGACACTGGGTGGGCTTTAAGGTCCTTTCCAACCCAAACCACTCCAAGATTCTCTGATTCCCTTCCCCATACCTCCTATCTCCTTTCCACACCATTCCTCTTCTTAATCCCCTGGTATTTCACCTTTGCATCTCAGGCAGGAGCAGGAAGATGCACATGACCAGGTTCTCCCACAGCCTTGTCCAGCTGAGGATCAGAGAAAGCTCCCAGAGCTCTGGATTTGCACTGGGCAGCTTGGAATCCAAACCAGCACCAGGGCAGGACAGCTCCTTGTCACACCTGTGACAAACCAGCTCAGCAAAAATGTTTGCTGAACTTTTGACATTTTGGGAGAAATTGGAAACAATTCCTTGGCAGAAATAGGATTCATCTGACAACACGCAGCCAGCTCTATCCCCACAAACAACAGAGAGGAAAATATCACAGAATTATGGAATCCTTTAGGTTGGTAAAGGTTCCTAAGATCATCAGTCCAACCATTCCCCCAGTCCTGCCAAGGCCACCACTAACCCATGTCCCAAGTGCCACATCCACACAGCTTTAAATCCCTCCAGGGATGGGGACTCCACCACTGCCCTGGGCAGCTGTGCCAGGGCTGGACACTCCTTTCAGGAAAAACTTTTCTTTAATATCCAACCTAAACCTCTCCTGGTGCCACTCGCCACTTGCTTGAAGCCAGAAATGTCCCAAGCTGGCTGGTCAGCCCTGTGAACTGTGGGCCAAGGCTGCAGAGCCAGGCAGGAACATCAGGAGGACACAACCAATTCCACCACGATCTGATCTGGGATGGCTCTTGCTGTGATGAGGAAACTTTTAATTGCAATAAACAGGAGAATATGGCGAAATCATGGAGCGCTGCTCTCATCCCGAGGCAAACAAAGCTCCCCAAGCTGCACATCTGTGGAAATGCCTGTGATGAGGTAGCACCGCCGTGAACAATTGTGCATTTATGCAGGGGGAAGGTGCAGAGCTGTTGTTGTGATCGTGGACACACAGATCCATTTTAAACAGACCCCCTGCTATATAAGGGGCGGCTCCAGAGTTTCCTTCACCAGGTGAAAGGAGGAAACGTTCCCAACTAAGCCACACCTGAGCAGCTCACCAGCAGAAATGGCTCCAGGTACATTTTATTTCAGTTTTAAAGGATTTCCAGTGCTGGGTGTGTAGGGTGACAGGAGATGATGATGATGATGATGGGGTGGTTCTGTGGTGGGCTACACACACTCCTTGCCATCCCTAAATTAAAATATGGCAACTTTTAAATCCATGAAAAAGAAAACCTTTCCCTGCAGTGTGACTCTAATCCATGAATTTAATTTTTAACCTAAAGTGGGCAGGGAGAATGTTGTGAGCTTGAAGAACAAAACCAAGCCACAGTTATAATAGTTACTGTTACTATAAATGTTGGCAGGGGTAATAAAACTCATATTCCAAACTTCAGGCAGGGATGAGGATAATGTCTAATAATGTCCATGTCCAGGGCATCCCTCCTCCTAAGGGCCTTTGTTTGAGATGAGCTTTGTGGTCTGTGTGGACACTTGTGTTGGATGTCATGGGCTGAAAACCTTTAGGCTTGACCAGGATCACCAAATCCTAAAGGTGTGACCCAGGGAGAAAAAGCAGCTGGTCACAGCACAGGTGATGCCACCAGCTCTTGTCCCAGTGAGGGCAGGGACAAGGCCTAGACACTTGAGTGTGTCAGGGAAAACCATAGGGACACTCCATAGTTTTCATGGAGCAACCACAATTCCAGCCAGGAAGATGCTGCTGGTCACACTGGGAGCAGCCCCAACCCCTAGGGCAGGTCCAGTGGGAGGCTCTCCCTTGATTTTGGGGAGGGCTGAGCCCACCCAGTGTCCAACAGGGCATCACAGAAGGTGAGCATGGATCCAGCATGGGCAGAACAGGCTGGGAATGAAATCCCAGGTGCCACCTCCCTCTGAGCACAGTCCCCAAGGACTCCCAACACCTTCCTCTCCACTTTGCAGGGTCCTGGCTCTCTCCTCTGGCCATTGCTGTGATCACCCTGGGACTGCAGTGGCCACAGCCAGCGGCCACCTTCCCGGCCATGCCCCTGTCCAGCCTGTTTGCCAACGCTGTGCTGAGGGCTCAGCACCTTCACCTCCTGGCTGCCGAGACCTACAAAGAGTTTGTGAGTGCTGTGGCCTGAGGGCACCTCCTCTGTGTTCCCTTGATGGCTCCAGGACTGTAGAACTTCCCAGAGAATTCCCAGCTGTTGCTGTCTTTGCCAGCTCTCATGGAGGAGAAAGAACCTTAACAAGATAGGGCAGGTTGTGTCCCACCAGCGTCTCTGTCCCCTCTCTGATGCCTCCTTGGGGCCATTTCCACCTGCCTCCAGACCCACTTCACAGGGGCAGCTGGGAGGTGGCACGGATCTTTTGCAGGACTTCCCTGTGTTGGTCACCTTTGTCCCTGGGAGGGTCTGAGTGCTTAAACCCAGCAAGTGTCTGCTGCTGCCCAGGAGCTGGCATGGGCTGTCCCTGGGGATCATCTCCTCCTTGGGAGAACCTGTCCCAGGTGTGTTCTGTTCCTCCTCCTCCTGCAGTTTGCCTGCAGCAGTGTCTGCCCACCCCTGTGACACCCTGTGGTGACACTGAGTCACCTGCTGTCCACGGGCACAACGGGCCCTTACTGAAGAGCAGCACCTCGCCCTAGGGAGAGGGAGACCTTCAGGGCAGCTGTGGTGCCAACACACAAACTCCTGTTTCCCAGCTCTCCACCCTGTCCAGAGGCACCTCCTGTCTCCCATTAATTCCTTCCAAAGAGGAACCGTGCAGGACAGCTTGGGAATTCTCTGTGCTCTTCTCCAGTCCACGGGCAGCAGACCTGAGTGTGTCTGGGATGTCTCCACAGGAACGCAGCTACATCCCAGAAGACCAAAGGCACACCAATAAAAACTCCCAGGTAGCCTACTGCTACTCAGAAACCATCCCTGCTCCCACAGGAAAGGAGGATGCCCAGCAGAAATCGGTGAGTTCTGACCTGGGGCAGGCACGGACCTGTTTGTAGAGTCCCCGCTGCAGGATCTGTGTTTCCACCTGTGAGACCTTTGGTGTTTTCACCCTCCTCTCTCTTCTTTGCTATTTAAACCCTGCAGACTCCTCTGGGTTAAATCACATTGCCAGCTCCAGGATGGGAACACGGCTGTCTGCACAGGACATGGGGCTGGGTGGTGCCCTCAGCCTGCAAACTGCAGCTGCAGGAGCAGTGTCCCTCTCTGGGTCTCTCCAGACTGTTCCAGAGGGAGCAGGGCAGCCCACCAAACACCACTCACACCTACTCAGCATTCACCCTTTCCTGCCTCAATTTCAGGACATGGAGCTTCTCCGGTTTTCCCTGGTTCTCATCCAGTCCTGGCTGACCCCAGTGCAGTACCTGAGCAAGGTGTTCACAAACAACTTGGTTTTTGGCACCTCAGACAGGGTGTACGAAAAGCTAAAGGACCTGGAAGAAGGGATCCAAGCTCTGATGAGGGTAAGTTCCAGCACGACTGTGGAATAACAGAGATCTCCCAGGCGTGGGGCACTCCCGAGGATCCACACACCACAAGAAATCTCCCTGCCTTCCACAGGGCATCCTTTGGACTTTGCTTCCCTTTAGATAACAAGATCCCGACCCCCCCAGTGCACAGGTCCCATCACTGAGGAGGGTAAGAACACAGGACAGGTGTTACCAGCACTGCCACAACCCCTCAGGGAGCAGAATCCACCAGGAGTCACAACATTACAGATCCAAAATCTTTCCAAACCCAGCACCAGAGAATTCCCAGTTGCTGAAATACATCAGACAAGCAGCAGCACAATGTTTGTTACACTTCCAGGCAAAGTAATTTGAAACAGGGCAAACTTTGTGAGGTTTGCAACCTCACAACATTTTAAAAACACATTTCTGTGCAGGGAAGGACTTGCTCTGATGTTTCCCTCTTCCATTAATACAACACCCCAAGCTGAGAGCTGGAGGGTGATCTCTCCAAGGAAGATCTTGTCAGAGAATCCCAGGATGGTTTGGGTGGGAAGGGACCTTAAAGCTCATCCAGTGCCATCCCCTGCCATGGGCAGGGACACCTCCCACTGTCCCAGGCTGCTCCAAACCCTGTCCAGCCTGGCCTTGGGCACTGCCAGGGATCCAGGGGCAGCCACAGCTGCTCTGGGCACCCTGTGCCAGGGCCTGCCCACCCTCACAGGGAAGGATTTCTTCCTGAAACTCAACCTGAATGTCCCTCCTTTAGTTTAAAACCATTTCCCCTTGTCACTCTCCCTCTCTTTTATAAGCCCCTTTAAGGTCTTCTTAATTTGGGGGTTGTTGTTTTAAATTAAATTGCCCATTATCTGCCAGGACAGCCTTCAGTCATGCTTATTCTGTACGTTTATCTGCCAGCATCACCCTGAGGCAGGAGCTGTGAGAAATGAGTCTGGGCCATTATTTACATCTCCTGGCAGTTAAATAACTCTGCAGGTCAGGCCCTGTGGGCAAACACAGACCTTCTGTGCTGGAGTAAGCAGGCAAAGGAATCAGGACCACGGCAGATTTTACTCTGCATTCCACGTGTGTTTGGGCATTGGGACGCCACACACAGAAATGACACAAATATTCCCTTTTCGCCAATTTGGGACACTTTTTTACTTCACCAAAACCATTTTGTGGCTGAGCACAGCAGGGGGAGTGGCTGACTACAGATCTCCACACGGAGATGTGGGACGGGATCGGAGCTTTGGGAAAGCGGGGGAAGAGAGAATTATTTGTCACAATAATTTGTAATAATAATTTGCAGTTCCCCATCTCCTTGGCTGGAGGAGCTGCAGAGAGACGCTGTGATTTTGCCTTTATTTTAAGCCCCCCCCTCAGGACACTCCTCCCTCCCTGCAGCCCCGTGTGTGTCACTGGCACGCTCGGTGTGGCATCACCTCCACCTGTGCGTTCTGCCCCAAACCGCGTCTGAAATCCTATTTAAGAGCGGGGGAGGGAATCCCCCTGACCTCTCCCAGAGCTCGGCAGGAGGTTTTTCCCTGGGAGGTTTTTCACTCCCGGGATGTCCCCGTTGTCCCGCAGGAGCTGGAGGAGCGGAGCCCGCGGGGCGCTCAGGTGCTCAAACCCACCTACGAGAAATTCGAGCTCCACCTGCGCGGCGAGGACGCGCTGCTCAAGAACTACGGGCTGCTGTCGTGCTTCAAAAAGGACCTGCACAAGGTGGAGACCTACCTGAAGGTGATGAGGTGCCGGCGCTACGGAGAGGGGAACTGCGCCCTCTGAGCCGGCCCCGCTCCTGGGAGAGGAAACTGGAGAATAAAACCCGCTACTGCCGACACGAGTCTGGCTTTTGGGGGGTACAGGATGTTCGGGGGGGTGGGAGGGACGGGATGCCGCAGGGGCGGTTTGGGGCTGGGGGGTGAGGGTTTGGGGCTGGGAGGTGTATTTGGGGTTGGAGGATGAGGATTTGGGGCTGGGGAGGGGGGGGATTTAGGTCTGAGAATTTGATTGAATTTGGAGCTGGGGGAAAATCGGGGTGGATTTGGGGATAGACTTGAGACTACGGGGTGGATTTGGGGTGGAGGGGCAATGAGAGGGATGTATTTGAGGCTTTGGGGGAGATTTAGGGGTAGATTTAGGACTGGGTGGTGGATTTGGAGCTGGAGGATAAGGATTTGGGGCTGTGAGGGTGGATTTGGACCTAGAAGGGTGGATTTGGGGCTGGGGGTGAGGGGATTTGGGAGTGGATTTGGGGCTGAACAGCTGTTTGGGGCTGGGGTGGATTTGGGGTGGGAAGGATGAATTAGGGCTTGGATTTAAGGTTGGGGGCAGAGTTGGGACTGAGGGGAGTGAATTTGTGACTTGGGAGGGATTTGGGGGGTAAATTTGGGACTGAGAGGCAGATTTGGGGCTGGGAAAGTGCATTTGAGGTCTGAGGAGGGTGGGGCTGGGGGGAGAATTTGGAAGGAGCTGAGTCCAAGGTGGTCTTGATCGGTGGTGCTCACGAGGTGGGTGCTGGGGCCAGCCTTGATACAAGCCAGCCTCGAGCAGAGGATTTTCCTGTCACTGAGTTTGGGAACACCACGGCTTCCCTGGGGAGGCTCAGTTTAGTGCCCAGAGCCCACTCACCCGAGCAGGTGCAGGCACTTCTCAACACAAACCTCAGGGCAAAGGGGGAAAAGCTGACAGCAAGCGAAGCCCTGGCCTTGCAGGGGTCATGTTTGTTAATAAAGCAGCTGAAGGAGGGCACAGAGAGGTGTCCCCAAACCCCCTCAGCTGTTGTAGCTCATTCCCAGTGCTCAGCTCTATCATCACTTGCTCTTGTGGTGTCATTTCCTGAGACCCTGATGTGCTTCCACTTGTCCCATAAAAAGGAGGGGTTGCATTTTCTTGTCTGCTTGGAAGAAGCCAAGTCCAGGATGGCCTTGGCTTCTCTGGAGCTGCTCCTGCAGTGAGCCAGCCCTGGGCACTGCCCAGGCTCCCCAGGGAATGGTCCCAGCCCCGAGGCTGCCAGAGCTCCAGGAGCATTTGGACAGTGCTCCTAGGGATGCTCAGGGTGGGGTTGTTGGGGTGTCTGTGCAGGGCCAGGGGTGGGACTGGAAGGATCCTTGGGGGTCCCTCCCAGCTCAGGATATTCCATGGTTCTGACTCCTCCTGCAGTGTGCCTGGAGCAGTGTCTGCCCACCCCTGTGACACCCTGTTCCCTGTGGTGACACTGAGTCACCTGCTGTCCGCGGGCACAACTGCTCCTTACCGAAGAGCAGCGGCAAAACTGGAGCATTTTGGGGTGTGACACAACCAATACCCATCAGATTTTTTGTTTGTCAGTTGAGAAGATGGAATTCCTGCTGGTTTGCTGTCTCTCCACACTCCCCCTTGCAGCCCCTGCTCTCCAGCCCCTTCCAAAGCCACAGAGTGCTGACCTGGCTGGTACTGCCCACGGGGGAAGTGAGCAGCAGAGTCAAACAGAAACCTCTGCTCCTGCAGAAGCCATCCCTCAGCTCCCTGCCTGCTCGCTTCCCTTGTGACAGAGTGTGGGAGGGAATCGGGCGCTCGCTCTCCGCAAGGCGCCGTCCAGCCCCATGGAAAGGGGAACAGACAGGGATTTGGAAGGACTTGCTCGGGATGAGGGTGGCTCAGTGTCCTTCTGGCTCATTGCCTCGTGATGTCAGTCAGTCCTTCCAAAGCAGAAACATTTCCAAGTGGTAAATTCTGGGGAAGCTGCCCCTTATATATGACAAAAATATGTGCATAGGGATGAAGCTGAAACATGTTGTATAGAGAAATTCCAAGGACAATTCATTGGCCTGGGAGAGAAATCAGAGGTAAATTTCTCCTCTGATTTCTCTCCCAGGCCAATGAATTGTCCTTGGAACAGTTTGACCTCAAAGAAATAATTTTGTTACATCTCAGCTTTAATGATGCCACTGGATTGGAGCAACTCTGTCTTCATCGTTTCCAAAAGTTTTGCAGTGTTTTATTAGGGATGAAAGTTTAATGTTGTAAGACACCACGTGCGTCACATCCAACGTCTGCTTCTCCTCCAAATATGTAACAGCAACAGAAATGGGCAATAAAAGTAAATGCTACTAAAATTAGGCCCCAAAATAAATGCTGGTTTTGGAAAGGAGGTGTTTCCCTGTCAGCTTATTGAGGTCAGCTATATCTGGAACCAGCAGAGCTGTAGGATTATTTAGACAGAGTATCAGATGTGTGCAGCACCTCCAGAACAGCAAAAGTAAAGTGCCCTCCCTGCAGGAGCCCACATAAAACCCAGAGTTGCTCTGAGAAAACTGAAGGTGGAGGGTGTCTTACCAGCAGGAGTAGCTGTGGGACTTGTTTGCACTTGTTGCATGGGAAAAGTATTTCTCTAAGAAGAACATAAGTAAGTCTTGTAACAAATGTGTTGAGCCACAAGAGCCTTGTGAACCACAGGTGTTGAACCCCAATGTTAATGTTTTAATGCTGGGGCTTTAACATTACATAAAACAAAGGTTCTTTCTACTTTCAAACATGTTTTTCATTAAATGAAATAAGGTTTTGTAACCTGGTAATGAATGAACATCTGAGGCAGCTCAAGCAATGGGAAGGGACCCATCAAATCATGAAGGGAGTGGGGGGATGTCTTATTTCATAACAAACTCCTGCCCAGGTGTTTTGACCTCTCTTTGGAAAAAAACAAAACAAAACCCAAACAAAAACCACAACCAAAAACTGGGAGAGCTCAGGGATGAGCCACAGGAATGATGTGAGATCCCTCTTGAAATGAGAGAAGTGTAGCCTGTTAAACAAAAAAGAGAGGAAAGGGGTGATTTGCTACAGGAGATATCACCTGGCCCTGGCTGAGCTGGAACCATGAAGGCAAAGCAAAATCCGATGTCTGGACACAGAACTTGGAGAACTCTAAGTGGGAAGATGTAGTGATTCACAAGGGGAGAGAGCAACCAGGGAACGTGGCCTCTGTAGAAGTAAATCCCCACTGGGGCAGTTTCTCAGGTGGAAATGCAATTTCTATATTCTATTGTCTTATAAATGCATCAAAATATGAAATTATCATCATCCCCAGCAGTGTGACCAGATGTGAGAGGGGGATTCTGCCATTGTGACCTGCTCAGGTGAGACCCCACCTGCAGAGCTGCCTCCAGCCCTGGGGTCCCCAGCACAGGAAGGACGTGGAGCTGCTGGAGCCAGTCCAGAGGAGGCCTGGAGCCCCTTCCAGGGCCTAAAGGGGCTCCAGGAGAGCTGGAGAGGGACTTGGGACAAGGGACAGAGGGACAGGACAAGGGGGCGTGGCTTCCCCAGGGTTAGATGGGATATTGGGAAGGAATTCCTCCCTGTGAGGGTGAGGTGGCCCTGGCAGAGGACTGAGCAGTTGGGGCAGGGCAGGCTGCAGTCCTGGTAACAGAATCACAGTCAGTGAGGTCAAAAAAGCCCTCCAAGATCATCCAGTCCAACCTGTGCCAAATCCCCACCTTATCCCCCAGCCCAGAGCACTGAGTGCCATGGCCAGCTGTGTCTCAAGCACCTCCTCACAGTGACTCCACCACTTGGACAGTCTATGCCAATGTTTAATCCTCTCCTCTGTGAAGAAATTCTTCCTAATGCCCAACCTAAACCTCCCTGGCACAACTCAAGGCCATTTCCTCTCCTCCTGTCCCTGTTCCCTGGGAGGAGAACCCGACCTCCCACCAGGCTGCCCCTTGTGTCAGGGAGTGATGGGGACCCAGAAGGTCCCTCCTGAGCCTCCTTTTCTCCAGGCTGAACAACAGGAGAGGAGAGGAGAGGAGAGGAGAGGAGAGGAGAGGAGAGGAGAGGAGAGGAGAGGAGAGGAGAGGAGAGGAGAGGAGAGGAGAGGAGAGGAGAGGAGAGGAGAGGAGAGGAGAGGAGAGGAGAGGAGAGGAGAGGAGAGGAGAGGAGAGAGCTTTTACAAGTACATCAACATAAACATGAGGAACAAGGACAATTTTCATTCTGTGCGGTTTTCATCATCAGTAGGGTTTAATCCACCAGCTCCATCCCAAGAGTTTAATTCTTGCCAGCTAGAAGAGAGAGCTAGCAGGAGAGCTCTTAGAGAAGGAGCTAAGAGAGGGGGGAGCAAAGAGGGAAGGAGCGAGCCAAGAGGGCTCAGTCTTGTTACAATAGATTATATTTCTTTCTGTGGTAAATATTCTAATTTACACTAACCAACTAGTACAAGACACAAATCTTACAGAATTTACCTACAGCCTACAAGAACTACTACACTAACATACAGTGTTATATTTTAAACTCTAAAAACTACTTTTTAGACTATTTTCTTCTGCTACATTGACCTTTGGATCCCTTAGCCAGCAGAAGGGTATTGTTCAATCAAAAGGGATTCTTCTTCAGCTGGCTAGACCATTCTTTTCTGGTTGTGCAGTAACCAACAGCTTGGTATCCTACATCTCAAAGCTACCTTTCATTTCTACTTTGATTGTAGGTTTCATATTCTCAGAATTTTTTGCCAAGCAATCATATTTATAAGGTTTCCCTGTTTCATCTTCCCCAACAGATGGGGGCCCCAGCAAGGACATCCCTGGCTGGCCCAACACATGCATCCCATCCTGGGGAGCATCACTGGTGCATGAAGGGCTGGTTGGGCTGGGAGCTCCTGGCCGTGCCCAGCGCTGTCGCTCAGGAGCCCCTTGCCCAGGGCTCCCCCAAAGGTGATGTGTTTGAAACAGAGCCAGGGGAGTCCTGGGCAGCGGCACCTGCGGGGCTGTGGGGCTCGGGGAGGAGTTGCTCTGCACAGGAAAGCCTCTTGGTGGCACAGCAGTGGCACGGGCAGGGAGCAGTTACCTTTCCAGCCAAGATTTCCTGCTGAGTAGCTCTGGGCAAACATCTGCAGCACATTGGGAACACACCTTGGAAAGGAGAGAGACTTGTAACACCAGAGTTTTCTTGCCATACTCTAGGGAACATGGGAGACCAAAAAATCCTTCATCCAACCCAGTCTGTTCTACACAGGTACAAGTCTGTGCCAGCAGCAATGATTTTAAGAAGAACCTGTCCTTCCTTCCCAATTTCCAGTTTCTCTCTGCAGGAACTCCAAGAGCTCTTCTGAATTCACAGAGCTCCTAATCTCATTGTTGTGAGGCTGAAGGCAGGGAGCAAAGCAAAGCTGGGAGATCTGGGACAGAAGGCAGGACAAGCTTTCCCCAGGCAGGCTGAACCCTGCTGAGCTGGGGGCTGTGGAAGCTGCCACAAGCTCCAGGCCTGGGAAAACATCTCCTGTGGTACCCGGCACTTGCAGGGGCATCTGCAGTGGCACATGGGGCTGGTCTCCTGGGCACTGCAGCTACAAGACAGACAGCTGTGTGTCAAACAAGATAATGGCTTACGTGGCAGACACCGTTCAGTATCATTAAAATGACTGCGATGATAGACAGCAATACAACAAAGGTGATTGTGTCATCCATGCTCTCTGGCTTTGGCTGGGAGAAAAGGAAAGAAGACCACAGGGGTAAGAGGGTTGCTCCCTCCATTCTCCTTTGCCCAGAAGGACACATGCAGCAGTGCTGGTGAGATCTACCTGCTCTGTGGGCTCCTGATCCTCCTCCAAAGCCGTGCGTCTGGAGATGTCCCAGCTGGAACTGAATTTGGCCAATGCCATAAGAGAGAACAGTAATTGGTTTTACAAATACTTCAGCAACACCAGGAGGAACAAGGACAATCTTTGCTTTTACTGAATGCAGGGAGAAACATTGCCACAAGGGATGAGGAAAACCCTGAGGTACTGATGCCTTCTCTGGGTGTCCTGAGCTCGTGGCCGCCTGCAGCACCCACCGGCCTTCCCTCAGTGTGACAGAAAGAAAAAAAACAGCCAAGGAAAAAGCATCCAAGGAAATAACAACAGTTTATTTAAAGATTAACAGGCTCTACTAAACTATAACATATGCTTATTTGGAAGCCAGTGAAACAGCTTCCAAGTAGAGCCTCAACAGTTACTAAAATTACTAAAATGGCAAGTGAAGAACCGTTGGCATCCCATTAACCTCTTCTTGAAAGTCTTCCACCTGACTTCTTCACACTAGGTCTCTTCCTGGGATGCTTATCCCTGAGCTTCATAGGCATCCCTGATGCGGTGAACCCACGGCAACTCAGAGCTTGTGAACAGGGAACAGCACTCGGAACTACCATGGATGGTGGGAGAAGAGAGGAGCTCGGAAGAGCTCCCTGCCATTTTCTGCTCCACATTCTGTGCCTCCTTTTTATCCTTCCTCCCTCTCTGTGAAAGTTTTAGACAGAACCTGAAAAAACCAGAAAGGGAAAATAGGGAGAAAAAGAGAAGGCAGCTGGTGATGGGGGCTGTGGGTTGCAGGGCTGCCTGTGCTCTGCCCTGTCTGGGAAGCAGCCACTGGAGGAGTCAGGGAGTGGCATTTCCAGCACTGCAAACCAATGGAGTCTGCAAGGTAAATGGGGAGAAAAAGGCTTCTGGGCATCACATCCCCAGAGGTGCCTGCTCCCGGTCCATAAGCAGTGAGGTTTGGCCAGGGAGAGCTGCAGCAGGTGCCAGCACCTCTCCCTGCTCGGGGGGCTGTCAGCAGAGCCTAAGGAAGATGGGGAGCCCCAGCAGGAATGGAAATGACTGGAGTAGCTGGCAATGAGCCCTGGATGCAACAGGCAGCTGGAGAGGATGGGAGTGAGCTCTTCACCAGCTGCTCTGGGAGGGAGTGGGGAAAAACAGAGGAGGCTGTTCTGGGAACAGAGAGGTATTGCTGGTGCTCACAGAAATTTGGGACCGCACTGGAGCCCAAGACATCCATCCCAGTGCTGGTGTGGGAAGGGCTGGTTGGGCTGGGAGCTCCTGGCCGTGCCCAGCGCTGTCGCTCAGGAGCCCCTTGCCCAGGGCTCCCCCAAAGGTGATGTGTTTGAAACAGAGCCAGGGGAGTCCTGGGCAGCGGCACCTGCGGGGCTGTGGGGCTCGGGGAGGAGTTGCTCTGCACAGGAAAGCCTCTTGGTGGCACAGCAGTGGCACGGGCAGGGAGCAGTTACCTTCTCAGGCACGATCTCCTGGTGTGGCCAGGTTGGGAATCAACTTCACAAGGTCGGGAGTGCTTCTGGGGATGGAAAATGGGAGATTTGTAACTTCAGTTTTCCTGTAATATTCTGCCAAACAGGCGAGGGCGAAAGCTCTCACTGCTTTGTGGCTGAAGGCAGGAGAGCAAAGCAAAGCTGGGAGATCTGGGACAGAAGGCAGGACAAGCTTCCCCCAGGCAGACTGAACCCTGCTGAGCTGGGGGCTGTGGAAGCTGCCACAAGCTCCAGGCCTGGGAAAACATCTCCTGTGGTACCCGGCACTTGCAGGGGCATCTGCAGTGGCACATGGGGCTGTGTACCAAACAAGATATTGGCTTACATGGCAGACACACTTCAGTATCAGCAAAACGATGACGAAGAAGGACAGCAAAACCATAAACGTGACCACGTACACCACAGCCTCTAGTTTCTGTAGTGAGGAAAGCAACGAAGATCACAGGGATAAGAGGACTGATCCTCCCATTCTCCTTTGCCTAGAAGGACACGTGCAGCAGTGCCCAGCAGCTCACTCACTTACCTTCCCTCTGAGTTCCTTGCTCTTCCCCAAGTCCATGTGAACGATCATTTTCTCTCGCTGAGGACACTGGTCCGTGCGATCAGAGGCTCCCTGGGTCTCTTCCTTCTCCTTGAGCACCTTTAGAAGCAGCCTGGTCTTCAAGACCATCTTGGCACAGGCCAGCTTGAGCTGGGGCAGGCTGCAGTCCGTCCTCAGGGCTCGCTCCATGTGGGCCATGAACGCCCGCAGGGCTTTGTTTGGCTTTTGCAAGGGCCGGTGATGATCAGCTGTGCTTTCCAAGAGTTCTTTTGGAGCCGTTGCATGGTCTGGACTTTGGGGGCGCCCAGGTTTGTTGAGGAGCATGGAGTCTTCCTCCTCTGTCTTGTCAGGGATGATACGGATGTTCCCGCCTACAGAGGAATGCTTCTCTTCCTCCGTGGCCCCTCCTCTGCTGCTCACAGCAGAGTGGCTCTCAACCAATGGGTCAGAGAGAAAATCCAGGTTCTTGTTTAGACCCTGGTCAGCTCTGGGCTTTCTCTCCACTTTCACAGGTCTCCAAACCTGGAGGAAATGCTGATTATGTCCAACTAAATTCTGGCTGTCCTCCTTCTTGTGCCGTTTATGTGTGCTGATGTATGTCTTCCTGGGAACTGGAACGTCCTCCTCGTCTCTGTGGTGTCCAGTGATAGAGGCATGGTCATAAGGCTTTAATCCACCAGCTCTATCCAAGGGATTTAATTGCCAATTCAAACGTGACTCCCTCTTCCTTTGATCCCAACTTGAGGGTGTCTTTTCCACCACATCCTTCAGCCTGGCAGGCTGGGGCTGGTGTGGGACAATGCTTTTCACACTCCTGGTTCTTTTAGACTTGTACAGCTTCTTCTTCAGCTTGGCCCTCAGGTTATCAACACTTGTTCTGCCTTTGTGCCTGAAGAAGTGCTGACGGGGATATGAATTTGTTCTGGAAGTGTCCAGGCTGCTGACATCAGCCTCAGTGCTCAGGGTCAGGGCAAACGCAAGCGTTGCAGTTCCATGACTTCCCAGTGAAGGCTCCTTGGGCTTGAGGCTCAGCACTGGGCTGGTGTTCAGCCTTCTGGGTTGTTCCACGTCCATTCTTTCTCCCCGTGTCTGTAGCAGAGTTGTCGGAGCTGGAGAAAAACACCAAGAGAGCAGATCAGTGGCTCGGCACAAACACAGGCTCAGAGATCACCCCGAGCAGCAGGAGCTCGTCTCAAGGGCAGGGAGCGCGAGAGCAGAGTGCAGGATGTGTTGTGGAGAGGAGAAGCCCCCTTCAATCCATCCCATGATCCCCTCAGGGCAGAGCAGAGAGCTGCTTCTTTCCTGGTGTCTCCTGGGGCTCTGTTTGGATGGGAGGGAAACATCCCTGGGGAATGGGTTTGCTGTTGGAGAGTTTCCCACAGCTCCAGATGAGCCAGGCTTGGGTTGCTCTGCAGGAGCCAGTGAAGGGCCAGAGACCCCAGAGGAAAGCTCAGCACTGCAATGGGGGCACAGACTGGGCAGGGAGAAAAGGCCAGGGACTCCTTTGCTCCGGGGCCATTGCCAACAGCAGCAGCTCAAGCTGTTCCACCATGAAAAACTTCCTCAAGGGCACCAGAGCTCTGGGACTGTGCTATGGGAAACCTGGGGCTGAGGCAGTGGGAGAACCGAGCTCCCTGGGTTCCTTGGAAAGCTGGCTCTATCTGTTTGCAGAAGGGCAGCCTGGCCCTGCTGTGGAGAGGATGTTCTCTGCCCTGTGCCCAGCTGGAGCAGGACGGTGCTTTGCTCCCCCTGCAGAGGCCAAAGAGAGGATAATGGTGCTGGGGTTCACCCTGTAGAGCACATTGGGGGTCCTGCCCTTTTTCCTGCAGGTGGGCAGTGGGGTGGCACAGAAAGCAGGCTGTTAGGGGAATTTGGGGGGTTTATGAGCAGACGTTGCCTTCCAGCACCATGGAAGGGCATTTGGCATTCCTGCTTTCCCTGGCTGGGGGCACAGTGTGGATTGGAAGCTCAGAGGTTTGGTGAGCCCAGTGAGCTGTTCCATCTCCAGACTGTGTTGGACACCCCAGACAGGTCCAATCAGCAGGAACCTTCCACCCCAAGGTGTTTTGTCCAAGTCCTGTACTCCAAGGGGAGCTCAGGACCCCCCAAGATGGGGCAGGGCTGCAGCATCTCCCCAGGCTGAGGAGAAGTGGCAGATGTGAGCTCCCCCCAGCCCCTCCGGACACCAACCGCACTGCGGGGCGCTGGTGCTGCACAGCTTCTCGCAGAGGAACTGGATGGTCCTGCAGGGGCTCTCGGGGCGGGGACGCTCCTGGCACAGGCAGCAGGCCACCTCCTTGGGCACTTGGCTGGAGACAAGAGGGCATTATTGGAGGAGCACGCGGCCACCCCATCCAGGGCTCCAGGCCCAGCTCAGGGAACACACGGATACCAGGCATGGGGCTTGTGCTTCCCTGTGTGCCACAGCTCTGGGAACGTCCCCTGACTCCCAATGCAAAACATCAAAAGGGCATTTTATCCTGGAAAGTGGAACTGCTCCCAAAACACCACCTGACACAGAAATGCACCCGCCTGGAGTTCAAACCCCCCTTGGAGAAACCTGCAGCGAGTCACCTGAAAGGTGAAATTCTGCTGCCTCTGGGATGGAGAGTTTTGGCAGGTTCCCAGAAGGAAATGGCAACCCTGGAGCTCACTGGGCTTGTTCTGGTTTTGTGGCACACAGATTTCTTTCCCAAGCAGAGCCCTTGTCCCAGCACTCAGGGCCTGTTGGCGGCTGGGGCTCAGTCCCACACACTCACAGGGTTTCCAAGCTCATTGTGTTCTGCAGGAGCAGCAGCAGCGACTGCGGAGTCACTTGGGTGGCACTCAGGTCTCTGCAAGCATGGAAAGACCTCATTAAATTCTCTGGTGACATTGCCAGAATTCTGCTCTGGGAGCAAGCCCAGGGCCCTGATGACCGTGGTGCTGTTGGCAGAGGCATCCACTTCTGCCTGATCAAAGAGAAGCCATTCTGGAGCCCAGCTTCTCCCTGCCTTGCCCTGCTCTAGACCAGGCCATTGGAACCTGGAGGGCAATCCTGCAGCTCCTGTGGTGACAGACGCCACCAGAAGGGATTGCCCCTCTCCTGACTCGCCTGCTGCTCTCCCCTAAGGGCAGCTCCAGTCCCTGAAGGAGGCAGGAGCCTCGAGCTGCTGACATGAGCAGGAGCTCAGTTTTTTCCCAGAGCCACTCCACGGCCCCAGGCCTGGATGGGCTCTCATCCCTGCAAGTTGGTGTCCCAGTTCCTGGCTTGCTTTGCAGCTGGGCACACACCAGCACTGCTGGGCCTTTGCCTTGCTCTGCTGGAGCCGGGGGGAGTTGTGTCTCCAGCAGACTCAGGCTGGGCAAGAGGGAGATTTGCTCCTGCCCCTCTGCTGCTTTCCTGAGAACAGGGCACTCGAGTGAGACACAATCTCTGCTGATCTGCTCCAAAGGAGCCAATACTTACAGAAAGCTCACTGAGGGCAGCTTGAGGAAGGCAGTGTCAGCAATGACAGCCAGCGGGTTGTGGCTGAGGATCCTGAGAAACAACAGAGCTCTGTCAGGGCTGATGGCAAGGACGTGAGCTGGGTGTGCCGGGCACGTGGGGATGGCCCTGCCAGTTTGAAGGAAGCCTTGCAGGAGACAAGCAGGGCAGGGGAAAGGGCCTTTGCAGCTGCACACTCCTGGTGCTCCCTGGCTGACACCCACTGGCAGAATCAGGACTTTCCCGAGGGCAAATCTGCTCTGGCCACTGACCCTGCAGAGACCCTGCAGAGACTCCCCCTGCCATGACTACTTTAGCCCTGGTGCCACTTACAGCTCCTGGAGAAACTGCATCCCATGCCAGGCCTGGAAGGTGCCACTGCGGATCCCCGTGAGGCCGTTCCCAGAGAGGTTTCTGTGGAAAGAGGAGGTCACACCAGGGAATCGGGCCTGTCCTACAGGAAGAGGGGGCACAGCAGGATCCCTTTGTAGGAAGGTGCAAATCCAAGGTGGAAGAGGGAGGGAACTGCTGCTTTCTCCATGTTTGTAAACTGCCCAGGAGGGGAAGTGAAGGGCACAAGTGCTGACTCCACTTCTGTTCCAGGATGCAGCCAAGGCTGCAAGAAGTGGCTGCTCTGATGTCTGCGTGTGGACAACCCCACTGGGGTCTGTCCCCCTGGCGTGGCTGTCCAGCCATTGGCATTGACGTCTGCAGCTCAGCTGGGCTCTGAGCAGGGCAGATTTAGGGACGGTCAGGAAAAGAACAGGAGCATTGCCCAAGACAGGGAGGGTGCCCAATGCAAAGACTGTGCTAAAAACACCAGAAAGAAAGAAACTTTATCACTCACAGAAGCTTCAGGAAAGGCAGTGGCTCAAAAGCCCGTTCCTCAATGGACAGGATCTCATTGCAGGACAAATCCCTGTTCCAGTTAGAACAGCAGATGTCACTTCCATTTGCCCTGTCGCTTTTACTTGCCTCTGCAGCCTGGATCCCAGCAGGGACAAAGGCCACGTGCCCGTGGCTGGGCTGAGCAGCAGGGCCCCAGGGAGGGGCAGGCAGGAGCCCCCCGGCGTGGGCAGGGCACGGTGCTTACAGGTGCTTCAGCAGGAACAGCCCCTCCAGGGAATGGCTCTTCACTGCCCGCAGCTCATTGTCCCTGAGCACTCTGCAAGGGGACACAGGGACATTGTGACAGCGGCCGCTGGCCAGCAGCAAATGGGATTGTCATGGGAAAATCTCCTGCAGCAGCTTGACTGAAGCATCTCGTTGGGTCACTGCAGGCCCCGTGCCCAGAGCAGGCACTCGCTCCTGGCCGGCTGGGGCTGGCCACAGCTTGATCCCTGGGCAAACAGACCCAGGGACGCTGCCCTGGGCTGCAAGAGACGCGGCTCACCGCATTTCTTGCCACGCTGGGAAGCCGTGGCGATTCACACCGCTCCTTGCAGAGCAGCCCAACTTTGAATTCCAATGGAAACGGGTGCTGTGGGGGCTGCTGCTCCAACCCCAGACCAAAGGAGGGAAAACACCCTAACTCCTGACTTTTGAATGGCTGCTGGGCACTTACAAGGTCTCAGTCCATGGGTAGTCCTTCCAGGCCTGTTTTCCAACAGCAGCAATGGAGTTGTCAGTGAAATCACTGCAAAGAAACAAAAGATCCCGTCCCCTCTCAGGAAAGCCCATTTCCCTGCCATTGGGCTGCTGAGCTGGAAGCGGCTTTGCCTGGAGAGGGCCCAGTGTGCCCAGCCTGGCTTCCCCCTCTTGCTGAGCCCTGGCCCCCAAACCCCCCTGTCTCCAGCCAGGGAGTCCCCCAGGTGTTCCAGGTGGGGTTTGCAGCAACGGGGAGCCGAGGAAGGGGAGCTGCAGGGCTCTGTGGGGCAGTGGCACTCACAGGACGGCGAGGGCCCGGCGGTGGCTGGCCGGGGGCACGGTGGCCAGGCCGGCGTGGCGGCAGTCCAGCAGCCCACGCTCTGTGCAGTGACAGGGCTGTGGGCAGAGCTCCTTGGACACTCCTGCGGAGGGGGCCACTGCCAGCAGCAGGGCCAGCAGGAGCAGAGAACGCAGGAGACGTGTCACCAGGTCCATGGCGAGGCAGGACTGGCTGCAGTCACCTGGGACACAGACCTGAGGTGCAGCTCTGGCAGTTCCTGTGTCACAGAGGTGCTGCCAATGTCACAGTGCTCCTTCTCATGTTACCGTAGCAATGCTCGTGTCACTGTGGGGGTGGCTGACATCAGAGCTCGCAGCAACCCGGAGTTCAGGCCACGCTGTCACCAAATGACTCAGTCTCACAGCCAACAATCTGCAGAATCATGGAATGGATTGGCTTGGAAGGGGCCTTAAGGATGAGCCAGTTCCAGCCCCTGCCATGGGCAGGGACAGCTTCCACTGTCCCAGGTTGCTCCAAGCCCAGTCCAGCCTGGCCTTGGGCACTTCAGGGATCCAGGGGGAGTAACAGCTGCTCTGGGCACCCTGGGCAAGGCCCTTCCATCCTCTCAGGGATGAATTTTTCCCAAGCACACGATCTAGCCCTGCCCTCTGTAACTTTGAAGCCATTCCCATTTGTGTTGGGTTTGTTTGGCCAGGTTTTGGTAATGGGTTTGGGGCTAGAGGTGCTGTTGCAATATCTTTTGCTTCTCATTATCCTTCTCTGATTTTATTGGTAATAAATGTAATTACTATCCCCAAGTTCTGTCTGCAGTGTCCGTGACGGTGATGGGTGAGGGATCTCTCCCTCTCTTTCTGTATACTCCTGCGCCTTTCACTGTCTTTTCTCTCCCCTGCCCACTGGCGCAGAGCGGGCACCCGGCATCCAGCCGGGCCCCAAGCCCCGCACGGCGCTGGGAGAGCGAGGGGAGGTTCCCGAAAGCCGGGCCAAGCTCGGCATGTGCGCCGGGAGAGGCTGAGGGAGGCGCAGCGCCGATGGCGGGAAGCGCTGAGAGCCTGAGGGGCGGCAGCTCCGCCTCAGCCTCAGCGCCGGGAACAGCAGCGGCGGCGGCCGGGCCGAGCCCGCTGGAAGCGCCGCTGCAGCCGAGCCCCTGAGGCGAAGCGCTCCGGCACCCGGGCTCTGGAGGCGGCAGCGCCGGGAGACCGACGGCAGAGCTCCCGACGCGGCCGGAGCGCCACACGAGCGCCGGCAGAGAGCGAGGGGCAGCTCTGCTATAGGTACAAAAAGGAGTTGAAAGTTTTTATTGCTTGTATCAGTACGTAGACTGTGTGTTTCGATCTCCGTTCAGAACTGTGTTTATTTTCGAGCGGTTCTAAGTTGTTAGAAATACTGGCAGTTGTAATGTTGTTTGCATGACTGTTAGATAATGTTGCAATCGATAGTTACGAATGTTTGTGGAGGCTTTGTGCGGCTGCATCCCTGAATGTTAAAGGGATAACACCAGGGGAAGGGGGGAATCTTCTACTCTCCCCCAGATAATCCAGAGACTTGACACCACCACCCAGAGCTCTTATTGGTGAATACGACCAACCAATCAAGTCACGGCGGGAAAAAATGATTGGTGCAGACAGCACCCTGCTAAGAAGCAATGAGAGCCCGGAGAATGCACCAATCATGTAAAGGATCCAAAGCCAGCCAATCCCTGAGGGGACAGAGACTATAAGAAGGGACTGAGCAGCCTCAGTGAGTGCTTCGCTCTCACAAACGCGCTATTTGGATGGGTGACCTGTGTGCACGTATTTGTGTGCTCTGACTTGCCATGAGGGGCTGGGACTAGCCCAGCCTCTTGTTCCCGTAGCCGCTATATAACAATAAACAGTTGGCCTTTTTTACCATCTTTGCATTTATGGCCTCGTCATTATTTTTGCAACATTGTAGCAGCTCCGCCTCAGCGTGGCGGCACCGGCAGCGAGCCCCGGGCAGAGGAAGCTGCGGGCAGCTTTGGGAAGCCCGGCGGAGCCCCGCAAGCAGTGCCCAGAGAGGCGGCCCGGGCCCGGGCGGGAAGGGCGGCCGCTCCGGCGGAGAGACACCGCCGGCTCCGGGCAGCGGCCTTTCCCCCCGGCCTGAGGAAAAAAGGCAGGGCAGGGCGGGCTTCCAGTCGTGGGCAGAGTGACGGAGTCTCAGAGTCACTGCCGATGGAAAAGACCTCCGCGTTCAGCGAGTCCATCCTGTGCCCGAGCCCCACCTTGGCAGCCAGGCCAGAGCCCTCAGTGCCACCTCCAGCCGTTCGTTGGACACCTCCAGGCGTGGGGAGTCCACCACCTCCTTGGGCAGCCCCTTCCAAGCCCTGTCTGCCCTTTCCATGAAGAAATTCCTCCCTGATGTCTGTGTTGCCGTCTCACATACCCTGATGCTATTTTAAGGCTATTCTGAGCCACATTAGACAAAGGTGCGTTTCATGCACGTGCATTAAACCTCCCCAAGATGATGATTCTTCTCAATGCCAGCAGCCCTTCAGCAGGAGGGACAACAATGCAGCCATCAGCCTGGGAGCCAGGCGGGTGTGAGGGAGAGCAAAGGGAAAGAGGAGGAGAAGGGGAAACTTCAGGGGTACAGAGGGGACAGTGCTGCTTGTGTAGCTCCAAGCCAGCACCACGGGGCCACCAGTGCCATGGGCTCTGCCAGAGGACACCGGCCATTCCCCTTCCACCCACCACGCAGAGCTCTTGTGCTCGCAGGGGACATTGGTAACACAAAAGTGTTGACCCTGGAAAGCTACAGGGGCCTTGGGACATTTTAGCAGCACTGCTGCAAAGCCTCTGATATCCAAAGAGATATCCAGGAAGGGCTCATTGGAATGAGAAACCGCGTTGCAGCTGAAGCAGGGGCCTGGAAGGGAAATCAAGTGCTGAGCAGTGGGGAGGTGACTGACGGTGCTGGGTGATGCTCGTTGTACCTGCACCACCAGTGCAGGGCCAGCTGCTGGGCACAGGCAGACAGAAGGGCACAGACACTGCCAAGGGGAGCAGCAGCTGTGGGAATGCACCTCAGGATCTGGGAAAGACCCCAAAGAATTGATGCATGAGGGAAGCAGATTGGGAAGAGACATCCAAGCTGGAAACAAGCAGGAAGGCAGACAGTTGGCCTTGTCCTCATTGGTCTCCCAGATGAGAATGCAGCTGTGGTTTCCACTGTTCAGTGAGGCAGAGCCAGAACACAGCAGGTGGTGACCCAGAGGGAGCTCGTGCAGTTCTTGGGCTGCTGGCAGTGCCAGAGCCAGGCAGTGGCACCGGGGCTGGCAGAGCTAAAGGGGAAATGGGAACATCTCCCTGCTTGGGGCAGCAGGGGAATCCCCTCCTGGCCCATCTCACCTTCCCAGCTCCCTCTGCACAACACGGGGGAGGCTCTGGGCCTCTGGGGCCGGGACAGTCATGATGTGGACAAAGCTCCATGCGGGGTGGAGGGGCTGCCCAGGGTGAGTCAGTGCAGCCAGGCTGGTTGAGAGGCTCCCTGGGGACGCTGTCCTGAGGGCAGAGGAGTCCAGGGAGGCTGGACATTGTGCGAGGAGAAATCCTTGAAGGCACAGGCAGGAACAGGCCAGGCCTGTGTGCCCAAAGACCAGCTGGTGAGGAAGCAGAGTGCCAGAGCAGGAAGCTTTGGCTGGGACTCAAGGAAAACACAAAATTTACAAATTTCAAAGAAGGGCAGCACCGCAGGAGGATGGGGAAGATGTCGTTGGGGCATGCAGGGAGAAAGGTAGAAAAGCAAAGGCCCAGCTGGAACTGAAATTGGCCAATGCCCTAAGAGAGAACAGTAACTGGTTTTACAAATACTTCAGCAACACCAGGAGGAACAAGGACAATCTTTGCTTTTACTAAATGCAGGGAAAATCATTGTCACAAGGGATGAGGAAAACCCTGAGGTACTGATGCCTTCTCTGGGTGTCCCGAGCTCATGGCCACCCGCAGCATCCTTCTCTGCAGAGAGGGATAAATGTGCCAGCTCTTGGGGTGCAGCCCAGGGACTGGGCACAGGCACCTTGTCCTGGGGTGACAGCATTCCCTCACTGTTGTTGCTTCTCTGGGGCACTTCCCACTCAAATAACAGCAAGGAAATAGCAGGGTAAAAGCTCCCAGGGAAAGCCTCTGCAGTTCCTTTGTTGGAATAGGGCGTAGAGGAGAATTCTTGGTCTCCCAATTATGTGTCGTCTTAAATTCTTTTCCCCCTCACCTAAGTTCGTTGCCTTGTATCTCTTCCTGGAATTCTTACCCTTTATTAGGGGCATCCATCATGTATTGAGGGGCAGGAGGATACATCCTGAGAAGGACACATGCAGCAGTGCCCAGCAGTTCTTCTCCCTTCCCTCTGACTTCCTTGCCCTCCTCCAAAGCCGTGCGTCTGGAGATGTTCTCTTGCAGAGGACACCGGCCCATGCGATCAGAGGCTCCCTGGGTCTCTTGCCTCTCACTGAGCACCTTTAGAAGCAGCCCGGTCTTTGAGACCATCTTGGCACAGGCCAGCTTGAGCTGGGGCAGGCTGCAGTCTCTCCTCAGGGCTCGCTCCACATGAGCCATGAACATCCACAGGGCATGGTCTGGCTCCTGCAAGCGCAGGTGATGCTCAGCTGTGGCTTCCAAGAGCTCTCCTGGAACCGGTGCAAGGTCTGGGCCTTGGGGGCTCCAAGGTTCATTGAGGAACTTGGAGCCTTCCTGCTGTTGCTTCCAGAGAGTGTGTGTGGTGCCAGGGCTGACCAGGAGGGGCCTGCCTAGAGAGGAATGCTCCTCTCCCCTGCTGCTGGCAGTGGGGCGGCTCTGAACCAATGGGTCAGAGAGAAAATCCAGGTTCCTGTTTAGGAGCTGCTCGTCTTTGCTGGCGGTGGCTCTGGGCTCTCCTCCTGCTTTCACAGGGCTCAAAAACTGGTGGAAAAGCTGATTATGTGCAAGCCAATACTGGCTGTCCTCCTTCTTGGGCTGTTTGTGAGTACTTACATAGTTCTGCCTTGGAGCTGGATCTTCCTCCTCATCTCTGAGGTGTCTGTGAATAGAAATGTCATGGGAAGGGTTTAACCCACCAGCTACATCCCAGGGGTTCAGTGCTTGCCAATTCAAACGTGAGTCCTGCTTCTGGCACCAGGTACACAAGCACAACCCTGTACACGTGTGTGCAGCCCCACAGAAATGAGCACAGCTCAGCAAATATGTGGACACTTCCAGGACACTCTGGCTGTACAAAACCAACATTTATTGGGAAAGCATTCCCACCTGGGAACAGACACAACAGCTGCACACAGGGGGCTGTGCAGGGGGACCCCGTCACACGCACAGGGTGCCCCAGGATGTCACGGCCCCGGGAAGGCTGCAGCTCCGGAGGCTGGGCTGTGGTGACTGCTTGGGACACCCGGGGCTTCCTGGATCCCCCTGGTCCCAGTCCCCAGGGGACTCTGGGGTGTCCTAAGCATGGCACCGAGCAGCAGCATCCTCCTCTGCAGAGCGGCCTCATGGAGTCAGTGGCCCAGATCTTGGGATCCTGGATGCAGGACAGGGCCCAGGCAGGAGCATCTTGTCTCTGGGGAACAGCACTGCCTTAGGCTTCTTCCATCCGGAACAACAGCAGGGAAACAACGTCTGAGGAAATAAGGGCAAGAAAAGAGTCAAAGAAGTAGCAGGAAGTAGCCAAGGAAATGGCCTCCAAGGCAAGGACTTGGATCCAAGGAAATAGATAAGAAAGTAGCATCCAAGGAAAGTTTTAGCTGTTCTCGTATCAGAATAGGAGCTGGAGAACAAGTCCTGGCACCCTACTTTCTTCTTCTCCACATCTCGAAAACCTTCTCTCTTCTCAGTCAAGTTCTTCACGTTGTGTGTCTTCCTGCAAGACATCTGTGTTCTCTTTCTGCATTTGCTTCTGCAATTCTTCCTCCTCTTTATCAAGGGCATCCATGATGTATTGAACCAACAGCAGTTCAGCTTCACTGAGCTCAGGCAAGCCCTGGGAATTGCCATGGAAGGGAAGGGTTTGGAGAGGTGAGGAAGAGCAGGTGGTGCAGGCAGAGGAGCAGCACTGGCATCTGCTCCCTGCCCTTACCTGCTCTGCATCCTTTGCCTCCCTGTGCTTGTTTTTCCTCCATCTCTGCTGCAGTTTTACAGACAACCTGAAAACCAAAGAAAATAAGCAGGGAGGTTTGGCCAGGGAGGGCTGCAGGACGTGCAGCACCTCTCCCTGCTCGGGCCTTTCAGCTCAGCCCAAGGAAGATGGGTGTAGGAAAAGACGGGACAGGTCAGGGCGGTAACGAGAGATCTCTGGAGTCCAGGGCAGCTCTTGGATCATGAGTTGATTGCACAGGTCATGGGTGCAGGAGCTCTGCTTAAGCTGCCAGCCACAGCTGTGAGTGTGCCCGAGGAGACAGTGAGTGGGAGAGAGTGGGAGAGGGAAAGCTAAGAGCAGGAGAGCTCTTAGAGAAGGAGCTAAGAGAGGGGGGAGCAAAGAGGGAAGGAGCGTGCCAAGAGGGCTCAGTTCTTGTTACAATACATTATATTTCTTTCTGTGGTAAATATTCTAATTTACACTAACCAACTAGTACAAGACACAAATCTTACAGAATTTACCTACAGCCTACAAGAACTACTACACTACCATACAGTGTTATATTTTAAACTCTAAAAACTACTTTTTAGACTATTTTCTACTGCTACATTGACCTTTGGATCCCTTAGCCAGCAGAAGGGTATTGTTCAATCAAAAGGGATTCTTCTCAGCTGGCTAGACCATTCTTTCCTGGTTGTGCAGTAACCAACAGCTTGGTATCCTACATCTCAAAGCTACCTTTCATTTCTACTTTGATTGTAGGTTTCATATTCTCAGAATCTTTTGCCAAGCAATCATATTTATAAGGTTTCCCTGTTTCATCTTCCCCAACAGATGGGGGCCCCAGCAAGGACATCCCTGGCTGGCCCAACACATGCATCCCATCCTGGGGAGCATCACTGGTGCATGAAGGGCTGGTTGGGCTGGGAGCTCCTGGCCGTGCCCAGCGCTGTCGCTCAGGAGCCCCTTGCCCAGGGCTCCCCCAAAGGTGATGTGTTTGAAACAGAGCCAGGGGAGTCCTGGGCAGCGGCACCTGCGGGGCTGTGGGGCTCGGGGAGGAGTTGCTCTGCACAGGAAAGCCTCTTGGTGGCACAGCAGTGGCACGGGCAGGGAGCAGTTACCTTTCCAGCCAAGATTTCCTGCTGAGTAGCTCTGGGCAAACATCTGCAGCACATTGGGAACACACCTTGGAAAGGAGAGAGACTTGTAACACCAGAGTTTTCTTGCCATACTCTAGGGAACATGGGAGACCAAAAGATCCTTCATCCAACCCAGTCTGTTCTACACAGGTACAAGTCTGTGCCAGCAGCAATGATTTTAAGAAGAACCTGTCCTTCCTTCCCAATTTCCAGTTTCTCTCTGCAGGAACTCCAAGAGCTCTTCTGAATTCACAGAGCTCCTAATCTCATTGTTGTGTGGCTGAAGGCAGGGAGCAAAGCAAAGCTGGGAGAACTGGGACAGAAGGCAGGACAAGCTTCCCCCAGGCAGGCTGAACCCTGCTGAGCTGGGGGCTGTGGAAGCTGCCACAAGCTCCAGGCCTGGGAAAACATCTCCTGTGGTACCCGGCACTTGCAGGGGCATCTGCAGTGGCACATGGGGCTGGTCTCCTGGGCACTGCAGCTACAAGACAGACAGCTGTGTGTCAAACAAGATAATGGCTTACGTGGCAGACACCGTTCAGTATCATTAAAATGATTGCGATGATAGACAGCAATACAACAAAGGTGATTGTGTCATCCATGCTCTCTGGCTTTGGCTGGGAGAAAAGGAAAGAAGACCACAGGGGTAAGAGGGTTGCTCCCTCCATTCTCCTTTGCCCAGAAGGACACATGCAGCAGTGCTGGTGAGATCTACCTGCTCTGTGGGCTCCTGATCCTCCTCCAAAGCCGTGCGTCTGGAGATGTTCTCTTGCAGAGGACACCGGCCCATGCGATCAGAGGCTCCCTGGGTCTCTTGCCTCTCACTGAGCACCTTTAGAAGCAGCCCGGTCTTTGAGACCATCTTGGCACAGGCCAGCTTGAGCTGGGGCAGGCTGCAGTCTCTCCTCAGGGCTCGCTCCACATGAGCCATGAACATCCACAGGGCATGGTCTGGCTCCTGCAAGCGCAGGTGATGCTCAGCTGTGGCTTCCAAGAGCTCTCCTGGAACCGGCGCAAGGTCTGGGCCTTGGGGGCTCCAAGGTTCACTGAGGAACTTGGAGCCTTCCTGCTGTTGCTTCCAGAGTGTGTGTGTGGTGTCAGGGCTGACCAGGAGGGGCCTGCCTAGAGAGGAATGCTCCTCTCCCTGCTGCTGGCAGCGCGGCGGCTCTGAACCAATGGGTCAGAGAGAAAATCCAGGTTCCTGTTTAGGAGCTGCTCGTCTTTGGTGGCGGTGGCTCTGGGCTCTCCTCCTGCTTTCACAGGGCTCAAAAACTGGTGGAAAAGCTGATTATGTGCAAGCCAATACTGGCTGTCCTCCTTCTTGGGCTGTTTGTGAGTACTTACGTAGTCCTGCTTTGGAGCTGGATCTTCCTCCTCATCGCTGAGGTGTCTGTGAATAGAATTGTCATGGGAAGGGTTTAACCCACCAGCTACATCCCAGGGGTTCAGTGCTTGCCAATTCAAACGTGAGTCCATCTCCTTTGGATCCCAACTTGAGGGTGTCTTTTCCACCACATCTTTCAGCCTGGCAGGCAGGGGCTGGTGTGGGAAAGTGCTTTTCACAGTCTTGATGCTTTTAGACTTGTAAAGCTTCTTCTTCAGCTTGGCCCTCAGGTTATCAACACTTGTTTTGCCTTTGTGCCTGAAGAAGTGCTGAGGGGGATATGAATTTGTTCTGGAAGTGTCCAGGCTGCTGACATCAGCCTCAGTGCTCAGGGTCAGGGCAACCGCAAGCGTTGCAGTTCCATGACCTCCCAGTGAAGGCTGCTTGGGCTTGAGGCTCAGCACTGGGCTGGTGTTCAGCCTTCTGGGTTGTTCCATGTCCATTCTTTCTCCCCGTGTCTGTAGCAGAGTTGTCGGAGCTGGAGAAAAACACCAAGAGAGCAGATCAGTGGCTCGGCACAAACACAGGCTCAGAGATCACCCTGAGCAGCAGGAGCTCGTCTCAAGGGCAGGGAGCGCGAGAGCAGAGTGCAGGATGTGTTGTGGAGAGGAGAAGCCCCCTTCAATCCATCCCATGATCCCCTCAGGGCAGAGCAGAGAGCTGCTTCTTTCCTGGTGTCTCCTGGGGCTCTGTTTGGATGGGAGGGAAACATCCCTGAGGAATGGGTTTGCTGTTGGAGAGTTTCCCACAGCTCCAGATAAGCCAGGCTTGGGCTGCTCTGCAGGAGCCAGTGAAGGGCCAGAGACCCCAGAGGAAAGCTCAGCACTGCAATGGGGGCACAGACTGGGCAGGGAGAAAAGGCCAGGGACTCCTTTGCTCCGGGGCCATTGCCAACAGCAGCAGCTCAAGCTGTTCCACCATGAAAAACTTCCTCAAGGGCACCAGAGCTCTGGGACTGTGCTATGGGAAACCTGGGGCTGAGGCAGTGGGAGAACCGAGCTCCCTGGGTTCCTTGGAAAGCTGGCTGTATCTGTTTGCAGAAGTGCAGCCTGGCCCTGCTGTGGAGAGGATGTTCTCTGCCCTGTGCCCAGCTGGAGCAGGACGGTGCTTTGCTCCCCCTGCAGAGGCCAAAGAGAGGATAATGGTGCTGGGGTTCACCCTGTAGAGCACATTGGGGGTCCTGCCCTTTTTCCTGCAGGTGGGCAGTGGGGTGGCACAGAAAGCAGGCTGTTAGGGGAATTTGGGGGGTTTATGAGCAGACGTTGCCTTCCAGCACCAGGGAAGGGCATTTGGCATTCCTGCTTTCCCTGGCTGGGGGCACAGTGTGGATTGGAAGCTCGGAGGTTTGGTGAGCCCAGTGAGCTGTTCCATCTCCAGACAGTGTTGGACACCCCAGAGAGGTCCAATCAGCAGGAACTTTCCACCCCAAGGTGTTTTGTCCAAGTCCTGTACTCCAAGGGGAGCTCAGGACCCCCCAAGATGGGGCAGGGCTGCAGCATCTCCCCAGGCTGAGGAGAAGTGGCAGATGTGAGCTCCCCCCAGCCCCTCCGCACACCAACCGCACTGCGGGGCGCTGGTGCTGCACAGCTTCTCGCAGAGGAACTGGATGGTCCTGCAGGGGCTCTCGGGGCGGGGACGCTCCTGGCACAGGCAGCAGGCCACCTCCTTGGGCACTTGGCTGGAGACAAGAGGGCATTATTGGAGGAGCACGCGGCCACCCCATCCAGGGCTCCAGGCCCAGCTCAGGGAACACACGGATACCAGGCATGGGGCTTGTGCTTCCCTGTGTGCCACAGCTCTGGGAACGTCCCCTCACTCCCAATGCAAAACATCAAAAGGGCATTTTATCCTGGAAAGTGGAACTGCTCCCAAAACACCACCTGACACAGAAATGCACCCGCCTGGAGTTCAAATCCCCCTTGGAGAAACCTGCAGCGAGTCACCTGAAAGGTGAAATTCTGCTGCCTCTGGGATGGAGAGTTTTGCAGGTTCCCAGAAGGAAATGGCAACCCTGGAGCTCACTGGGCTTGTTCTGCTTTTGTGGCACACAGATTTCTTTCCCAAGCAGAGCCCTTGTCCCAGCACTCAGGGCCTGTTGGCGGCTGGGGCTCAGTCCCACACACTCACAGGGTTTCCAAGGTCATTGTGGTCTGCAGGAGCAGCAGCAGCGACTGCGGAGTCACTTGGGTGGCACTCAGGTCTCTGCAAGCATTGGAAAGACCTCGTTAAATTCTCTGGTGACATTGCCAGAATTCTGCTCTGGGAGCAAGCCCAGGGCCCTGATGACCGTGGTGCTGTTGGCAGAGGCATCCACTTCTGCCTGATCAAAGAGAAGCCATTCCGGAGCCCAGCTTCTCTCTGCCTTGCCCCGCTCTAGACCAGGCCATTGGAACCTGGAGGGCAATCCTGCAGCTCCTGTGGCAGACAGACGCCACCAGAAGGGATTGCCCCTCTCCTGACTCGCCTGCTGCTCTCCCCTAAGGGCAGCTCCAGTCCCTGAAGGAGGCAGGAGCCTCGAGCTGCTGACATGAGCAGGAGCTCTGTTTATTTCCCAGAGCCACTCCACGGCCCCAGGCCTGGATGGGCTCTTGTCCCTACAAGTTGGTGTCCCAGTTCCTGGCTTGCTTTGCAGCTGGGCACACACCAGCACTGCTGGGCCTTTGCCTTGCTCTGCTGGAGCCGGGGGGAGTTGTGTCTCCAGCAGACTCAGGCTGGGCAAGAGGGAGATTTGCTCCTGCCCCTCTGCTGCTTTCCTGAGAACAAGGCACTCGAGTGAGACACAATCTCTGCTGATCTGCTCCAAAGGAGCCAATACTTACAGAAAGCTCACTGAGGGCAGCTTGAAGAAGGCAGTGTCAGCAATGACAGCCAGCGGGTTGTGGCTGAGGATCCTGAGAAACAACAGAGCTCTGTCAGGGCTGATGGCAAGGACGTGAGCTGGGTGTGCTGGGCACGTGGGGATGGCCCTGCCAGTTTGAAGGAAGCCTTGCAGGAGACAAGCAGGGCAGGGGAAAGGGCCTTTGCAGCTGCACACTCCTGGTGCTCCCTGGCTGACACCCACTGGCAGAATCAGGACTTTCCAGAGGGCAAATCTGCTCTGGCCACTGACCCTGCAGAGACCCTGCAGAGACTCCCCCTGCCATGACTACTTTAGCCCTGGTGCCACTCACAGCTCCTGGAGAAACTGCATCCCATGCCAGGCCTGGAAGGTGCCGCTGCGGATCCCCGTGAGGCCGTTCCCGGAGAGGTTTCTGGGGAAAGAGGAGGTGACACCAGGGAATCGGGCCTGTCCTACAGGAAGAGGGGGCACAGCGGGATTCCTTTGTAGGAAAGGTGCAAATCCAAGGTGGAAGAGGGAGGGAACTGCTGCTCTCTCCGTGTCTGTAAACTGCCCAGGAGGGGAAGTGAAGGGCACAAGTGCCGACTCCACTTCTGTTCCAGGATGCAGTCAAGGCTGCAAGAAGTGGCTGCTCTGATGTCTGCGTGTGGACAACCCCACTGGGGTCTGTCCCCCTGGCGTGGCTGTCCAGCCATCGGCATTGACGTCTGCAGCTCAGCTGGGCTCTGAGCAGGGCAGATTTAGGGATGGTCAGGAAAAGAACAGGAGCATTGCCCAAGACAGAGAGGGTGCCCAATGCAAAGACTGTGCTAAAAACACCAGAAAGAAAGAAACTTTATCACTCACAGAAGCTTCAGGAAAGGCAGTGGCTCAAAAGCCCGTTCCTCAATGGACAGGATCTCATTGCAGGACAAATCCCTGTTCCAGTTAGAACACCAGATGTCACTTCCATTTGCCCTGTCGCTTTTACTTGCCTCTGCAGCCCAGATCCCAGCAGGGACAAAGGCCACGTGCCCGTGGCTGGGCTGAGCAGCAGGGCCCCAGGGAGGGGCAGGCAGGAGCCCCCCGACGTGGGCAGGGCACGGTGCTTACAGGTGCTTCAGCAGGAACAGCCCCTCCAGGGAATGGCTCTTCACTGCCCGCAGCTCATTGTCCCTGAGCACTCTGCAAGGGGACACAGGGACATTGTGACAGCGGCCGCTGGCCAGCAGCAAATGGGATTGTCATGGGAAAATCTCCTGCAGCAGCTTGACTGAAGCATCTCGTTGGGTCACTGCAGGCCCCGTGCCCAGAGCAGGCACTTGCTCCTGGCCAGCTGGGGCTGGCCACAGCTTGATCCCTGGGCAAACAGACCCAGGGACGCTGCCCTGGGCTGCAAGAGACGCGGCTCACCGCATTTCTTGCCACGCTGGGAAGCCGTGGCGATTCACACCGCTCCTTGCAGAGCAGCCCAACTTTGAATTCCAATGGAAACGGGTGCTGTGGGGGCTGCTGCTCCAACCCCAGACCAAAGGATGGAAAACACCCTAACTCCTGACTTTTGAACTGCTGCAGGGCACTTACAGGGTCTCAGCCCATGGGTAGTCCTTCCAGGCCTGTTTTCCAACAGCAGCAATGGAGTTTCCAGTGAAATCTCTGCAAAGAAACAAAAGACCCTGTCCCCTCTCAGGAAAGCCCATTTCCCTGCCATTGGGCTGCTGAGCTGGAGGCGGCTTTGCCTGGAGAGGGCCAAGCGTGCCCAGCCTGGCTTCCCCCTCGTGCTGACCCCTGGCCCCCAAACCCCCCTGTCTCCAGCCAGGGAGTCCCCCAGGTGTTCCAGGTGGGTTTGCAGCAACAGGGAGCCGAGGAGGGGGAGCTGCAGGGCTCTGTGGGGCAGTGGCACTCACAGGACGGCGAGGGCCCGGCGGTGGCTGGCCGGGGGCACGGTGGCCAGGCCGGCGTGGCGGCAGTCCAGCAGCCCACGCTCTGTGCAGCGACAGGGCTGTGGGCAGAGCTCCTTGGACACTCCTGCGGAGGGGGCCACTGCCAGCAGCAGGGCCAGCAGGAGCAGAGAACGCACCAGACGTGTCACCAGGTCCATGGCGAGGCAGGACTGGCTGCAGTCACCTGGGACACAGACCTGAGGTGCAGCTCTGGCAGTTCCTGTGTCACAGAGGTGCTGCCAATGTCACAGTGCTCCTTCTCATGTCACTGTAGCAATGCTCGTGTCACTGTGGGGGTGGCTGACATCAGAGCTCGCAGCAACCCGGAGTTCAGGCCACGCTGTCACCAAATGACTCTGTCTCAGAGCCATCAATCTGCGGAATCATGGAATGGATTGGCTTGGAAGGGGCCTTAAGGATGAGCCCGTTCCAGCCCCTGCCATGGGCAGGGACACCTTCCACTGTCCCAGGTTGCTCCAAGCCCTGTGCAGCCTGGCCTTGGGCACTTCAGGGATCCAGGGGGAGTCACAGCTGCTCTGGGCACACTGTGCCAGCACCTCCCCACCTTTACAGGGATGAATTTTTCCCAAGCACACGATCTAGCCCTGCCCTCTGTAACTTTGAAGCCATTCCCATTTGTATTGGGTTTGTGTGGCTGGGACGGACATGGGGCAGCTTCTGTGAGAAGGTGCCAGAACCTTCCCCCATGTCCAGCAGAGCCAATGCCAGGGGCTCCAGGGTGTACATGCCTCTGGCCAAGGCTAAGCCCATCTGAAATGCGGTAACGCACTTGTCTTAACATATCTAAGAAGGGGAGAGTAATCACTTGTGTGGAACAACAGGGGTGGGAACATATGAGAGAAACAGCTCTGCAGACAAACACCTGGGTCAGAGGAGCAGGAGGGGCAGGATTTGCTCGAGGCACCAAAGATGAGATTCCCCTTCAGCCCAGGGTGTAGGCTATAGTGAGGCAGCTGGGCCTCTGAAGCCCGCGGAAATTCACAGGTATGCAGAGATCCACCTGCAGCCCCTGGAGGATCCATTTTGGAGCAGGTGGATGCATGAAAGAGGCTGTGATCCTGTGGGAAGCCTGTGCTCAAACAGGCTTGCCTTATCTAAGAGAAGCTGAATTGCTGTTAGTTCAATACCGGGGCACCTTGAAAGGAAGGTAGAAGAGGAACACAGAGAGGCAAGGCATGTGTCTCTGACAATGTGATACAATGTGAAGAACTTGAGTGAGGGTGGGAAGACTTTCAAGAAGATTGTGTTTGACCTCCTGTTCCAATGCAGAAACTGCTGAGACTTTACCTCAATGATATTTCTTTGACTGCTGTTCTCATTTCCTTTGATATTTCTTCCCGTTATTTCTTTGCTGTTACTTGAGTGGGAAGTGCCCCAGAGAAGCAGCAACAGCGAGGGAATGTTGTCACCCCAGGACAAGGTGGCTGTGCTGTAGCACTGCCTGTTGTCTCTGCCCTCGCCTGCCCCGGCTAGCCCTGGCATCAGTTACAGGCAGTCGGTACAGCTCGGTAGGCTGACCAACTGAGCCGATCCGGTGGGTTCCTTACAGCCCAGTTCAAGTGTTGGAAGCTATGATGAAGGTGAGGAGATGTGATGGTTTAATCACGTTCTATATTTCATTTGACTGGAAGAATATAAAGCAAAACAGGCCCATCTTTAAATTACAAAAATAGTTTATTAATATACACAAAAACAACAAAAAAGGGAAAAAAAAACCAACAACAACAACAAATGAAACTTCTAAAACATCTTTCTTTCTCTTTCTAAGTTTTTTACCTTTCTTCACTCAACATAAAAAGACATGACCTGTAACTTCAGCCAGTTTTACCATTTTAAAAATAACCTTTTATCAGTTCTTTAAGGAAAGGAGTCTCTCTGGGTTCTATATAGACATCCCATGCTCTACATCTGCAAGGATTTTAAAGGAACTTCTGCAAACTGCGAAATCCTACCTATTAGCAGCTCTCTCAACACTGCACATAGGCCATATTTGCTTATTGGGGTACTGTTTAAGGATGCCTCCTCTAGTATGACACAAAGATTCTCTTCTTCTATTTCCAAAATCATCTCAAGACCCAAAAACAAATCTCCTCTTTCTTTAGGAGCAAAAAGCTTCATATCACCTTTAACTAGAACCTTACATCCCCCCAAAAGCATTTATATGTTACAGGAAAAAAAAACTAGTGCAGTCTCTATAGTTTACCAGAAATGTCCAGCCAAAATTAGGCCACTCCTTGTCCTTTTGCCTTAAAGTCCTTTTCACTCTCCCTTTACCGACTGTAGCTCCATGCTGTGTCTTTCTATTCGCTATATTTGTTCTTCTTCCGGAGAAAGATGATGTTTAGGAAAGTCCATCTGCTAACAACAAAGGGTTAAACTTTTCGGGCTGCCGGGCTGCCCACGTGGCTCTGCGGCAGGAAACTGAGTCGTTCAGAAGCCGTGCGCTGGTTTCTTCGGCTTGAAAAGAAGAGCAAGGGCGAAGGGGCACTCTGTCCGAGCTCTCTTTCCTCTCCATGCTGTTTGCTTCTCTGCGAGACAGCGGCTCCTAAAGCTCCGGCCCGGCCCGGCCCGGCTCCGGCAGCATCGGGGCCCGGCCCGGCCCGCCCGGCCCGCCGCAGCCGCCCCGGGGTGGGGGGGGGGCACCGAGGCCGGCCGGCCCCGGCGGCTCCCTGTCCTCAGTCTGCCACCCCAAGGACAAAGAGGTCGCTCCTCCCCCCACCCAGCCTTTTTAAGCATTTCGCCAAAAGTCGCAGCTTGTCTTCTACTGGATAAATTGCTTGTCAATCAAAAAAAACTGACCCCGATTGGAACAAAATCAGGCTTTTCCTAGCCTATGACAGGAGAATAAAGGAGGACTCTGCTGAGGAGTGCCCACTGAAGTTTATTGAGGGTCTCGAGGGAGCAGCCTCACGCCAGGGAGTCTGCCTCAGCAGAGTAGAGACTGCCCTGTGTCAGCTGCTTCTACCAGGAGGAGGAGCAGAGGGAAGGATCAGGGAAGGGACCAACCAGGGAGGACCAGGGAGTGGCCCTGGGGATGAGAGACTCCTCCAGGAGCCAATCCCTGGGGGGAAGGAGGGACCTCCTCAGATCCTAGCCACCACACTGAAGTAAATGAAAGGGCCAGGAGACCTTCTGCTCCCTTTTTAAGCCTTTATTGATCAGCCTGGGTGGGGGCCAGAGGGGTCGTGCTCACCACCACTGCTCCTTGTGGACAACGAGGAGGAGGAGGTGCAAGCAGCTTTGCCCGAAGACCGAGCTGGGGTCTCCAACCTCACAGGAGTCCTATAGGAGACTTCCCCACTGTGGGGGTGGGTGGAGCCCCGGTGGCTCTGCCTTGGAGGGAGTCTTTGCTGAGGAGTTAAGAAGAATTGCGCAACCCCCCCGCCAGACCCTGAGACAACAAAGCAAGCCTTTCTGTCACGGAGACCTTTCAGGAAGACCCACAAGCACCCTCGGGACCTTATGTAGATCTATTGTAACTGATTGGTTTTGTACCCTTCCCCCCTCCACCTAGCTCCCTATAAAACCCCCTGAAATCTCCCTAAATCTTTAGGGCCCCTCGTCCTCGGCCCCCTTCGCTGATGCCTCTGCAATAAAGCTACTTCTGCGGAACTGCCGAACGAATCCCTGTCTCTCTTAACACCCCAGGCCGGCTATAGGAGAAGCGAATCTCGCAGGGGCAGGAGCTGAAATCACTGAGCAAAATCACTAAGAGCTGAATCGCTGCTCTGCCTCCCTGCTGAGTCGCTCTATACCAGCTGAGGGAGCGCTTCTGATCCCCAAGGGAGTGTCTCTAAGGAGATACTTTTCGGGGTGTCTCAGCCTCCACGGGTCTGGAGCAGCAGACCCCCCCCACCAGCTGGAATACCCCACCTTGGCTCGTTGAAAGTCTAGGGGGTGACTCTGAGCGAGTTTTGTTCGGTTATGCCGAGTTGACCAAATGGCTCTACAGGTAGCCTGCTGTCCTGCTCAGTCTTCTAACATGGCCTGGCAAGGCATTTATACATCAGCTTGCAGGCTTTGGGGGGTCTGCATGCGGTGGTCTCACTTCCTGTGGTTGCTCAGATCCATGGGAGTTCACATGGTTGGCATACCGGGTGGAGCCATTGGTTGCCATATGGAAGTACAGGGGAGCAGTTGAGGCGGGTCCCGACGGGAACAGGAACAAGGAACAGGATACAGCAACTTGGGATAGGGGTACAGTAGGGGTACAAGGTAAGTGATTTTTATCTACTAACATTATTTAACAGTCATAACAATTATTAACACAACAAACATGAACTGTGCAACAACAAACATGGTTAACAGTAACTCTTGACTCCTTCTTCTTAACAACACGATGCCTTCCCTGGAACTTTCTAGACCCAGGGAGAGGCCTCGATAAGATGGATAGGTCCTTGGGGGTAGGGGGCAGAAGACTGACACATAACCGAAACTGGGTAAACAACCGTGGTATGAATGAAATGGGGGTTAAACGGGGGTACATGGAATGAACCAAATGAACAGTCTGAACACATATTTAACAGAGAAAATCAAACACACCACTACACTGTGCCCAGTCCCTGGGGTGCACCCTGAGAGCTGGCACATTTATCCCTCTCTGCAGAGGAGGGTGCTGCAAGCGGCCACAAGCTCAGAACACCCAGAGAAGGCATCAGTACCTCAGGGTTTTCCTCATCCCTTGCGGCAGTGTCTCTCCCTGCATTCAATAAAAATGAAGATTGACCTTGTTTCTCCTGCTCTTGATGTATTTGTAAAAGCAGTTTCTGTTCTCCTTTATGGCATTGGCCAAATTCAGTTTTAGGATGTCATGGGTTGACCCTGGCCAGATGCTCACGAACTGCTCACTCTCTCCTCTCTGCAGCTGGACAGAGGGCAGAAAATTTAATGAAGGTTCATGAGTTGAGATAAGGACCAGGAGAAAAGACTCATCAAACACCATCATGGGCAAAACAGGCTCGACTCAAATGATATAAAATGAATTTATTACTAACACAATCAGAGCAGGATAATGAGAAGTACAATAAGCCCTTAAAAACACCTTCCCCCCACCCCTTCCTCCTTCCCAGCTCTTCTGCCTGTCTCAGTGGCACAAGGAGACAGGGAATGGGGGTTATGGTCAGTTCATCACCTGAGGCTTCTCCTACTCTCAGGGTGAGAAATTGTTACCCTGCTGCACTGTTGGGTTTTTCCCATGGGAGATAGTTCTCCAGGAACTTCTCCAGCGTGGCTTCATCTCATGAATTCACAGTTCAATGCAAACTCCATCCCACAGGCAACAGTGCTCCCAGAACAGCTGCGGCATGGGTCATTCTTCCACAGGTGCAGTCCTCCAAGGACAGGCTGCTCCAGCCTTGGAGCAGGGCCTCTCTCTCCACTGGTCTCCCACAGGATCACAGCCTCCTTCAGCTATCCATCTGCTCTAGTGTGGGGCTCCTCCACAGGATTTGGGTGGATCTCTGCTTCCCCATGGTCTCCGTGTGCTGCAGGAGCACAGCTGCCTCACCATGTTATAAATGGGCCAGGAAATCAGCTCCTTGCTTTTAAATGCCTTTATTGAAGAACAGCCTGGGTAGGGGGCTCGAGGGGCATGCGCACACCACCGCTGCTCCCTGGGACGATGCTGAGGAGGAGGAGATCAGCTCCGTGGCACGGCGGATCTGAGCCTTCCATCCTCACGGGAGTATCTCAGAAGACACTTGCCAGCTCATGGTCTAGGGGTGTCTGTCTGATTGAGTCCTGGTCAAGTTATGGTGACGGAGTGAGGCCCAACTCCGATTGGTGTGGAGTTCCTCACGGTTCTGCCAGTCCACAGCGGTTATTTCTGGTCTCTAATCTTATTTTTGCTTGTCACCTTTGGGTCTTGACTGGTACCAGAGGCTCCTTAATTTGTATATGGTCTGGAGCACACGTCCTTATGGGATCAGGGGAGGTGATATCGGGCCGGAAAGGGGAAGCAGGTACAGTACAAACAGTAACTGAACTTTATTAAGGAACATTGACAATTAACAATTAGTGATTAACAAAAGAAACTACTAACTTTAAAAATGTTAAACATTGGGACTTTATTTTCCACAATAGGCTGGAGAGGAATCTTGGCTCTAGTGCTGGAGAGGAATCTTGGCTCTAGTGCCTGGAGCACCTTCTCCTCCTCTTTCTCCACTACCATTGCTGTCTGCAGGTTGTTCTCCACACATATTCTCACTCCTGCTCTTCTCTAGTCAAAATTAAAAGTATGTCACAACTTGATTTTGATTTCTTCTTAAATCTGTTACCACAGAGGTGTAACTGCACTTTCTAATTGGCCCAACCTGGGACATTAGCGCATCCATCTTTGGAGACATCTGCTAGATGGGGAGAAAACGGGAAGCTTCCAGCAGCTTCTAACAGAAGGAATGTTCGCGACTCTGCCCACGACTGGAGCCCGCCCTGCCCCGCGTTTCTCCTCAGGCGGGGGGGCCGCTGCCGGGGCCGCCGCGCTGAGGCGGAGCTGCCCCTCGCTCTCTGCCGGCGCTCGTGTGGCGCTCCGGCCGCGTCGGGAGCTCTGCCGTCGGTCTCCCGGCGCTGCCGCCTCCAGAGCCCGGGTGCCGGAGCGCTTCGCCTCAGGGGCTCGGCTGCAGCGGCGCTTCCAGCGGGCTCGGCCCGGCCGCCGCCGCTGCTGTTCCCGGCGCTGAGGCTGAGGCGGAGCTGCCGCCCCTCAGGCTCTCAGCGCTTCCCGCCATCGGCGCTGCGGCTCCCTCAGCCTCTCCCGGCGCACATGCCGAGCTTGGCCCGGCTTTCGGGAACCTCCCCTCGCTCTCCCAGCGCCGTGCGGGGCTTGGGGCCCGGCTGGATGCCGGGTGCCCGCCCTGCGCCAGTGACAGGGGAGAGAAAAGACAGCGAAAGGCTCAGGAGTTTACAGAAAGAGAGGGAGAGATCCCTCACCCATCACCGTCACGGACACAGCAGACAGAACTTGGAGATATTAATTACATTTATTACCAATAAAATCAGAGCAGATAATGAGAAGCAAAAGATATTACAACAGCACCTCTAGCCCCAAACCCATTACCAAAACCTGGACAAACAAAACCAATACAAATGGGAATGGCTTCACAGTGACAGAGGGCAGGGCTAGATCCTGTGTTTGGGAGAAATTCATCCCCGTGAGGGTGGGGAGGCCCTGGCACAGGGTGCCCAGAGCAGCTGTGGCTGCCCCTGGATCCCTGAAGTGCCCAAGGCCAGGCTGCACAGGGCTTGGAGCAACCTGGGACAGTGGAAGGTGTCCCTGCCCATGGCAGGGTCTGGAACTGGCTCATCCTTAAGGCCCCTTCCAAGCCAATCCATTCCATGATTCCGCAGATTGATGGCTCTGAGACTGAGTCATTTGGTGACAGCGTGGCCTGAACTCCGGGTTGCTGCGAGCTCTGATGTCAGCCACCCCCACAGTGACACGAGCATTGCTACAGTGACATGAGAAGGAGCACTGTGACATTGGCAGCACCTCTGTGACACAGGAACTGCCAGAGCTGCACCTCAGGTCTGTGTCCCAGGTGACTGCAGCCAGTCCTGCCTCGACATGGACCTGGTGACACGTCTCCTGCGTTCTCTGCTCCTGCTGGCCCTGCTGCTGGCAGTGGCCCCCTCCGCAGGAGTGTCCAAGGAGCTCTGCCCACAGCCCTGTCGCTGCACAGAGCGTGGGCTGCTGGACTGCCGCCACGCCGGCCTGGCCACCGTGCCCCCGGCCAGCCACCGCCGGGCCCTCGCCGTCCTGTGAGTGCCACTGCCCCACAGAGCCCTGCAGCTCCCCCTCCTCGGCTCCCCGTTGCTGCAAACCCCACCTGGAACACCTGGGGGACTCCCTGGCTGGAGACAGGGGGGTTGAGGGGCCAGGGCTCAGCACGAGGGGGAAGCCAGGCTGGGCACACTGGGCCCTCTCCAGGCAAAGCCGCCTCCAGCTCAGCAGCCCAATGGCAGGGAAATGGGCTTTCCTGAGAGGGGACGGGGTCTTTTGTTTCTTTGCAGTGATTTCACTGACAACTCCATTGCTGCTGTTGGAAAACAGGCCTGGAAGGACTACCCATGGGCTGAGACCTTGTAAGTGCCCAGCAGCCATTCAGAACTCAGGAGTTTGGGTGTTTTCCCTCCTTTGGTCTGGGGTTGGAGCAGCAGCCCCATAGCACCCGTTTCCATTGGAATTCAAAGTTGGGCTGCTCTGCAAGGAGGGGTGTGAATCGCCACGGCTTCCGAGCGTGGCAAGAAATGCGGTGAGCTGCGTCTCTTGCAGCCCAGGGCAGCGTCCCTGGGTCTGTTTGCCCAGGGATCAAGCTGTGGCCAGCCCCAGCCGGCCAGGAGCAAGTGCCTGCTCTGGGCACGGGGCCTGCAGTGACCCAACGAGATGCTTCAGTCAAGCTGCTGCAGGAGATTTTCCCATGACAATCCCATTTGCTGCTGGCCAGCGGCCGCTGTCACAATGTCCCTGTGTCCCCTTGCAGAGTGCTCAGGGACAATGAGCTGCGGGCAGTGAAGAGCCATTCCCTGGAGGGGCTGTTCCTGCTGAAGCACCTGTAAGCACCGTGCCCTGCCCACGCTGGGGGGCTCCTGCCTGCCCCTCCCTGGGCCCCTGCTGCTCAGCCCAGCCACGGGCACGTGGCCTTTGTCCCTGCTGGGATCGGGCTGCAGAGGCAAGTAAAAGCGACAGGGCAAATGGAAGTGACATCTGGTGTTCTAACTGGAACAGGGATTTGTCCTGCAATGAGATCCTGTCCATTGAGGAACGGGCTTTTGAGCCACTGCCTTTCCTGAAGCTTCTGTGAGTGATAAAGTTTCTTTCTTTCTGGTGTTTTTAGCACAGTCTTTGCATTGGGCACCCTCCCTGTCTTGGGCAATGCTCCTGTTCTTTTCCTGACCGTCCCTAAATCTGCCCTGCTCAGAGCCCAGCTGAGCTGCAGACGTCAATGCCGATGGCTGGACGGCCACACCAGGGGGACAGACCCCAGTGGGGTTGTCCACACGCAGACATCAGAGCAGCCACTTCTTGCAGCCTTGGCTGCATCCTGGAACAGAAGTGGAGTCAGCACTTGTGCCCTTCACTTCCCCTCCTGGGCAGTTTACAGACACGGAGAAAGCAGCAGTTCCCTCCCTCTTCCACCTCGGATTTGCACCTTTCCTACAAAGGGATCCTGCTGTGCCCCCTCTTCCTGTAGGACAGGCCCGATTCCCTGGTGTGACCTCCTCTTTCCCCAGAAACCTCTCCGGGAACGGCCTCACGGGGATCCGCAGCGGCACCTTCCAGGCCTGGCATGGGATGCAGTTTCTCCAGGAGCTGTGAGTGGCACCAGGGCTAAAGTAGTCATGGCAGGGGGAGTCTCTGCAGGGTCTCTGCAGGGTCAGTGGCCAGAGCAGATTTGCCCTCTGGAAAGTCCTGATTCTGCCAGTGGATGTCAGCCAGGGAGCACCAGGAGTGTGCAGCTGCCAAGGCCCTTTCCCCTGCCCTGCTTGTCTCCTGCAAGGCTTCCTTCAAACTGGCAGGGCCATCCCCACGTGCCCAGCACACCCAGCTCACGTCCTTGCCATCAGCCCTGACAGAGCTCTGTTGTTTCTCAGGATCCTCAGCCACAACCCGCTGGCTGTCATTGCTGACACTGCCTTCCTCAAGCTGCCCTCAGTGAGCTTTCTGTAAGTATTGGCTCCTTTGGAGCAGATCAGCAGAGATTGTGTCTCACTCGAGTGCCTTGTTCTCAGGAAAGCAGCAGAGGGGCAGGAGCAAATCTCCCTCTTGCCCAGCCTGAGGCTGCTGGAGACACAAGTCCCCCCGGCTCCAGCAGAGCAAGGCAAAGGCCCAGCAGTGCTGGTGTGTGCCCAGCTGCAAAGCAAGTCAGGAACTGGGACACCAACTTGCAGGGATGAGAGCCCATCCAGGCCTGGGGCCATGGAGGGGCTCTGGGAAATAAACTGAGCTCCTGCTCATGTCAGCAGCTCGAGGCTCCTGCCTCCTTCAGGGACTGGAGCTGCCCTTAGGGGAGAGCAGCAGGCGAGTCAGGAGAGGGGCAATCCCTTCTGGTGGTGTCTGTCTGCCACAGGAGCTGCAGGATTGCCCTCCAGGATCCAATGGCCTGGTCTAGAGCAGGGCAAGGCAGGGAGAAGCTGGGCTCCAGAATGGCTTCTCTTTGATCAGGCAGAAGTGGATGCCTCTGCCAACAGCACCACGGTCATCAGGGCCCTGGGCTTGCTCCCAGAGCAGAATTCTGGCAATGTCACCAGAGAATTTAACGAGGTCTTTCCAATGCTTGCAGAGACCTGAGTGCCACCCAAGTGACTCCGCAGTCGCTGCTGCTGCTCCTGCAGAACACAATGACCCTGGAAACCCTGTGAGTGTGTGGGACTGAGCCCCAGCCGCCAGCAGGCCCTGAGTGCTGGGACAAGGGCTCTGCTTGGGAAAGAAATCTGTGTGCCACAAAAGCAGAACAAGCCCAGTGAGCTCCAGGGTTGCCATTTCCTTCTGGGAACCTGCCAAAACTCTCCATCCCAGAGGCAGCAGAATTTCACCTTTCAGGTGACTCGCTGCAGGTTTCTCCAAGGGGGGTTTGAACTCCAGGCGGGTGCATTTCTGTGTCAGGTGGTGTTTTGGGAGCAGTTCCACTTTCCAGGATAAAATGCCCTTTTGATGTTTTGCATTGGGAGTGAGGGGACGTTCCCAGAGCTGTGGCACACAGGGAAGCACAAGCCCCATGCCTGGTATCCGTGTGTTCCCTGAGCTGGGCCTGGAGCCCTGGATGGGGTGGCCGCGTGCTCCTCCAATAATGCCCTCTTGTCTCCAGCCAAGTGCCCAAGGAGGTGGCCTGCTGCCTGTGCCAGGAGCGTCCCCGCCCCGAGAGCCCCTGCAGGACCATCCAGTTCCTCTGCGAGAAGCTGTGCAGCACCAGCGCCCCGCAGTGCGGTTGGTGTCCGGAGGGGCTGGGGGGAGCTCACATCTGCCACTTCTCCTCAGCCTGGGGAGATGCTGCAGCCCTGCCCCATCTTGGGGGGTCCTGAGCTCCCCTTGGAGTACAGGACTTGGACAAAACACCTTGGGGTGGAAAGTTCCTGCTGATTGGACCTCTCTGGGGTGTCCAACACTGTCTGGAGATGGAACAGCTCACTGGGCTCACCAAACCTCCGAGCTTCCAATCCACACTGTGCCCCCAGCCAGGGAAAGCAGGAATGCCAAGTGCCCTTCCCTGGTGCTGGAAGGCAACGTCTGCTCATAAACCCCCCAAATTCCCCTAACAGCCTGCTTTCTGTGCCACCCCACTGCCCACCTGCAGGAAAAAGGGCAGGACCCCCAATGTGCTCTGCAGGGTGAACCCCAGCACCATTATCCTCTCTTTGGCCTCTGCAGGGGGAGCAAAGCACCGTCCTGCTCCAGCTGGGCACAGGGCAGAGAACATCCTCTCCACAGCAGGGCCAGGCTGCCCTTCTGCAAACAGATACAGCCAGCTTTCCAAGGAACCCAGGGAGCTCGGTTCTCCCACTGCCTCAGCCCCAGGTTTCCCATAGCACAGTCCCAGAGCTCTGGTGCCCTTGAGGAAGTTTTTCATGGTGGAACAGCTTGAGCTGCTACTGTTGGCAGTGGCCCTGGAGCAAAGGAGTCCCTGGCCTTTTCTCCCTGCCCAGTCTGTGCCCCCATTGCAGTGCTGAGCTTTCCTCTGGGGTCTCTGGCCCTTCACTGGCTCCTGCAGAGCAACCCAAGCCTGGCTCATCTGGAGCTGTGGGAAACTCTCCAACAGCAAACCCATTCCCCAGGGATGTTTCCCTCCCATCCAAACAGAGCCCCAGGAGACACCAGGAAAGAAGCAGCTCTCTGCTCTGCCCTGAGGGGATCATGGGATGGATTGAAGGGGGCTTCTCCTCTCCACAACACATCCTGCACTCTGCTCTCGCGCTCCCTGCCCTTGAGACGAGCTCCTGCTGCTGAGGGTGATCTCTGAGCCCGTGTTTGTGCCGAGCCACTGATCTGCTCTCTTGGTGTTTTTCTCCAGCTCCGACAACTCTGCTACAGACACGGGGAGAAAGAATGGACATGGAACAACCCAGAAGGCTGAACACCAGCCCAGTGCTGAGCCTCAAGCCCAAGGAGCCTTCACTGGGAGGTCATGGAACTGCAACGCTTGCGGTTGCCCTGACCCTGAGCACTGAGGCTGATGTCAGCAGCCTGGACACTTCCAGAACAAATTCATATCCCCCTCAGCACTTCTTCAGGCACAAAGGCAAAACAAGTGTTGATAACCTGAGGGCCAAGCTGAAGAAGAAGCTGTACAAGTCTAAAAGCATCAAGACTGTGAAAAGCATTTTCCCACACCAGCCCCAGCCTGCCAGGCTGAAAGATGTGGTGGAAAAGACACCCTCAAGTTGGGATCCAAAGGAGATGGACTCACGTTTGAATTGGCAAGCACTGAACCCCTGGGATGTAGCTGGTGGGTTAAACCCTTCCCATGACAATTCTATTCACAGACACCTCAGCGATGAGGAGGAAGATCCAGCTCCAAATCAGGACTACGTAAGTACTCACAAACAGCCCAAGAAGGACAGCCAGTATTGGCTTGCACATAATCAGCTTTTCCACCAGTTTTTGAGCCCTGTGAAAGCAGGAGGAGAGCCCAGAGCCACCGCCACCAAAGACGAGCAGCTCCTAAACAGGAACCTGGATTTTCTCTCTGACCCATTGGTTCAGAGCCACCCCACTGCCAGCAGCAGGGGAGAGGAGCATTCCTCTCTAGGCAGGCCCCTCCTGGTCAGCCCTGGCACCACACACACACTCTGGAAGCAACAGCAGGAAGGCTCCAAGTTCCTCAATGAACCTTGGAGCCCCCAAGGCCCAGACCTTGCGCCGGTTCCAGGAGAGCTCTTGGAAGCCACAGCTGAGCATCACCTGCGCTTGCAGGAGCCAGACCATGCCCTGTGGATGTTCATGGCTCATGTGGAGCGAGCCCTGAGGAGAGACTGCAGCCTGCCCCAGCTCAAGCTGGCCTGTGCCAAGATGGTCTCCAAGACCGGGCTGCTTCTAAAGGTGCTCAGTGAGAGGCAAGAGACCCAGGGAGCCTCTGATCGCATGGGCCGGTGTCCTCTGCGAGAGAACATCTCCAGACGCACGGCTTTGGAGGAGGATCAGGAGCCCACAGAGAAGGTAGATCTCACCAGCACTGCTGCATGTGTCCTTCTGGGCAAAGGAGAATGGAGGGAGCAACCCTCTTACCCCTGTGGTCTTCTTTCCTTTTCTCCCAGCCAAAGCCAGAGACCATGGATGACACAATCACCTTTGTTGTATTGCTGTCTATCATCGCAATCATTTTAATGATACTGAACGGTGTCTGCCACGTAAGCCATTATCTTGTTTGACACACAGCTGTCTGTCTTGTAGCTGCAGTGCCCAGGAGACCAGCCCCATGTGCCACTGCAGATGCCCCTGCAAGTGCCGGGTACCACAGGAGATGTTTTCCCAGGCCTGGAGCTTGTGGCAGCTTCCACAGCACCCAGCTCAGCAGGGTTCAGCCTGCCTGGGGAAGCTTGTCCTGCCTTCTGTCCCAGTTCTCCCAGCTTTGCTTTGCTCCCTGCCTTCAGCCACACAACAATGAGATTAGGAGCTCTGTGAATTCAGAAGAGCTCTTGGAGTTCCTGCAGAGAGAAACTGGAAATTGGGAAGGAAGGACAGGTTCTTCTTAAAATCATTGCTGCTGGCACAGACTTGTACCTGTGTAGAACAGACTGGGTTGGATGAAGGATCTTTTGGTCTCCCATGTTCCCTAGAGTATGGCAAGAAAACTCTGGTGTTACAAGTCTCTCTCCTTTCCAAGGTGTGTTCCCAATGTGCTGCAGATGTTTGCCCAGAGCTACTCAGCAGGAAATCTTGGCTGGAAAGGTAACTGCTCCCTGCCCGTGCCACTGCTGTGCCACCAAGAGGCTTTCCTGTGCAGAGCAACTCCTCCCCGAGCCCCACAGCCCCGCAGGTGCCGCTGCCCAGGACTCCCCTGGCTCTGTTTCAAACACATCACCTTTGGGGGAGCCCTGGGCAAGGGGCTCCTGAGCGACAGCGCTGGGCACGGCCAGGAGCTCCCAGCCCAACCAGCCCTTCATGCACCAGTGATGCTCCCCAGGATGGGATGCATGTGTTGGGCCAGCCAGGGATGTCCTTGCTGGGGCCCCCATCTGTTGGGGAAGATGAAACAGGGAAACCTTATAAATATGATTGCTTGGGAAATGATTCTGAGAATATGAAACCTACAATCAAAGTAGAAATGAAAGGTAGCTTTGAGATGTAGGATACCAAGCTGTTGGTTACTGCACAACCAGAAAAGAATGGTCTAGCCAGCTGAAGAAGAATCCCTTTTGATTGAACAATACCCTTCTGCTGGCTAAGGGATCCAAAGGTCAATGCAGCAGAAGAAAATAGTCTAAAAAGTAGTTTTTAGAGTTTAAAATATAACACTGTATGGTAGTGTAGTAGTTCTTGTAGGCTGTAGGTAAATTCTGTAAGATTTGTGTCTTGTACTAGTTGGTTAGTGTAAATTAGAATATTTACCACAGAAAGAATTATAATGTATTGTAACAAGAACTGAGCCCTCTTGGCTCGCTCCTTCCCTCTTTGCTCCCCCCTCTCTTAGCTCCTTCTCTAAGAGCTCTCCTGCTCTTAGCTTTCCCTCTCCCACTCTCTCCCACTCACTGTCTCCTCGGGCATGCTCACAGCTGTGGCTGGCAGCTTAAGCAGAGCTCCTGCACCCATGACCTGTGCAATCAACTCATGATCCAAGAGCTGCCCTGGACTCCAGATATCCCTCGTTACCGCCCTGACCTGTCCCGTCTTTTCCTACACCCATCTTCCTTGGGCTGAGCTGAAAGGCCCGAGCAGGGAGAGGTGCTGCACGTCCTGCAGCCCTCCCTGGCCAAACCTCCCTGCTTATTTTCTTTGGTTTTCAGGTTGTCTGTAAAACTGCAGCAGAGATGGAGGAAAAACAAGCACAGGGAGGCAAAGGATGCAGAGCAGGTAAGGGCAGGGAGCAGATGCCAGTGCTGCTCCTCTGCCTGCACCACCTGCTCTTCCTCACCTCTCCAAACCCTTCCCTTCCATGGCAATTCCCAGGGCTTGCCTGAGCTCAGTGAAGCTGAACTGCTGTTGGTTCAATACATCATGGATGCCCTTGATAAAGAGGAGGAAGAATTGCAGAAGCAAATGCAGAAAGAGAACACAGATGTCTTGCAGGAAGACACGCAACGTGAAGAACTTGACTGAGAAGAGAGAAGGTTTTTGAGATGTGGAGAAGAAGAAAGTAGGGTGCCAGCACTTGTTCTCCAGCTCCTATTCTGATACGAGAACAGCTAAAACTTTCCTTGGATGCTACTTTCTTATCTATTTCCTTGGATCCAAGTCCTTGCCTTGGAGGCCATTTCCTTGGCTACTTCCTGCTACTTCTTTGACTCTTTTCTTGCCCTTATTTCCTCAGACGTTGTTTCCCTGCTGTTGTTCCGGATGGAAGAAGCCTAAGGCAGTGCTGTTCCCCAGAGACAAGATGCTCCTGCCTGGGCCCTGTCCTGCATCCAGGATCCCAAGATCTGGGCCACTGACTCCATGAGGCCGCTCTGCAGAGGAGGATGCTGCTGCTCGGTGCCATGCTTAGGACACCCCAGAGTCCCCTGGGGACTGGCACCAGGGGGATCCAGGAAGCTCCGGGTGTCCCAAGCAGTCACCACAGCCCAGCCTCCGGAGCTGCAGCCTTCCCGGGGCCGTGACATCCTGGGGGCACCCTGTGCGTGTGACGGGGTCCCCCTGCACAGCCCCCTGTGTGCAGCTGTTGTGTCTGTTCCCAGGTGGGAATGCTTTCCCAATAAATGTTGGTTTTGTACAGCCAGAGTGTCCTGGAAGTGTCCACATATTTGCTGAGCTGTGCTCATTTCTGTGGGGCTGCACACACGTGTACAGGGTTGTGCTTGTGTACCTGGTGCCAGAAGCAGGACTCACATTAGAAGTGGCAAGCACTGAACCCCTGGGATGTAGCTGGAGGGTTAAACCCTTCCCATGACAGTTCTGTCAACAGACACCTCAGAGATGAGGAGGAAGATCCAGCTCCAAGGCAGAACTACGTAAGTACTCACAAACAGCCCAAGAAGGAGGACAGCCAGTATTGGCTTGCACATAATCAGCTTTTCCACCAGTTTTTGAGCCCTGTGAAAGCAGGAGGAGAGCCCAGAGCCACCGCCACCAAAGACGGGCAGCTCCTAAACAGGAACCTGGATTTTCTCTCTGACCCATTGGTTCAGAGCCGCCCCACTGCCAGCAGCAGAGGAGAGGAGCATTCCTCTCTAGGCAGGCCCCTCCTGGTCAGCCCTGACACCACACACACACTCTGGAAGCAACAGCAGGAAGGCTCCAAGTTCCTCAATGAACCTTGGAGCCCCCAAGGCCCAGACCTTGCGCCGGTTCCAGGAGAACTCTTGGAAACCATGGCTTGTCGCTGCCAAGACTTGGGGGTCTTCCCCCACCTACCCCCTGCTCGCCCCTTTGCCGATGAGAAGCAGGCACAGCCCAGCTGGCCGGTGAACCAGGCTGTACCTGTGAGGCCCTCTAGCAGCAGCGGCGTGACGACAGTGAGGAAAATTGAGTGGAGGGCACTGCAGAGGTCTCAGCACTGAAGTTTTATTGAATCCACAGAGGAGACAACTCCGCCGCAGAGCATGCACCTCAGCAGGGCAAAGACTGCTCTGTGACGGCAACCTTTATTGGGGAGAGGAACAAGGGGAAGGGTTAGGGATGGGAGCAATAGGGAAAGGTCAGGGAGTGGCTCCAGGGGTGAGGGACAATACAAAAGACCAATCATCGGGGGGGAAAAGGGGATTTCCAAGATCCTGACCAATCACTTGACGCTCTCCCTGGATCTTTCCAGAAGCAGGGAGAGGCCGAACCAGGATTGGCAGGTCCTGAGGGTAGGATGAACAAATGACCGGCAGATAACAGAAACTGGGTGAACAACTGTGGGATGAACCAACTGGGAGTAACACAGGGGTTCAAGGAACACACCATTTGCAAACATAGAACAATAGAAAACTGTATAAAAATACACCACTACAACGGCTGATCATCACCTGCGCTTGCTGGAGCCAGACCATGCCCTGTGGATGTTCATGGCTCATGTGGAGCGAGCCCTGAGGAGGGACTGCAGCCTGCCCCAGCTCAAGCTGGCCTGTGCCAAGATGGTCTCAAAGACCAGGCTGCTTCTAAAGGTGCTCAGTGAGAGGCAAGAGACCCAGGGAGCCTCTGATCGCATGGGCCGGTGTCCTCTGCAAGAGAACATCTCCAGACGCACGGCTTTGGAGGAGGGCAAGGAAGTCAGAGGGAAGGGAGAAGAACTGCTGGGCACTGCTGCATGTGTCCTTCTCAGGATGTATCCTCCTGCCCCTCAATACATGATGGATGCCCCTAATAAAGGGTAAGAATTCCAGGAAGAGATACAAGGCAACAAACTTAGGTGAGGGGGAAAAGAATTTAAGACGACACAGTAATTGGGAGACCAATCATTCTCCTCTACGCCCTATTCCAACAAAGGAACTGCAGAGGCTTTCCCTGGGAGCTTTTACCCTGCTATTTCCTTGCTGTTATTTGAGTGGGAAGTGCCCCAGAGAAGCAACAACAGTGAGGGAATGCTGTCACCCCAGGACAAGGTGCCTGTGCCCAGTCCCTGGGGTGCACCCCAAGAGCTGGCACATTTATCCCTCTCTGCAGAGAAGGATGCTGCGGGTGGCCAATGAGCTCGGGACACCCAGAGAAGGCATCAGTACCTCAGGGTTTTCCTCATCCCTCGTGGCAATGATTTTCCCTGCATTCAGTAAAAGCAAAGATTGTCCTCGTTCCTCCTGGTGTTGCTGAAGTATTTGTAAAACCAGTTACTGTTCTCTCTTAGGGCATTGGCCAAATTCAGTTCCAGCTGGGCCTTTGCTTTTCTACCTTTCTCCCTGCATGCCCCAACGACATCTTCCCCATCCTCCTGCGGTGCTGCCCTTCTTTGAAATTTGTAAATTTTGTGTTTTCCTTGAGTCCCAGCCAAAGCTTCCTGCTCAGGCACTCTGCTTCCTCACCAGCTGGTCTTTGGGCACACAGGCCTGGCCTGTTCCTGCCTGCGCCTTCAAGGATTTCTCCTTGCACAGTGTCCAGCCTCCCTGGACTCCTCTGCCCTCAGCACAGCGTCCCCAGGGAGCCTCTCAACCAGCCTGGCTGCACTGACTCACCCTGGGCAGCCCCTCCACCCTGCATGGAGCTTTGTCCACATCGTGATTGTCCCGGCCCCAGAGGCCCAGAGCCTCCCCCGTGTTGTGCAGAGGGAGCTGGGAAGGTGAGATGGGCCAGGAGGGGATTCCCCTGCTGCCCCAAGCAGGGAGATGTTCCCATTTCCCCATTAGCTCTGCCAGCCCCGGTGCCACTGCCTGGCTCTGGCACTGCCAGCAGCCCAAGAACTGCACGAGCTCCCTCTGGGTCACCACCTGCTGTGTTCTGGCTCTGCCTCACTGAACAGTGGAAACCACAGCTGCATTCTCATCTGGGAGACCAATGAGGACAAGGCCAACTGTCTGCCTTCCTGCTTGTTTCCAGCTTGGATGTCTCTTCCCAATCCGCTTCCCTCCTGCATCAATTCTTTGGGGTCTTTCCCAGATCCTGAGGTGCATTCCCACAGCTGCTGCTTCCCTTGGCAGTGTCTGTGCCCTTCTGTCTGCCTGTGCCCAGCAGCTGGCCCTGCACTGGTGGTGCAGGTACAACGAGCATCACCCAGCGCCGTCAGTCACCTCCCCACTGCTCAGCACTTGATTTCCCTTCCAGGCCCCTGCTTCAGCTGCAACGCGGTTTCTCATTCCAATGAGCCCTTCCTGAATATCTCTTTGGATATCAGAGGCTTTGCAGCAGTGCTGCTAAAATGTCCCAAGGCCCCTGTAGCTTTCCAGGGTCAACACTTTTGTGTTACCAATGTCCCCTGCGAGCACAAGAGCTCTGCGTGGTGGGTGGAAGGGGAATGGCCGGTGTCCTCTGGCAGAGCCCATGGCACTGGTGGCCCCGTGGTGCTGGCTTGGAGCTGCACAAGCAGCATTGGCCCCTCTGCACCCCTGAAGTTTCCCCTTCTCCTCCTCTTTCCCTTTGCTCTCCCTCACACCCGCCTGGCTCCCAGGCTGATGGCTGCATTGTTGTCCCTCCTGCTGAAGGGCTGCTGGCATCGAGAAGAATCATCTTCTTGAGGAGGTTTAATGCACGTGCATGAAATGCACCTTTGTCTAATGTGGCTCAGAATAGCCTTAAAATAGCATCAGGGTGTGTGAGACGGGCAACACAGACATCAGGGAGGAATTTCTTCATGGAAAGAGCAGACAGGGCTTGGAAGGGGCTGCCCAAGGAGGTGGTGGACTCCCCACGCCTGGAGGTGTCCAACGAACGGCTGGAGGTGGCACTGAGGGCTCTGGCCTGGCTGCCAAGGTGGGGCTCTGGCACAGGAGGGACTCGCTGAACGAGGAGGTCTTTTCCATCGGCAGTGACTCAGACTCCGTCACTCTGTGCCCACGACTGGAGCCCGCCCGGGCCCAAGCGCTGCCCGAGCCGCCCCCCGCCCGAGCTGTTCGCCCGCGCGTTTCTGCTCAGGCCGGAGGGGCCGCCGCCGGGGCCGCCGCGCTGGGGCGGAGCTGCCCCTCGCTCTCTGCCGGCGCTCGTGTGGCGCTCCGGCCGCGTCGGGAGCTCTGCCGTCGGTCTCCCGGCGCTGCCGCCTCCAGAGCCCGGGTGCCGGAGCGCTTCGCCTCAGGGGCTCGGCTGCAGCGGCGCTTCCAGCGGGCTCGGCCCGGCCGCCGCCGCTGCTGTTCCCGGCGCTGAGGCTGAGGCGGAGCTGCCGCCCCTCAGGCTCTCAGCGCTTCCCGCCATGGGCGCTGCGGCTCCCTCAGCCTCTCCCGGCGCACATGCCGAGCTTGGCCCGGCTTTCGGGAACCTCCCCTCGCTCTCCCAGCGCCGTGCGGGGCTTGGGGCCCGGCTGGATGCCGGGTGCCCGCCAACGGTGCTGGCACCGCCCTGTGCCAGTGGGCAGGGGAGAGAAAAAACAGCGAAAGGCTCAGGAGTTTACAGAAAGAGAGGGAGAGATCCCTCACCGATCACCATCAGGAACACAACAGACAGAACTTGGGGATAGTAATTACATTTATTACCAACAAAATCAGAGCAGGATAATGAGAAGCAAAAGATATTGCAACAGCACCTCTAGCCCCAAACCCATTACCAAAACCTGGCCAAAAAAAACCAATACAAATGGGAATGGCTTCACAGTGACAGAGGGCAGGGCTAGATCGTGTGTTTGGGAGAAATTCATCCCTGAGAGGGTGGGGAGGCCCTGGCACAGGGTGCCCAGAGCAGCTGTGATTCCCCCTGGATCCCTGAAGTGCCCAAGGCCAGGCTGGACAGGGCTTGGAGCAACCTGGGACAGTGGAAGGCGTCCCTGCCCATGGCAGGGGCTGGAACTGGCTCATCCTTAAGGCCCCTTCCAAGCCAATCCATTCCATGATTCCGGAGATTGATGGCTCTGAGACAGAGTCATTTGGTGACAGCGTGGCCTGAACTCCGGGTTGCTGCGAGCTCTGATGTCAGCCACCCCCACAGTGACACGAGCATTGCTACAGTGACATGAGAAGGAGCACTGTGACATTGGCAGCACCTCTGTGACACAGGAACTGCCAGAGCTGCACCTCAGGTCTGTCTCCCAGGTGACTGCAGCCAGTCCTGCCTCGCCATGGACCTGGTGACACGTCTCCTGCGTTCTCTGCTCCTGCTGGCCCTGCTGCTGGCAGTGGCCCCCTCCGCAGGAGTGTCCAAGGAGCTCTGCCCACAGCCCTGTCACTGCACAGAGCCTGGGCTGCTGGACTGCCGCCACGCCGGCCTGGCCACCGTGCCCCCGGCCAGCCACCGCCGGGCCCTCGCCGTCCTGTGAGTGCCACTGCCCCACAGAGCCCTGCAGCTCCCCCTCCTCGGCTCCCTGTTGCTGCAAACCCACCTGGAACACCTGGGGGACTCCCTGGCTGGAGACAGGGGGGTTTGGGGGCCAGGGCTCAGCACGAGGGGGAAGCCAGGCTGGGCACACTGAGCCCTCTCCAGGCAAAGCCGCCTCCAGCTCAGCAGCCCAATGGCAGGGAAATGGGCTTTCCTGAGAGGGGACGGGATCTTTTGTTTCTTTGCAGTGATTTCACTGACAACTCCATTGCTGCTATTGGAAAACAGGCCTGGAAGGACTACCCATGGGCTGAGACCTTGTAAGTGCCCTGCAGCCATTCAGAACTCAGGAGTTAGGGTGTTTTCCATCCTTTGGTCTGGGGTTGGAGCAGCAGCCCCCACAGCACCCGTTTCCATTGGAATTCAAAGTTGGGCTGCTCTGCAAGGAGCGGTGTGAATCGCCACGGCTTCCCAGCGTGGCAAGAAATGCGGTGAGCCGCGTCTCTTGCAGCCCAGGGCAGCGTCCCTGGGTCTGTTTGCCCAGGGATCAAGCTGTGGCCAGCCCCAGCCGGCCAGGAGCAAGTGCCTGCTCTGGGCACGGGGCCTGCAGTGACCCAACGAGATGCTTCAGTCAAGCTGCTGCAGGAGATTTTCCCATGACAATCCCATTTGCTGCTGGCCAGCGGCCGCTGTCACAATGTCCCTGTGTCCCCTTGCAGAGTGCTCAGGGACAATGAGCTGCGGGCAGTGAAGAGCCATTCCCTGGAGGGGCTGTTCCTGCTGAAGCACCTGTAAGCACCGTGCCCTGCCCACGCCGGGGGGCTCCTGCCTGCCCCTCCCTGGGGCCCTGCTGCTCAGCCCAGCCACGGGCACGTGGCCTTTGTCCCTGCTGGGATCCGGGCTGCAGAGGCAAGTAAAAGCGACAGGGCAAATGGAAGTGACATCTGGTGTTCTAACTGGAACAGGGATTTGTCCTGCAATGAGATCCTGTCCACTGAGGAACGGGCTTTTGAGCCACTGCCTTTCCTGAAGCTTCTGTGAGTGATAAAGTTTCTTTCTTTCTGGTGTTTTTAGCACAGTCTTTGCATTGGGCACCCTCTCTGTCTTGGGCAATGCTCCTGTTCTTTTCCTGACCGTCCCTAAATCTGCCCTGCTCAGAGCCCAGCTGAGCTGCAGACGTCAATGCCGATGGCTGGACAGCCACACCAGGGGGACAGACCCCAGTGGGGTTGTCCACACGCAGACATCAGAGCAGCCACTTCTTGCAGCCTTGGCTGCATCCTGGAACAGAAGTGGAGTCAGCACTTGTGCCCTTCACTTCCCCTCCTGGGCAGTTTACAGACACGGAGAAAGCAGCAGTTCCCTCCCTCTTCCACCTTGGATTTGCACCTTTCCTACAAAGGGATCCCGCTGTGCCCCCTCTTCCTGTAGGACAGGCCCGATTCCCTGGTGTGACCTCCTCTTTCCACAGAAACCTCTCCGGGAACGGCCTCACGGGGATCCGCAGTGGCACCTTCCAGGCCTGGCATGGGATGCAGTTTCTCCAGGAGCTGTGAGTGGCACCAGGGCTAAAGTAGTCATGGCAGGGGGAGTCTCTGCAGGGTCTCTGCAGGGTCAGTGGCCAGAGCAGATTTGCCCTCGGGAAAGTCCTGATTCTGCCAGTGGGTGTCAGCCAGGGAGCACCAGGAGTGTGCAGCTGCAAAGGCCCTTTCCCCTGCCCTGCTTGTCTCCTGCAAGGCTTCCTTCAAACTGGCAGGGCCATCCCCACGTGCCCGGCACACCCAGCTCACGTCCTTGCCATCAGCCCTGACAGAGCTCTGTTGTTTCTCAGGATCCTCAGCCACAACCCGCTGGCTGTCATTGCTGACACTGCCTTCCTCAAGCTGCCCTCAGTGAGCTTTCTGTAAGTATTGGCTCCTTTGGAGCAGATCAGCAGAGATTGTGTCTCACTCGAGTGCCTTGTTCTCAGGAAAGGAGCAGCAGGGCAGGAGCAAATCTCCCTCTTGCCCAGCCTGAGTCTGCTGGAGACACAACTCCCCCCGGCTCCAGCAGAGCAAGGCAAAGGCCCAGCAGTGCTGGTGTGTGCCCAGCTGCAAAGCAAGCCAGGAACTGGGACACCAACTTGCAGGGACAAGAGCCCATCCAGGCCTGGGGCCGTGGAGTGGCTCTGGGAAATAAACAGAGCTCCTGCTCATGTCAGCAGCTCGAGGCTCCTGCCTCCTTCAGGGACTGGAGCTGCCCTTAGGGGAGAGCAGCAGGCGAGTCAGGAGAGGGGCAATCCCTTCTGGTGGGGTCTGTCTGCCACAGGAGCTGCAGGATTGCCCTCCAGGTTCCAATGGCCTGGTCTAGAGCAGGGCAAGGCAGAGAGAAGCTGGGCTCCAGAATGGCTTCTCTTTGATCAGGCAGAAGTGGATGCCTCTGCCAACAGCACCACGGTCATCAGGGCCCTGGGCTTGCTCCCAGAGCAGAACTCTGGCAATGTCACCAGAGAATTTAACGAGGTCTTTCCAATGCTTGCAGAGACCTGAGTGCCACCCAAGTGACTCCGCAGTCGCTGCTGCTGCTCCTGCAGAACACAATGAGCTTGGAAACCCTGTGAGTGTGTGGGACTGAGCCCCAGCCGCCAACAGGCCCTGAGTGCTGGGACAAGGGCTCTGCTTGGGAAAGAAATCTGTGTGCCACAAAAGCAGAGAAAGCCCAGTGAGCTCCAGGGTTGCCATTTCCTTCTGGGAACCTCCCAAAACTCTCCATCCCAGAGGCAGCAGAATTTCACCTTTCAGGTGACTCGCTGCAGGTTTCTCCAAGGGGGGTTTGAACTCCAGGTGGGTGCATTTCTGTGTCAGGTGGTGTTTTGGGAGCAGTTCCACTTTCCAGGATAAAATGCCCTTTTGATGTTTTGCATTGGGAGTGAGGGGACATTCCCAGAGCTGTGGCACACAGGGAAGCACAAGCCCCATGCCTGGTATCCGTGTGTTCCCTGAGCTGGGCCTGGAGCCCTGGATGGGGTGGCCGGGTGCTCCTCCAATAATGCCCTCTTGTCTCCAGCCAAGTGCCCAAGGAGGTGGCCTGCTGCCTGTGCCAGGAGCGTCCCCGCCCCGAGAGCCCCTGCAGGACCATCCAGTTCCTCTGCGAGAAGCTGTGCAGCACCAGCGCCCCGCAGTGCGGTTGGTGTCCGGAGGGGCTGGGGGGAGCTCACATCTGCCACTTCTCCTCAGCCTGGGGAGATGCTGCAGCCCTGCCCCGTCTTGGGGGGTCCTGAGCTCCCCTTGGAGTACAGGACTTGGACAAAACACCTTGGGGTGGAAAGTTCCTGCTGATTGGACCTCTCTGGGGTGTCCAACACTGTCTGGAGATGGAACAGCTCACTGGGCTCACCAAACCTCCGAGCTTCCAATCCACACTGTGCCCCCAGCCAGGGAAAGCAGGAATGCCAAGTGCCCTTCCCTGGTGCTGGAAGGCAATGTCTGCTCATAAACCCCCCAAATTCCCCTAACAGCCTGCTTTCTGTGCCACCCCACTGCCCACCTGCAGGAAAAAGGGCAGGACCCCCAATGTGCTCTGCAGGGTGAACCCCAGCACCATTATCCTCTCTTTGGCATGTGCAGAGGGAGCAAAGCACCGTCCTGCTCCAGCTGGGCACAGGGCAGAGAACATCCTCTCCACAGCAGGGCCAGGCTGCACTTCTGCAAACAGATACAGCCAGCTTTCCAAGGAACCCAGGGAGCTCGGTTCTCCCACTGCCTCAGCCCCAGGTTTCCCATAGCACAGTCCCAGAGCTCTGGTGCCCTTGAGGAAGTTTTTCATGGTGGAACAGCTTGAGCTGCTGCTGTTGGCAATGGCCCCGGAGCAAAGGAGTCCCTGGCCTTTTCTCCCTGCCCAGTCTGTGCCCCCATTGCAGTGCTGAGCTTTCCTCTGGGGTCTCTGGCCCTTCACTGGCTCCTGCAGAGCAACCCAAGCCTGGCTCATCTGGAGCTGTGGGAAACTCTCCAACAGCAAACCCATTCCCCAGGGATGTTTCCCTCCCATCCAAACAGAGCCCCAGGAGACACCAGGAAAGAAGCAGCTCTCTGCTCTGCCCTGAGGGGATCATGGGATGGATTGAAGGGGGCTTCTCCTCTCCACAACACATCCTGCACTCTGCTCTCGCGCTCCCTGCCCTTGAGACGAGCTCCTGCTGCTCGGGGTGATCTCTGAGCCTGTGTTTGTGCCGAGCCACTGATCTGCTCTCTTGGTGTTTTTCTCCAGCTCCGACAACTCTGCTGCAGACACGGGGAGAAAGAATGGACATGGAACAACCCAGAAGGCTGAACACCAGCCCAGTGCTGAGCCTCAAGCCCAAGGAGCCTTCACTGGGAGGTCATGGAACTGCAACGCTTGCGTTTGCCGTGACCCTGAGCACTGAGGCTGATGTCAGCAGCCTGGACACTTCCAGAACAAATTCCTATCCCCCTCAGCACTTCTTCAGGCACAAAGGCAAAACAAGTGTTGATAACCTGAGGGCCAAGCTGAAGAAGAAGCTGTACAAGTCTAAAAGCATCAAGACTGTGAAAAGCATTTTCCCACACCAGCCCCTGCCTGCCAGGCTGAAGGATGTGGTGGAAAAGACACCCTCAAGTTGGGATCCAAAGGAGATGGACTCACGTTTGAATTGGCAAGCACTGAACCCCTGGGATGTAGCTGGTGGGTTAAACCCTTCCCATGACAATTCTATTCACAGACACCTCAGAGATGAGGAGGAAGATCCAGCTCCAAAGCAGGACTACGTCAGTACTCACAAACAGCCCAAGGAGGACAGCCAGTATTGGCTTGCACGTAATCAGCTTTTCCACCAGTTTTTGAGCCCTGTGAAAGCAGGAGGAGAGCCCAGAGCCACCGCCACCAAAGACGGGCAGCTCCTAAACAGGAACCTGGATTTTCTCTCTGACCCATTGGTTCAGAGCCACCCCGCTGCCAGCAGCAGGGGAGAGGAGCATTCCTCTCTAGGCAGGCCCCTCCTGGTCAGCCCTGACACCACACACACACTCTGGAAGCAACAGCAGGAAGGCTCCAAGTTCCTCAATGAACCTTGGAGCCCCCAAGGCCCAGACCTTGCGCCGGTTCCAGGAGAGCTCTTGGAAGCCACAGCTGAGCATCACCTGCGCTTGCAGGAGCCAGACCATGCCCTGTGGATGTTCATGGCTCATGTGGAGCGAGCCCTGAGGAGGGACTGCAGCCTGCCCCAGCTCAAGCTGGCCTGTGCCAAGATGGTCTCAAAGATCGGGCTGCTTCTGAAGGTGCTCAGTGAGAGGAAAGAGACCCAGGGAGCCTCTGATCGCATGGGCCGGTGTCCTCTGCGAGAGAACATCTCCAGATGCATGGACTTGGAGGAGGGCAAGGAACTCAGAGGAAGGTAGGAGAGCTGCTGGGCACTGCTGCATCTGTCCTTCTAGGCAAAGGAGAATAGAAGGATCAGTCCTCTTACCCCTGTGATATTCTTTCCTTTTCTCTGAACAGAAACCAGAGCACAGAGAAGAAGTGATCATGTTTGTGGTTTTGTTATCTCTCTTCGTTATCATCGGTGTGATGCTGAAAGTCTTCTTCCACGTAAGCCAATATCTTGTTTGGTACACAGCCCCACGTGCCACTGCAGATGCCCCTGCATGTGTCAGGTACCACAGGAGATGTTTTCCCAGGCCTGGAGCTTGTGGCAGCTTCCACAGCACCCAGCTCAGCAGGGTTCAGCCTGCCTGGGGGAAGCTTGTCCTGCCTTCTGTCCCAGTTCTCCCAGCTTTGCTTTGCTCTCCTGCCTTCAGCCACAAAGCAGTGAGAGCTTTCGCCCTCGCCTGTTTGGCAGAACATTACAGGAAAACTGAAGTTACAAATCTCCCATTTTCCATCCCCAGATGCGCTTCCTCTCTCGTGAAGTTGATTCCCAACCTGGCCACACCAGGAAATCGTGCCTGAGAAGGTAACTGCTCCCTGCCCGTGCCACTGCTGTGCCACCAAGAGGCTTTCCTGTGCAGAGCAACTCCTCCCCGAGCCCCACAGCCCCGCAGGTGCCGCTGCCCAGGACTCCCCTGGCTCTGTTTCAAACACATCACCTTTGGGGGAGCCCTGGGCAAGGGGCTCCTGAGCGACAGCGCTGGGCACGGCCAGGAGCTCCCAGCCCAACCAGCCCTTCCCACACCGGCACTGGGATGGATGTCTTGGGCTCCAGTGTGGTCCCAAATTTCTGTGAGCACCAGCAATACCTCTCTGTTCCCAGAACAGCCTCCTCTGTTTTTCCCCACTCCCTCCCAGAGCAGCTGGTGAAGAGCTCACTCCCATCCTCTCCAGCTGCCTGTTGCATCCAGGGCTCATTGCCAGCTACTCCAGCCATTGCCATCCCTGCTGGGGCTCCCCATCTTCCATAGACTCTGCTGACAGCCCCCTGAGCAGGGAGAGGTGCTGGCACCTGCTGCAGCTCTCCCTGGCCAAACCTCACTGCTTATGGACCAGGAGCAGGCATCTCTGGGGATGTGATGCCCAGAAGCCTTTTTCTCCCCATTTACCTTGCAGACTCCATTGGTTTGCAGTGCTGGAAATGCCACTCCCTGACTCCTCCAGTGGCTGCTTCCCAGACAGGGCAGAGCACAGGCAGCCCTGCAACCCACAGCCTCCATCACCAGCTGCCTTCTCTTTTTCTCCCTATTTTCCCTTTCTGTATTTTTTTTCAGGTTCTTTGTAAAACTGCCACAGAGAGGGAGGAAGGATAAAAAGAAGGCACAGAAGATGGAGCAGAAAATGGCAGGGAGCTCCTCCCAGTGCTGCCTATCTTCCCAGTCTGTCTGTGCATACTTACCTTTCAAAGCCTTTCCCTTCCACCGAGCTTTCCACAGCTTTTCCCTGTTCCAGAAATCTGAAATGCCATTGCTCCAACGCATCACGGATGCCTATGAAAGTGACAGAAGGGCATTCGAGGAAGAGACATAGTGTGAAGAACTGGAGTGATTGGAAGATTTTCTAAAGCCTGAAAGAGTTAATGGGATGTCAACAACTGTTCGCCTCCTGAAGCTGCTGAGACCCTGCTGAGGCTCTCCTTGGATGCTTTTTCCTTCACTGTTAGGTTCTTTCTGTCACACTGAGGGAAGGCCGGTGGGTGCTGCGGGCCGCCACAAGCTCAGGACACCCAGAGAAGGCATCAGTACCTCAGGGTTTTCCTCATTCCTTGTGGCAATGTTTCTCCCTGCATTCAATAAAAATGAAGATTCTCCTTGTTTCTCCTGTTGTTGATGTATTTAGAAAAGGAGTTTCTTTCCCAAAGAGAGGGGAAAAGGATAAGAAGGAGGAACAGAAAGTGGAGCAGAAATTGGAAGGGAGCTCCTCCAAGTGTTGCTCCTGTTCCCACATCAGCCATGGTGCTTCCGAGTGCTGTTCCCTGTTCCCTGTTCACAATAGTGTGACTATTTCCTTTAATTTAATTCACGGTTATTTCCTTGCCCTTATTTCCTCAGACGTTGTTTCCCTGCTGTTGTTCCGGATGGAAGAAGCCCAAGGCAGTGCTGTTCCCCAGAGACAAGATGCTCCTGCCTGGGCCCTGTCCTGCATCCAGGATCCCAAGATCTGGGCCACTGACTCCATGAGGCCGCTCTGCAGAGGAGGATGCTGCTGCTCGGTGCCATGCTTAGGACACCCCAGAGTCCCCTGGGGATTGGGACCAGGGGGATCCAGGAAGCCCCGGGTGTCCCAAGCAGTCACCACAGCCCAGCCTCCGGAGCTGCAGCCTTCCCGGGGCCGTGACATCCTGGGGGCACCCTGTGCGTGTGACGGGGTCCATGTGTGTCCAGCTGTGTCCAGCTGTGTGTCCATGTCTGTCCAGCTCTGTGTCCAGCTGTGTCCATGTCTGTCCATGTCTGTCCCTGTGTGTCCAGCTGTGTCCATGTCTGTCCATGTCTGTCCATGTCTGTCCATGTCTGTCCAGCTGTGTCCATGTCTGTCCATGTCTGTCCCTGTGTGTCCATGTCTGCCAATGTCTGTCCAGCTGTGTCCATGTCTGTCCCTGTCTGTCCATATCTGTCCAGCTGTGTCCATGTCTGTCCATGTCTGTCCAGCTGTGTCCATGTCTGTCCATGTCTGTCCCTGTGTGTCCATGTCTGTCCATGTCTGTCCAGCTGTGTCCATGTCTGTCCATGTCTGTCCATGTCTGTCCCTGTCTGTCCAGCTTTGTCCAGCTGTGTCCATGTCTGTCCATGTCTGTCCATGTCTGTCTGTCCCTGTGTGTCCAGCTGTGTCCATGTCTGTCCATGTCTGTCCATGTCTGTCTGTCCATGTCTGTCCCTGTCTGTCCATGTCTGTCCATGTGTGCCTGTCCATGTCTGTCCATGTCTGTCTGTCCATGTCTGTCCATGTCTGTCCAGCTGTGTCCCTGTGTGTCCATGTCTGTCCATGTCTGTCCCTGTCTGTCCATGTCTGTCTGTCCCTGTCTGTCCATGTCTGTCTGTCCATGTCTGTCCCTGTCTGTCCATGTCTGTCCAGCTGTGTCCATGTCTGTCCATGTCTGTCTGTCCCTGTCTGTCCGTGTCTGTCCATGTCTGTCCGTGTCTGTCCATGTCTGTCTGTCCCTGTCTGTCCGTGTCTGTCCATGTCTGTCCATGTCTGTCCATGTCTGTCTGTCCCTGTCTGTCTGTCCATGTCTGTCCATGTCTGTCTGTCCCTGTCTGTCTGTCCCTGTCTGTCTGTCCGTGTCCCTCCGTGTCCGGGTTCCCGCGCGCGGCTCAGCGCGGTGCCGGGGGGGGGGCGTGGCCTGGCGCTATCGAGCCCGCCCCTCCGCGCGATGACGTCATGATGGGCGGGGCGTGCGCGCTGCCGGCACTTCCGGGTTTCCGGGCCGGAGCCGCGGAGCCGGTGAGCGGGGCCCGGCGGCAGCGGGGGCGATGGGGCCTGGCCGGGGCTGGGGGCTGAGGGCGCGGGGAGTGCGCGGTGATGAGGGCCGTGGGGTGCGGAGCGCTGAGGGCTGCAGAGCGACGGGGTCTAGTGCGGGGTGCAGGCGGTGCGGGCGATGCGGTCTGGCAGCGGGTGCAGGGGGCCGCAAGCGAGCGCTGCTCCCCCAGCTCCCCGCGGCCGGGCAGGCCTTGGTCGTTCCTCAGCCACCCGGATGCCCCCAGAGCCGCCCCCCGCAGCCCCCGGGCCGCCCGTGCCAGGCCCCGTACGCTGCGCTGCCCGGCCGGCAGCCTTGGCCTCTCATTGCTCCTCTCCGTGTCCCCCCTGGGGAGGACAGTGGGTCAGATGTGCCTTTGCAAGGGGCCCCACTGCCGGGTTGGTGTCTGTCCTCAGTTCACTCCCACCAGCGCCGACACCCCAAAGTTCTCGGCCTATTCCTCCCACCAGCCAGAGATCCCGGCACCTGTGGGATCCTTACAGCTCTCCCCGATTTATTACATTTATTACATTCTCAGTAAATCACGCTTTCTCACATGAAACGAGCAGCTGCAAACAAGCCCGGGGTAATTCTTGTGTAAAATGCGGAGATTAAAAAGCCCTTTCCTCACTGCCTTCCTCGCAGCGACGGCCATCCCCCCGCCGAGGGGTGCGAGCCGCCCACCAGCCGGATGGCACCGGGAACATCCACGGGGAAACTCCAGCGCTGGGAATCCAAAGCAACGCAAAAACTGGCAGTAGAAACCTGGGAACATCTTGCCTCAACACGCTGGGGCTTTCACAACCTGCTTGGCCCGTGCACGGTGGCTCCAGCGGCTGCAGCGCCACGGAAAATCAACCCCAGCTCTCCCCGCGGCTCCAGCGAATTGTAGCCTGGTGCAGGAGCAGGTGAAGGAAACTCCCGGTTTGGGGTGTTGGGGAAGCACAGTCTCCCCAGCCAGGCTGGGAGCTCAGTGGCTGCTCTTCCTCCCCCCACGGGGCAGAAGCTGGACGGGCTCCTCGGCGGTGACACTTCTCCAGCTGCCACCAGGTTTGTCAGCTGTGACAAACGGGGAAGAGGGTGGTGTGATGGTTCCATGCCTGTGTTCCTGCCTGGGAATCCCAGCCCTGCTGCCTCAGGCTGGCCACAGGGAAGGAGCCAACGTCGGACCATGAGGGTCCTGCTGGGCTCTGTCCTGTCCGAACCCTCGCTGAGCTGTTCCCAGGGGTTTTGTCCTCCAGCCAGCCATTCCCCGTGCCATGCCCCTGGCTTTCCTGCCCCTGGGCTGTCTGTGGGCCCAGCTTGCACTCGGCTCTGGATGGGGAGCTGTGTAGGAGGAGAGGGCTGTCCCCACAGCAGCCCTGGGAGCCACGGGGCCACCAGAGCTCCCATGTCCCCAGGGGGGAGGGTGACTGGCACAGCACTCGTGCTTGGAAAATGACTTGCTCTGTGTCCAGGCCTTGAGTCACCGCTCACGCTGCCCTCGTTGTTTCCCATCCCAGAGCACAGGCAGTGACCTGCTGTTTATTTATAACTCGCACAGCCTCGCTCCTTGGGAGGCCAAGGAGCCAAGCTCTGGGACAGGGGCTCTGCTCTGCTGGCACCAGCCTTGATCCAGCTGTTGCCAAAGAATCTGGCTGCTTTGCAGCAGTTTGGGAAATCAGCAGCTCTGCCCTCGCACCGTGACTCTTCTCCTGGGTAGGTGGGGCTCCCTGCCTGGGGTGGTTCCTCACCTGTCCCTGTGTCACCCAGGGAGCTGTTGGGATGGTGACTGCTGGGAGACCTGGTGGGTTCTCTCTGCTGTGGCTGTGCTTGTCTCTGTCTTTGCACATCCATCCCATCTCTGTATCTTCCAAGATGAGAAGGAACAGCCGTGGCTTTCCAGGATCTGCCTGGGGGTGCTCCAGAGCCCTCTAGGTCTTTCTAGACCCAGTGCCAGGGCTGCTGTTCTGATTTCCCTGTGCTTCACCTAAGATTTTGTTTGGTGAAATCCTCCTCAGAGCTGCTTCCTTGCGCTCGTTATTCAGGAAAATGTTGTCCCACAGAAGTGGTGCTGTGTGGATTCGTGTCTCTGGAGCAAACTGGTTGGACTGGTCGTGGTGGGAGTGGAGAGTCCTGTGGGGAAGGTGGCAGGTTGTCCTCCTTAGCTCTCATCTCCTGCAGGCACTGGGGGAGCTGATGCTGGCAAAGGAGAGTGTTTTGGGGGAATAACTCTCACTTTGTAAAACTCAGACCAGGTGTTTGAAAAACTTAAGATGAAGTATTTTCTTTCTGTCACTTCTGCTGTCACCCCTTTCCCTGTGACCAGCTCAGGACTCCAGGGTGGTCCTGGAGCTGGAACACCTGTGCTGCCCCCCTGGGCATGAGAAATGCCACCCTGTGCCCCTTCTTGAGTCTCCCACCCTCGGGTCTCACTCTCAGATCTCCCTCAGGACTCTCACCCTTGAGTTTTCTCCCACCCTTGGGTCTCCTCTCACTCTTGGATTTCCCTCCCTTGACTCTCCCATCCTTGGGTCTCCCACCTTCGTTGTCTCAGGGGGGGATGTGCCTCTTGTCCTCAGGGTGTAGCAGGAGGTGGTGGGGAAAGGGGCAGAGGCTGCCCAGCCCTGAGGAGCTGGAACCTCCCGGGTGGAGGGCAGAGATGGGGGTGGCTCCCTGCAGTCCTTGTCAACCACTGCTGCCAGCTGGAGAGCCCCTCACTCCCCCAGCCCCCCCAGCAGCCCCTGAGCCAGAGGTTCACTTTCCTGTGCTCCCCCATCTGTGTTGCAACATAGGGAGAGGAAATCTCATGACCAGCCACAGCAAAAACAGTTTCATTTTCTCTGAAATCGTCTGTGAAACACTGAGGATCTGCCCTGGGTTTGGCCCCAAGGAGTTCTTGTCCTACTGCTCTCAGAAGGGCCAGCTGCTGTGGTACCTGCACAGGGTGCTCTGGGTCTGGGGGGTCTGGATTTGGGCTGCTCCAGGCATGAGCTACTCTGGGTTTGCACCACTGCAGATTTGGGCCACTCTGGGTTTAAACTGCTCCTGATTTGGACAGTGCTGCCTTCAGGACTGGCTGTGGCCATGTAGGAGCTGCTCAGCAAACCACGTTTCTGCCCAGACTTGGCAGGAGAGGGGCAGGTTGATGCTGTCAGCTCTGCTCACAGAAAGCTTTGGGGATTTTGTGTTGGCTTGGAAATAAAATCTGAGACATCAATGCCATTCCAAACCTGTTGTCTGCTGGAGGCAGATCCAACCCTGTGGCCAACAGCTGGGCTCTCCTTCTCTGTTTGGATGGCAAGTGATTCCAGCTGAAGGGAATAGTTTGATAGGACAAGGTGGAATGGTTTCACACTGACAGGATTAGATTGGATATTAAGAAGAAGTTCTTCCCTATGAGGGTGGTGAGGCCCTGGCACAGTGTGCCCAGAGCAGCTGTGACTGCCCCTGGATCCCTGGAAGTGTGCAAGGCCAGGCTGGACGGGGCTTGGAGCAACCTGGGATAGTGGAAGGTGTCCCTGCCCATGGCAGGGGCTGGAACTGACTCATCCTTAAGGTCCCTTCCAGCCCAAACCATTCTAGAATTCTATAAATAAATTCCTTCTCCGGCCTCTCATATCCTTAGGAAGCCATGAGCAGTAGCAGGTGCTGGAGCAGCTCTCAGACCCCTTTTCATGCCAGGCCCTGCTGTGTGGGGCCAGGGATCCAGCTGTGTGGGGCCAGGGATCCAGCTGTGTGGGGCCAGGGATCCAGCTGTGGGGCCAGGGATCCAGCTGTGGGGCCAGGGATCCAGCTGTGTGGGGTCACAGATCCAGCTGTGGAGTGGGGGATCCAGCTGGGTTTGGAGCGGGATCCAGCTGGGTTTGGAGAGGGATCCAGCTGTGTTTGGAGAGGGATCCAGCTGGGTTTCACAGATGGCTCTGAGGGAGGAGCAGGGCAGGAAGCCAAGAGTCGGAAGTCAAAGGTCCCTTGTTCCTGCACTGGCAGGTGACCTGGCCAGGCTGCTCAGACTCCTCAGATCAGGTTTTTCTATAAGAGGAGAGCACTGTTTTTTCCTCTGCCCCACCAAAGCAGCAGAGCAGCCCTGGGACCCCCCAGCATGGGGAGATGCTGGGTTTCATCTGCCTCATGGAGAACCAGAAGCCTTCCAGTATTTGAGGGGCTTTTAAACATTGTGGAGAGGGACTTTACATGGGCAGACAGTGACAGGACAAGGGAAAATGGGTTTAAACTGGAAATGGAGATTCAGGTTGAATATTGGCAAGAAATTCCTCCTGTGAGGGTTGGGAGACCCTAGCACAGGGTGCCCAGAGCAGCTGTGGCAAGTGCCCAAGGCCAGGCTGGACAGGGCTTGGAGCAACCCCCGGGTAGTGGAAGGTGCCCCTGCCCATGGCAGGGAGTGAAACTGGATGGGCTTTAAGGTCCTTTCCAACCCAAACCATCCTGGCATTCCACGATTCTTTCCCATCTCCCTAGACAGCTCTGTGCTGCTGGGTCTGTCCCAGCTGGGTTTGGAGCAGCATCACTCCTCTGGCATGTGACAGAGAGCTGAACTGCTGTCACCTCTCCCCAGGTCCTGCTAGGGGGTGACACCCCTTGTCCAGGCCACCTAATGCCACTCCCATTTGGGTTTTGGGTGCCTTTTCCAGGCTTAGGCATTCCAGGTGACACAGGGACAAGGAGATGTCCCTGGCCATGGCTGTGGCGCTGCAGGCCAGACCTGCCTGGCAGCTCCCCCAGCCTGGGGGCTGCCTGAGGGCCCCTCACAGGGGTTCATGACTCCCTCCTGGTCTCTTGGCCATGCTCTATTTTACCTGAAACTCTCCTGGTCCCTGGGAAGGGTCCCCTGGGCATTGTCCCTGGTGCCTTTCCATGTCACTCACTCCCAGCTCAGATCCCACAGTGTCCTGGCCATGAGCACCTGCAGAATGCCTCAGCAGGATCCATCCCTTTTGGGTGGCACCAGGAGCCCTTCCCCTGGCAGGTGAGTGGGGTGGAACCCCTGGGTGCTCAACCATGCCCTCCTTGTCCCACAGGTGACATGTGAAGGCAGCGTGGGGAGCAGCAGAGATGCATTCCAGCCACCCCGAGGACCCCAAGGAAGCCATCCAGGTGAGCCAGAGCCCCCCAGTGCTCCCCAGACAGCTCCCAGTGCAACTCCAGGCAATGCTGGGGACAGGAAGGATTTGTGGATGCTGCCAGCTGGGATTAGGATGGTTTATCTTGGGATTGGAAGGGGATCTTTGATGGTTTGTCTGGGTTGGGGGAAATAAGGGGTTAAATCACACCTTGGCCTTTGCAAGACCTCATGTGGGGCAGGGAAGGTGCTCAGCTCTGATACCTGGATGAAGGAGCATTGTGCCCCCCAATTTGGGGGTCTCTTCACCCAATTTTGGGAGTCTAAACACATCCAACAAGCAAAGTTCAACATCAACAGTTAAACCCAAGTGTTTTATTCAGCCCATGGGTGAATCCGTGCGTGACTGATGAAATCATCTGCACTCTTTATTCTTCTCAGCCCTCAGTGCTCCTTCCGTGGAGCAGCACACCTGGGGGGCAGCTGAAAAAAGCTGGAAAACAGCACCCCAAATAAGGAACACACTCCCCTGGCTGTTGTCCTTGAGCTGCAGCTGCTGGGAATCTTATTTAGATGCTGAAAAATATATCCCAGGCTGGTAATTTAATATGGGTTTGTGCAGCCAAGCCAGGCTGGAGTCAAAACCTGCAGAGCCCTGCTCAGGGAACATTCAGCATTTGCTGGGAGTGCTGCTGAAACACGAATTGGTTGGTTGGAATTGGAGGAGGAATTTGTGGTGTTTTCCAAGCACCTGCTGAGAAACACAGCCTTGATTTAAAATAAGATTGGTTGAGATATCCAGGCTCAGCTGCTTTAGGAAAAACCTTCTCCACCGGCGTGAAATTGTTAAATTCACCAAACTTGCTGCTTTGGACTGGTGGAAGAGGAAGTAAAGCTGCTGGTAGGCAGAATTCCCACATCCCAGCTTCAAAACTCATTGAGTCTGTCTGAGGGCAGCAGCTGAACCCCAATGTCCTTCCAAACCCCACTGTTTTGGGGCCCAGCCCCTGAGTGTTTACCCAGCACAGCCAGGGAGGTCGATGACTTTGATTTCTGCTGGCGGGCCCCGTGTCACATGTCACATGCTGCTTGGGCTGACCTGCACGAGCTCAGGGGATCTGCTCCCTCTGCTGAGTTTCTCCTTTCTCACCCACACTTAATCCTCGTGTTCCCCCCAGAGAGCGCCTGGAAAGAGGCAACTCCTTTTTCCCCATCCCCTTAAGCCATCTCCTGTCTGCACAGGAAGCACCACACGCTCTAAAGGCAACCCCAGTTCTGAAACACCAGCTAAAATTGCATAAATTATTATTTTTATAACAAAATAAGCTGGATGCCAGGAGTGTGAGTCCCCAGCTTGACGGTTCAGCCACTCCAAAGGGTGAGGATGAGGCAGGAGACACATGGTGCTTCCCTGTGGATAAGCCTTGCTGGTTTTTGAGCTCTTTTGCATTAAATCCTTCCTAATACTTTCACTTTTATAATCCAAACTGTTGCAGACGACACAAAGAAATGACATCTACATGCTGAGATGTCCAAGGCAGAAAAGAGCCAGTTTATTTACAAACTTCAACATTTATAGAATTCCAGCAGTGACCATGAATTGAAGGAAGAAAATCTTCCTCTTCAACCACACTGGGCAACCCAACAGTCCATCAACAGTCTTCTCTTTATGAGAAGAACATAAACATGGTTAGATGGTTACAATAACCAGAAAGTTGTTGATGTAAAATGGTGTCTGACTCCATTGCACAAGGTAAACACAGAAGGCTAAAATAGAACTTCAGAAAAACTTCTTAAAGAGACAGAGGAGAACAGCAAAAACCCAGACAACACCAAACCTGCACCTCCTGTCTTGCAGCTGATCAAGAAGCAGCTGGTGAATGCCATCAAGGCCCTGCAGAAGCAGTATGTGAGCTCGGATGCCGTGGTCACCAGCGATGATGGCAACGCCAACACGCTCTGCAGCGCCCTGGAGGCCGTGTTTGTGCACGGGCTGAAGGCAAAGCACATCAAGGCAGAGACTGGGGGGAAAGGGAAGAAATCAGGGGGTCGGGGCCCCCTTCCCCAGCCAGTCTTCTGGGGCCTGCTGAAGAGCATCACGCATCGGTGAGTGGCTCTTGCTGCTGACAGGGGGTCACACCCTCACCTTTATCCCTTATTTTGGTGCCACCAGATTCAGGGAATGAGGAGGATGGCTCGATGGACAGATGTGTCTCTAACCCATCTGTGTGCTCAGTCCCCTCAGCTGCAGGGAAGGATGCTCTCACAGGGCTTTGGGGGGCTGCCCTGGACCCTGGGAGATGGAGGTAGCAGAGTGGAGCCCCTGTGGTGCCAAGAGGGGCTGAGCCCCCACATCCCTGCTCAGCACCTGCTGGGGGTGAGCTGATGTCCCCAAAAAGCTGAGGGTTGAAACTGAAGGCACATCCCTTTGTTATTTATTTCTGGGTGCCCAGCTGGATTTCTGGGCCCAGTGAAACCCCAGTGACCACACTGGTCTCCAGCAGCAGCTGCTTATGCACAACACTGTCATAATTCTACACAAAGAGATGACACACACTGGGATGTCCAAGGCAAAAAAAGGGGCAGTTTATTTACAGACTTCAACATTTATAGAATTCCAACGGTGACCATGGATTGGAGGAAGAAAATCTTCCTCTTCAACCACACTGGGCAACCCAACAGTCCATCAACAGTCTTCTCCTTATGAGAAGAATGCAAACATGGTTAGACAGTTACAATAACAAAAAAGTTGTTCATGTAAAATTGTGTCTGACTCCATTGCAAAAAGTAAACACAAAAATCTAAAATAAAACTTAAAAAAAGACTTCTTAAAAAGACAGGAGAACAGCAAAAATCCAAACAACACAACACAGGATCTGGGTTCTTCCCTGGCCTGGATCTGCTGGGACTGGTTGGCCCTGTTTCTCTATGTCCCAGCCAGCCTTTGAGGAGGTCTCTCCTGAGTGATCACTGTTTACTGGGGTTTTCTAAGCCACTCCCTAAGTCAAGTTCACACACAGTAAATAACAGCCCACACACAAATTGTTCAGAAAGCCTCATGCAGCTCCATCACCAACTCCTGAATTATGAAAGAGCGGATGAAAATAACTCTTTCACATGCTGTGGGGGATATTTTTGTGCCCTTTGAAGGTTTCCTCTTCTGTCTTGAGAGACAGATTAGAAAAGAAATCTCACAAAATCTTTGCTCTGGTTTTTGAGGTGTGTGCAGTGAGCTGGGAGCAGGGAGGATCAGGGAGCGTGGTGTCGCTGTTGGATTTTAGGGAAGAACAGCTGAATTCAGGAGTTGGGATTACCTGAGCTCAGCCCCAGCCAGGTTGGTTTTTTGGGGCTACCACAACAGTTTTCACTGTGTTTTGACTGCTTTTAAATTTGAAGTGAGAGTTTAGACACGTGGTTGTCACCAGGGGGAATCCAGCCAGCACAAACCCTGCAAATACACAAGGGCAGCAGGAATTCTCCCCCTGCATCCTTGCCCAGTGCAAACAATGGGTGGGAGATGCCTCCAGTCAGAGAGAGGAGGGTCAGAGGAGAGGAGGACAGAAGTGCCTGGGGTCCTTACCAACATACTTAGTTTGAGCCATTCAGGAGCCATCTCCCTCCATGGAAAACCACACTTTCCATGAAGGAGAGAGATTTTCCACAGCTGATTTTATCCCAACTCCCGAACTCCCTGTAGCAGAGCAGGCTGGGCTGTGTCCGATGAAGAGGGCTCTGGCCCTCCTGCACCGAAACAGAGCCGCTCACTCCTGCTCTGTTCTTTTTCCTCCTTTCCCAGAAATATTGTCTCGGAGCTGGAGCAGCTGATGTTCATCAACACGGACGTGGGGCGCTGCCGGGCCTGGCTGCGGCTGGCGCTGAACGACGGCCTCATGGAGTGTTACCTGAAGCTGCTGCTGCGGGACCGGGCCCGGCTGCACGAGTTCTACCAAGCCCCAGCTCTGCTCCTGGACGCCGAAGAGTGCGAGTTTCTCCTCTGTTACTTGCAGGGTTTATTGTCCTTAACCTTCGAGCTCTCCTACAAGTCAGCAGTTCTGAATGAGTGGACGATCACCCCGCTGTCCCTGTCGGGCCTGTGTCCCGTCTCCGAGCTGCTGGAGCCCCTCACGGCCTCCGAACCGCACAGGAAAGCATCGCTGGGCTCCATCTCCCAGTCCTCAGGGTCAGATGAGATCGAGATCCAAGCCCCTGTCCTGCCCATCGGCAAAGCCAGCAGCAAGATCAAGCTGACGTCGTCCTCGCTGAGCTTGAACACCACGAGCTCGTCCCAGCTCTCGTCCAGCCTGGGCTCCGACAGCCTGGCCCCGGCGCCCTGCGCCCGCAGCCCCGAGCGCGCCGAGGAGCCGCTGTCCTGCGACTCCGACCTGGGCACGGCCACCGCCGAGGACCTGGACAGGTCCCTGCAGGAGTGAGTCTCTCCCCACGTCTCTCCAAAGGGATTTTTGACCTTCTCTGGGCGCTTGTTATTTTCTCTCTCTAGGCAGGAAGTTTTTCTCCCTGTTTGCCTTTAACGAGCTCTTTTTCCCTTCTGGGAGGAGCGTTTGTTCTTTTCACGAACCGCTCGGCACTGCTTTGTTGAGACCTTGCTGCCACTGCAAATGAGCTCATGCCCACTGAAGTGTGTGTGTGTCCTCTTTACCAGGGCAGAAACGTCAAGAAAAATGCTGCTCCCTGGTTTCAGGAATGTCACATCTTCCTGGCAGACGCTGGGGGATGCTCCAGGGCTTTCCACAGGGGGAAAGAAATGAGTTTGGTCACAGGGAAGGGTTGTAATTTGCAGCTTCGGCAGATCATTCAGAGAGGGAGGTTGTTGGTTTGTCATCCTTGTGATTTATTCCTGCCAAGCATCCAGCACGAAGATTTCCAGGGTTATATAAACTCTGAGTAATCTGTAAATATTTTGCCTGTCACCTTTAGAGTGTGACTCTGAGGGAACTGAGCCTTGGGGTGATGCCTCTTCCCAGTTCTCTTCAGGAAGAGTTGGAGCTGCAGGCTGTGCTTCCCCATCTATAATAGCATCATTCCCTACTTCCAGGATTTTGCATCTTCCAGTGATCCTGGAAGAACCTGCCTTGATTGGATTAAACTCGTGATGGAGACACTCCTTTTGAGTTTTAATCTTGGGCTGGTTTAATTCTGGGGCTGGCAGTGGAGTGGGACCTCGGGAACAGCTGATCCTCTGTCCAGGCTCCACTGTTAATTGCTTATTAATGAAAACAGTTGGAATTTGGCATGTGGTCCAAGGCTAGAGATTCTTGTCCGGGAGTTCTACATGGGGCTGGGGCTGTGGGAAGCACCCAGTGCTGTCCCTACATCCACCAAATTAAACCCCATTAATGAGTGCAATTGGGAAATGTTCCCTTCACAGGTGGGGTCCTGCTCTGTGCCATGAAGGGGGATTTTCTGTGGGGCACAAATCCCACATTTTTGTGTCGGCATCACTGGGATTTTCCAGCCACACTGTGCTGCCATCCCACAGAGGCCAGCAGTGACACAAACCCTTTTTACATGGTTACAATTTGCAGTAATGGGCGGGGAGGGGTGGAGGTGTTAGATTTTGGTTATTGAGCTGCCTTCAAACCAATCACTTTTATCACTTTTCCATTTCAAGGGTGTTGTCCGAGTTCAGCAAGGCCAGGCCAAGTCCGGACGCCGCGGAGGGACAGCTGCTCCCCAGCGTGCTGGGCTGCTCCCCTCAGCCTCCCCCGGGCCCCCCAGTGTTGCCCACCTGCCCAGCACCTGACCCACAGGACTCACCAGGAGCCTCCCCCCAGCAGTGACATCTCTGCTGGGACAGGAGACCCCGCGCCCCCCGGCCATGGGGATGGAGATGCCGGCAGCGCGTCCGGAATTCCGGCCCCTCGGGATGGTCCGGGCAGAGCAGAGAGCGCTGGCAGCGAGGGGAGCCAGGCTGTGCCCAGCCCCACGGCCCAGCACCTGCTCTCTCCCCTGCTGGGCTGTCCGGTAGGTGCTACAGCTCCCTCCCTTCCCATCTCCTTGGGTTTGGACCCAGTGGTGAAGGGAAATGAAACTGGGGACGGCTCCAATAAGCACTGCTTCTCTAGGATGGTTTGGGTTGGGAGGGACCTTAAAGTTCGTCCAGTTCCATGCCCTGCCATCAGCATGGACACCTTCTGCTAGACTGCGTTGCTCCAAGCCCTGTCCAACCTGGCCTTGGACACTTCCGTGGATCAGTTTCTCCAAACTCCCATCTTCCATGCTGCTCCCAGTTGGTTATCAGTGATGATTCCCACCCCATGGAGCTGTGGCCATGCAGCTGCTTCAGGAGAAACTGGATCAAAGACTGTATTCCCTGGTCAAAAAGCACCAAAGCTTTTGAAGCCCTGCCTGGCCTGTCAGTCATCCCTCTCCAGGAGCAGCTGCAGCAGGAAGTTTGGGGTTTGTTAGAGATATCTGGAGAGGGGTGAGCTCTTGCACAAATCTGGCAGTGGGCTGTGTGCGAGCGATAAAACAGCCCCAGAGTCGAGATTCTCATGGGACTTTTCTTCATTTATGGGCCACGTAAGAGGAGGGAAAAGGGTTGACTGGACAGGAAACAAACTGGTTTCCCAGTGGGAAAATCCTCCTGGAGCACATCTGTTCCCAGAGCGGGATGGCATTCCTGGGTGTTGGTCTTGAGCAGCGGCGGATTTCCCCTGCTGCCACCAGAAGCAGATCCACATCCACTGGCTTCTGCTTTTAGGAAACTCTTTGAACAGCCCTGTCCTCTGTCTAATTTGTTACTGACTGTTCCATCCTGGTTCCCATTGTTTCCATGCTGGTTCCCATCCTTTCCACACTGGTGAGGGTAAGATGTACCTCACACCCCCCAGACCATTTCTCCTTTTGCTCTCTGCTCCCCTCGGTTCCCTCCCGCTTATCCCGTTTCCGCTGCTTCCTCCTGGCCCAGAGCCAGTTTGACCTAATCTATGTATAACATACTGTGTCAACAGGAAATTCCCCCTGCTCTCCGTGACTCATGGAGCAACCTGCATTCCTGCCCCAGGAGTAATCCAGGAGCCGCCACCCCGTGATCCTCCCCACAGGGTGGTGACAGCTCTTGTGCTGTCACTTAGGTTGTTATTCAAAATAAAAGGCTCTTGGAAGGCCACAAAGGGGAGTTTAAAGGACATTCCTGATGGGATGCAGCCCTAGAATGGTCTAGGAGTGCTGCTCTCTTGTGCCAGGGCACCGAGCTGGGTTGTTTTTTCCTCCTGGTGTTTGCTCTGGGACTTTGTCCCAGAACCTTGCTTCTTTCAGGAGGAATTTCTTCACTGAAAGGGTGGTCAGGCATTGGAAGAGGGTGCCCAAGGGAGGTGATGGAGTCCCCATACCCAGAGGTGTCCAAGGCCTGCCTGGACGTGGCACCCAGTGTCCTGGTCTGGCTGCCAAGGTGGGGATTGGGCACAGGTGGGACCTGAAGGGCTTTTCTCCCTTAATGACTCCAAGATTCTTTTAGCCAGAAAAGCTCCTGGAGAAGCTACAGCCAAATATTTTTCAGCTCATGGATTTCACCCTCTCCTGACACATGCAGACAGAGGCTTCTTCTGCTTTCCCTGCCTTATTTTTCCCCTGCACAGCCCAGGCCCCTGTAGCACCCTGTTGTGAGCCATAGGTCTCTGTTTCACCCTGGATGTCTCTGTGCCTCTCCCCATCTCTGTTCTTCCTGGTGCTGCTGCTCCAGCTCATGGCCTTCCATGGCAGGGCTGGAATTTCACCCCCATGGACCTGTGGTCATTGCAGGGAATGTGCTCTCCTTCCACAGTGATTTTAGGGGGAGAGAACAGGTTGATTATTTTATTTTATGGGGGTTTTTTGTTTTTGTTGTGGTTTTTTGTTTGTTTGTTTGTTTTGTTTTGTTTTTTTATCCCACCAGAATACAATCCCAGTATTTTCCAGCTGTTGACACAGTTCCATGGATCATTCTCTGATTGGAGGGAGCAGGGGAGCCATCCATCTGGGAATGGTGGCCAGCAGAAAAGCAGACAGTCCTGGAATAGTTTGGGGAGGAAGGGACCTTAAGACTCATCTCATTCCCAACCTCCTGCCGTGACCAGGGACACCTTCCATTAAATCCACACATCAGTGCCTGGGATTTGGACTGCACAGAGCAGCCCCCAAGGAAGGGGGTCACAGGGTGTTTGATGAGCTTAATGATTCATAATATTTCATTTTTTAACAGAAGAGCTGGATCTCAGAAGATGATTTCTACAGACCTTCCCCGGGAGAGAGCAGCAGGAGCACGGCCGACATCAATGGCTTTGGGCCAGAGGGGGACAGCGAGGGGCCAGCCCCAGGCCTCGTCAGTGCTCTGGACCTGGAGAGGCTCTCAGTGCCATCCTCGGACACTGGGAAGCCCAAAATGTCCCCGGAGCGGGAGCAGAAGGGCTTCAGCGTGGTGCACCGCAGGCAGATGGGTACGTGCCCCCTCCTGCTGCCCTCGTGCTTGGGGGCTGCTCCAGGTGGGCATGGGCAGTCTGGGGAGAGCTGGTGTGAGCTGATGGCAGCACTGGGAGCTACAGAAGGCCATGGAGCAGCTTCCCAAGGCATTGCTGAGCCCAGGGAAGCTCTGGTGGGAAGCATTTTAGTGGGAGAGGGTCTGTCCACCCCTGTGGGATGCTTTTCCTTTATTCCACTTGTTCACAGCCTCAAATGCAGGGGGACAGGAACCCAAATGCAGGTGGATAGTGATGGAGACCAAGGTCCCATCAGCTCCTGCCCCAGCCCACCACGTACCAGCGCCAGCTCTCACCCCTACCCTGCCTCTGGGTGCTTGCTTTGAGCCCCTCTCGGCTTTTCTCTCCCCACTACCTTCCCCCCTCTCACTGAAACTGAGCCATCTCTTGCCCCAGGTCTTTCCAACCCTTTCCGCGGGCTGCTGAAGCTGGGCAGCCTGGAGCGGCGAGGGGCCATGGGGATTTGGAAGGAGTTCTCCTGCGAGCTGTCCCCGCTGGAGCTGCGGCTCTTCCCGGAGCACGAGGAGCGGATCTGCGTGGAGACCTTCTCCCTGCTGCGCTGCGAGTCCCTGGCGCTGACCCACCCCGACGGCCGCTTCGAGCTGGTGTTCCTGGGGAAAAAGCTCTTCCTCCGAGCCCCCTCCCAGGACGAGGCCGAGGACTGGCTGGACAGGATCCGCGAGGCGCTGCGCAAGTGCCGGCCGCAGCTGGAGGAGGAGGACTGGGAGACTCTGGAGTGTTCCGAGGATGGAGGCGAAGCCCAGCCCGCCAAGGGCGATTCCAGTGCTCTCCAGCACAGCGATGTGCCCGGGAGCAGCTTGGACTGGGCTGCAGCTCCAGAAGCAGAGCTGGATGCCATCAAAGAGGCCGTGCTGTACATGGACGTGGACAAAACCTGGGTCCCGTTTATTTTTTCCCTGTCTCTAGAAACTCTGAAGTGCTTTAAAATCAGAAACAACGACAAGATTTTAAGCAACAGTTATGGCATAGAGACCATCCAGGACATCCTCCCAGACACCAGCCTGGGGGGACCCTCCTTCTTCAAGGTGATCACCTCCAAGGCCGTGCTGAAGCTGCAGGCTGAGAGCGCGGAGGAGGCGGCCTCGTGGCGGGAGCTGGTCCGAGAGGTGCTCATGTCCTACCTGGAGAGCGCCGAGGAGGCGCTGACCCTGGGGGGCAGCTTGGATGGGCACTCCCAGGTGGTCCTGAAGAACATTGTGAAGGAAAACAGCTTCTTGTTGCAGTACCTGGTGGCCATCCCCATGGAGAAGGGCCTGGACTCGCAGAGCTTCATCTGTGCAGGTACGGAACCGTGGAATGGTTTGGGTTGGAAGGACCCTAAAGCCCATTCAGTCCCACTCCCCCTGCCATGGACAGAGATACCTTCCACTGTCCCAGGGTGCTCCAAGTTCTGTCCAAGCTGGACTTGGACACCCCCAGGGATTGGGCAGCCACAGGTTCTCTGTTTTCCCAGGGATCCCAGTAGCACAAGATCCCCTTGGTGGGACTTCATGTCCCAAATCAGGGCACCTTTGGTCTCCTGTGGGCACAGGGTGAGGCCCCCACGCTGAGTCCCCATCCCACCCCAGCCCAGCCCAACTGGGATGTTACTGGGCTCCATTTGAGATGCTTTTGGTACAGACAGTGGGAAACCAGGCTTGAAGCAACCTTAGGTGGATCAGGAAGCTCAGGACTCTCTTCCTGGGCATTTTGAGGCCCCAGCCTGTGGGGAAAGTGCAATCTGGAGCAGTTTTTCCAGTAGGGCAGCACGGGAGCAGGGATTGCCATGGGTGTGACAGGCTGATTTTGCAAAACAATCATTTACCCTTCTCCTGACGCCTCTCGGCATGCGGGGAAGATTCTGGTGGCACCTTCACTGACCTCCACAGGAGCTGTAATTTGCTCTTTACCTTGCTAAGTTAATTAAATTTCAGGTTTCTCTCCTGCTTCAATTATATTTCTTGTACCCTCCAGCAGGTTGGGTTTTCTTCTTTTAATCTCTCTCCTTTTTATATATAATTTTTTTTCTGGTCTGTTTGGTCTGTGCCTTCCGTTCCAGGCTCTGTCCTGCATCTTCCACCTCCCCACAGCTGGAAGCCACAAGCCAAAAAGACAAATTTGCAGTTTTTCTGTGTAGGTTTTCTTTAGGGATCTGCCTGCCCTGCTTTCACCCCTCTTCCAGTCTGACACCCAATGTCTTCCCTTCCATCTCAGAGTAATGAGCAGTAAAGGCAGTTTTTTCTTATTAATTCAGAAAGCAATACGTGATCTCCATGAATATTTGGGGAAGATGAGCTCCAATGGATGAGGTAGTGGGTTCCCCACTGGTATAATAAAGGTGTTTTGGGGTTAATCCATCCTGATCTCATCCCTTGCAGATGAGATTTTGATACCCTGTGGCAGCAGCAGAAAAGAAAAGGGTTGAGCGAAGGCAAAATAGTGCAGCGTTACTGGTGGAGGTGATGGGACAGCAAGTGAGATTTAGGTTCTTCCCTAAACCACTGGGATGTTGCTAGAACTCTCTTTTCCTAAAAAACAAAAATAACCCAAACAATTGAACCACTTGATGGATAAAAGTGGGTTCACAGATAGTTCAGCCTCCTTTTTATGAAGAAAAAGTGAAGCAGCAACTGTTGAACCATCGTAGGCTTAAATCCACCAGGAGGGGGCTGGAGGCCTCGCACTGAACGTCCTGCAGGTGCTTTGGGTGGTCTCTACCCTTTCCCAAAACTTTATTGTTCAATTCCGTGCTGCCAGACGTTTCTCCCTCACCCTGGCAGTGGTGGGCAGAGGCTGTGGGCAGCACAGCCCCCTCTCACCCCCTGCTCCCGCAGGCTGCTCCCGGCAGATCGGCTTCTCCTTCGCCAGGCCCAAGCTCTGCGCCTTCTCCGGGCTCTACTACTGCGACAGCTGCCACCAGGATGAGGAGACCGTCATCCCCTCCCGCCTCATCCACAACTGGGATCTGACCAAACGAGGGGTGAGTGAGTCCTGGCCTAGGTCCGTGCAGGGGGCAGGGAAACACTCCAGCATCTGCTTCCTGAAAGTCCATCTGGGCATTCCCTGGGCTGGAAATGCCCACTCCTGCCTCGGTTCCCACACCCATGAGTGTCCTGCCAGGCTGGCACTGAATCCTCAGAGGGGAAATTGAGACAAGGACCAAGACAAAAGACAAAAGGTGCTCTTAGTCCCAGGAACAGTCCCAGAGTTTAATGCAGAACCTTGGAGTCCTGAGGAGAGTGAGAGGCTGAGCGCGTGGCTGGGAGTGGTTTTGTGCCCTTTGGGAAAAGGGAGGGGGGGAGGTGAGGGGTCAGTGGGGGCTGACCCAGGGGGAGGTGAGACACAGGAGGTGTCAGGTGAGGAGCGTGCAGGGATTTCTGGGAAAGGCAGTGCTGTACAACATTTTGTGTGGATTTATATATATAGAACCCAAAACACCCAATGCAAATATAACAAAACTACTTAGTGCAGTGCAGCACACTCCCAACCTCCCTCCGAGCTCCTCCGTGGTCTGTGTCCACCTGTCCCCACTCTCTCTGTGCCCCAGGTGTGCAAGCAGGCCCTGAAGTTCCTGAGGCAGATCCGAAACCAGCCGCTGATTGACCTGAAGCTGGTCAACGAGAGCCTCTACGAGCACGTGGAGAGGATGGGGCGGATCCTGCGCAGCCGGGAGCAGCTGAAGCTGCTGGGGGATTATCTCATCATGTGCCGCAGCGGCGCCCTGAAGGAGCTCAGCAAGAGGTGAGGTCCTTCCCACGGTGACATTCCCGTCTCTTGGCGCTCTGGTGGTCTCTTGGTCCCCCTCCTCACTCACCATGGGAGCAGGGAGCGGTGCTGCCAAGGCTCAGGCTGGTTTTTCCCTCCATATCATCTGCTCTAAGGAGTTATCCATCTGTTGGCTGGGTCAGCACAATGAGCTGTGACTCAGGAAACACCTTCCTGGCCGAGGAGCTTCTGGCTGGACAGGAAACACCTGGCAAAATAGATGAGATATTTATTTTCTTTTTTCCCCACCGCTTTGAAATGCTCTCACATGATTTACAGTGGCAGGATTTGGGATGTGAAAATGGGCTCTGCAGTGATTCACTTCAAGAGGCTGCTTCATCCAGACTCGTCCTTGCTCCAAAGCTGTTGGAGGTGTGGTGGAGACCATCTACCCCCTTCCTCTCTGTGCTTCTTTGCAGGCTTGATCACAGGCATTACCTCCTGGAGTGTCCCCACAAATACAGCGTGGCTGATCTGAGCCAGGTGAGAGCTCTGCATGGTCATCGAATCACAGAAGGCTTTGGGTTGGAAGGGTCCTTAAAGACCACCCAGTCACACCTCCCCGCCATCCAGTTCCACCTCCCATTAGACCAGGTAGCTCCAAGCCTCCTGGCCCAGTTTTTGGGGTTTCCCAGGTGAAAACACCCCAGTGTCTGTGGGGATGCCACGTGCTGCTCCTTCAGCAAGAGGTTCCCCCAACAGTTGGGTTTTCCAGTGATTCCCAAGCTGGGAGCCCCATCCTGGCAGGTTGTGGGTGCTGCTCCCATTGCACCCCAGGTGTGTGGGGTGGGGGTTGCTTTGGAGGACAGCCCTGCCTGCAGGTGGAGCCCAAAAACTGGGTGTGACACAGCAAACCCCGCCGGGGCCGGGCTCCAGGAGCGCTGACCCCCGTGTCCCCCAGATCGCCGACGGCGTCTTCGAGACCTTCCTGCAGTCGCTGCTGCAGTTTGCATCCCACCACGTCTACAGCTGCGACCTGTGCACCCAGCGGGGCTTCATCTGCCAGATCTGCAACAGCAGCGACATCATCTTCCCCTTCGAGTTCGACACCACCACCAGGTGAGCGAGCCACCTCTGCCCCGTCCCACGGCAGCCAGGACACCCAGGGGCCCCAGCCAGCCCCGGAGTTCTGCTCTTCCAAGCACTCCCAAGGCACGTGGGAATTGGAAATGGCTCTGAGGTGGTTGTGCATCCTCGTGATGCTCCTAACTTTGTGGTTCCCATGTCCTCAACCATGGGAACCATATTGTGGTGCCCATGTCCTCGTGGGGGCAACATCCTCGTGGTGCCCATGTCCTTGTGGGAGTTGTATCCTCGTGGTGCCCATGTCCTTGTGGGGGCAACATCCTCGTGGTGCCCATGTCCTTGTGGGAGTTGTATCCTCGTGGTGCCCATGTCCTTGTGGGAGTTGTATCCTCGTGGTGCCCATGTCCTTATGGGAGCCATGTCCTTGTGGGACTCATCCTCACAGTTCCCACATCCTCATGCCCGTGTCTTCATGGAACCCATCAGCTCCAGGATGCTTCAAACCAAATCTGGGCTGTTTGGGGCAGGAGCAGACTGTCCTCACAGAGCCAGGATGTCACCAAGAGAGGTGGCTTTGCAGACTGAAGGTGCAGAGCCACCAGCACCTTGCTGTCAGCCTCCAAAGGCCTTGCTGGGTGCTGGGTGCCAGGGCAGCCAAGGGGCTGGAGGGAGGAGGAGGAGGAGGAAGAAGGTTCTGTATGTCCCTGTCTTACTTACCTGGCCAGTGCCTCTCCCACTCAGGGTCAGTCTGACTCCTTGCAGGGGCTGCAGGAGGGAAGGGGAAGCAGCAGTGGGACTGCCCTGCATCCCTCTACAGCCACGGAAGGAAGGACGGACACATGGACACAGATTTCATAGAATGCTAAAATGGTTTGGGTTGGAGGGACCTTAAAGCCCATTCAGTGCCACCCCCTGCCATGGGCAGGGACACCTTCCAAGTCCTGTCCAGGCTGGCCTTGGACACTTCCAGGGATGTGGCAGCCACAGCTTCTCTGGGAGCAGAGATGGATGTGGGGCAGCACTGTGGGATGTCCTGGGAGAGGCTGAGGATGTTCCCAGCAGGGGAGGGGTGATACTGCCTCTCCCTGGGTTTTTCCCCTGCCCACAGAGCTTCCAGTCCTTACAGGCAGAGGGACCTGTCCTGCAGTGGGGTTGGCTGTAGCTCGGGGTACAGCAGCTGGACAGAAGTTGGAATCAGGATGGGGATGGTGTTAGAGGGAAATTCTTATCCCCACCACCATCAGGGTTTGCTGAAGGACTCAAACCCTTCCAGCCAAGGAGCCTGCTCCGTTGGAGGTGGAAAGATCCACATCTCCATGGTTATGTCATAGAATCATGGAATCATTCAGGTTGGAAAAGCCCTGTAAGGTCATCGAGTCCAGTTCCCCCAGCACTGCCAAGGCCACCACTGACCCATGTCCCCAGGTGCCACATCCACACGGCTTTTAAATCCCTGCAGGGATGGTGACTCCACCACTTGCCTGAGCAGCCTCTGCCAGAGTTGGACAACTCCTTCAGTGAAGAAATTTTCCATCATATCCAACCTAAACCTCCCCTGAGGCAACTTTGAGGCCATTTCCTCTTGTGCTGTCTTAGCCTATTTGGCATTGAGCACAGTCCTGGCAGAGAGATTTCACAGGCTCATGAGCTGCGTGGCTTCACTTTGCTGGCAATCCCCAAAAGTGAGCAGCAACACCCAGAACCTGCAGAAAATAACCGAGGATCCGTGGGTGCTCCATGTGTTCCAGGGCTGCGAGTGTTTCCGTGGAGGAGGAGCAGCGCTGCTCGCTCCCCTCCCTGCCACAGGGACAGCACTGAGCTCATTATCGCGGACAACAACATCCCCAGGGGACCGATTTTTCCCTGGAAAAAAGAGCAGCCGGGCTCTGGAAAGTGCTGGCAGGCAGGGCTGAGCTGGCTGCCGGCCGGCCGGAGGTCTCGTGTCCCGCGGAGCCGAGCTCTGAAGTTTGTTGACGTCTTTCTCTCTCACCCTGCCGGAGGAGGTTGTGCAGCAGGAAAGCGGCTCAGCCGACATCCTCGCGGAGCTAAACGCGGCTTCCTGCCCCTCTGCCCGCCCCGGGACCACCGGGTCACAGCGGCACTCGCTGCAGGATGTGTCTGCAACGCCTCAAACAATAACCCCGCCAGCGCCGGACCCTCTCCTGCTCCGGCAGCTCGGGGGGAGGTGGAGACAGGAGATGCCACTTCCCACTCCAACCACAGCGCGTAAAATCGGGCTTCCCAAACCCCCCCCACACCTGGGGAGCAGCCGCCACCGCTGCTGATCCGGAGAAGCCACATGGAAGTGTGTTCCACCGGGGAAATGCGTATTTTCCATCCCAAATCCTCCCTATCCCAAGTCCCTCAGGGCTTGCAGCTCCTCTCCGGAGCAGGATTTGGCCCCAGCTGTGATGATGTGGTCCCTCCCCTGGCACTGACGGGTTTCTCTGCCTCTGTCCCACGCATCCTTTGGGGAATTAAGGTGTTTCATGCTGTTCACACATGGATTGTGCACCAGGTATTTGCACAGTGAAGGTAAATCCGCCTGCCCCGCTGGCATGTGGCTGAGCCACATTTTACTGCCACTGAGGAGCTGGGGATCACAACCCAAAAATCGACCTCAGCCCTCACAGCAGGGACATTTCTGCTGGTGACTGAGCAGTGAAACCCCTGCCCGAGCTGGGGTCCTGGGCAGGGTGTCACATTCCTGCTGCTGCTGAGCCGGATCAGGGAGCTCCGACACCTCCACCCATGGAGCCACCTGCTCAAGGGCACCTCCCTCCTGGCTGCCTGTCCCTTCCCTGCAGCTTCACTGTCCCCACACATGTCCCCTCCCTGCCACACGCAGGTCCTGCTGTCAGGGTGGGGTGTCCCACCCCAGCCATGGCAAGCAGAGCGTCCCCAACAGCGATGCTGTCACAGGGCTTGGTGTCACAAGATTGGTGTCAAGGGATCAGTGTCAATATCCAGGGTTTGGTGTCACAGGGTTCCTTGTTGCAGGGGGTGTTGTCACACCCTCGAAGCTGCGCTCGGTGCTGGGGGAGCAGGGCACAAACCTCAGCTCAAACCTCACTCCCGTCTCTCTCACACATTGGCAGCTGCTGGCAGCACCCACCGAGCTCCTTCCGGCCAAGCTGCTGCACACAGAGCAGCTGGGGTGGCTGGGGAGCTGCTGGGGTGGATGAGGAGCTGCTGGGGTGGATGAGGAGCTGCTGGGGTGGCTGGGGAGCTGCTGGGGTGGATGAGGAGCTGCTGGGGTGGCTGGGGAGCTGCTGGGGTGGATGAGGAGCTGCTGAGGTGGATGAGGAGCTGCTGGGCTGGATGTTCATTCGAGCAGCTGCTGCTCCTGTGCTCAAGGCTCCTCCTGGGCTAGGGCTGGGGCTCTGCTCAGAGAGTGCTCAAAACACCAGGACAGGGAACTGTCCCCTGCTTCAGTGGGGGAAGTTTGGTCTTTGCTCTGACGTTACCAACACAGTGGGTTCGGTTTTTTTCCTTCTTTTCCCAGGTGCAGTGAATGCAAAACCGTCTTCCACCGGGACTGCCACGCCCGGGCCCCGTCGTGCCCGCGCTGCGAGCGGCGGCAGCGGTACCAGCGGCAGCTGGAGGCCAGCACAGAGCCCAGCCCGTAGCCCCGCACTGACCTCGACACTGCCCTCGGGATGGGGATGGCGGGAGGGACGGAGCAGACCCCCCTGCCTGAGAGCCCGTCCTGCGCCTGGCCCCGCCCTGGGGACAGGGACAATGTGGGGTGGGTGCTCCTGCCCCAGGGAGGGACCTTCTGCCCACCCAGGGCTGAAGAAGGGGGCTGGAAAAATCCATCCCCCTTCACACTAACCGGGTGCTGTTCCTGCCACCCTCCTCGTGCCAATGTCCCCTCCCAGTGGAACCCAGCGGCTCTTCAGGGTGTCATCCCAGGATCCCAGTCAAGGGTGTGGAGAACTGACATTGATCAAAGCTCTAGTTTTTTAGGATACTGAAAACCGGTATTTTTTTACATGGGGGTTTTGCACAACTGAGCTGCTCTGGGTGGTGGACCCATGCAGGGAGGGGACAAAGTGACACTTGTGCCTTTAGGGACCTGCGTGCCCCAGGGGACTCTGGGTGCCCCGAGCATCTCCCGCTCAGAGAGCCCAGCCAGGGAAGAGCCGGGCCGCTCCTCCCCACCTGCTGCTGCTCATCCTCGGGAGAAATTTTATTTTCCTTTAACCCCTCCCCACGCAAAGAATAATTAAAGTCTATTTAACAACAAGTGACGTGATTTTTGAGTTTGCTTCTCTGCAGTGTGACCTCATCACAGTTTGAACCTGACACAGCATCTGTGGAAAGAGGGTTGGGAATGGAGATGCTGCCCGTCCCTTGTCCTCTGTCCTCCATCCTCCCTGCCCGTCCCCCATCCTCCCTGCCCATCCTCCAGGGTTTCGCTTGAGCAAGTGGTTGGGGGACCCTTCCCTATTTTCCTTCCCGGCTGCTCCCCACTGATGTCAGCCTCTCCCGTTGTTGTTTTCCCCACCACTCACGTGCTGGGACGACTTGGGACGTGCCCACCAACACAGCAGAACTCCCTGCGATGCGTGGGGACAAAAACCAGGGCAGGGCAGCTCTCGTGGGGCCCCCCTAATGGGGTCCCCATCCCACTGCCCAGGGAAGCCGTGCCAGATCCGGCAGCAGCGCAGATCCCGGCTGTGCCGTGGGGCTGGGCCCTTCCTGCGGCAGGAACCTCCCGAGGAGCCGTTTCCTCGTCGGGCGGCAGCGGGTCCCCTCCGCCACCGTCCCTTCCCGCCCGCCGAGGGGAGGAAAGGCGCCCCAGCACCCGCTGCTGCCGCCGGGGCCCGGGCACCCACCCCGCCCCGTCTCTCGTCGAGGCGGCGGCGGAAACCGGGCGAGTCGGGACCGGCCCGGCGCGGGCACGAGCGGCACCGCGGGCGCGCCCCCGCCCCAGCGCCGGCCGCAGGTGAGAGCGGGGCTCGGGGGCTCGGGGGCTCGGGGGCTCGGGGGGCTCGGGGGGCGGCGCCTCGGGGCCTTCGGGGGCTCAGCGACTTTTGGCTCGGTGCCTTTGGGGTCTCGGGCGCGGTGGCCAGGATGGTGGCGGTGACCCCAGGGCTGTTCCAGCAGGTTCGGGCGGTTTGCGGCGCGGCCGCGGAGGGCGGGAGCTCCGCGGGGACCCCGAGGGAGCCGAGCTGGGGGTTCCTCGGCCCAGGAGGGCTCGGGCGCTGCCGTCACCCTTTCCCTGCCCCGTGTCCCGCAGGCGGAGGCGCGGGGAGGCCATGGAGGCGGCGGGGCCGGCGGAGGAGGCGCTGGTGCTGGTGGAGTACGGCTTCGAGTACCGCGCCAAGGACGGCACCTTGGTCTCCATCAAACCCAACGAGCGCTATGTGCTGCTCAAACGCACCAACCCGCACTGGTGGCACGTCCGCAGGAGCGGGGACGCCCGGCCCTTCTACATCCCGGCCCAGTACGTCAAGGAGCTGCCGCCCATCGCCGCCCCAGCCCCGCTGGACCCCCCGCCATCGGGACATGCTGCGACAGAGCCGGCCGCGCTCGTCCCTCAGCCCCCGACGGCCTACGAGTATCGGTTCATCGGCGCCGCCGAGCCGGGGGAGCCGGCAGGAGGGTGCCCGGTGCCCCGCAGGGACTCGGTGCTGCAGAGGGACTCGGTGTCCAAGAGAGACTCGGTGCCCAGGAGGGACTCGGTGCCCAGGAGGGACTCCGTGCCCCGCAGGGACTCGGTGCCCAGGAGGGACTCAGTACCCAGGAGGGACTCACCGCCATCACTCAGCTCTTTCCGCGTCCTCCCGGGGCTGACCCCACACCCCGCTGAGCCTGTGAGACCTTCGCACTCCCTGGATGACCTGGCGCGGGTGACACCGGCAGCACGCAGTGCCACTGCCGTGGGGGCACGCGGGGACCCCCCAGGACACGCTCGCCCTCTCGGGAAGAGCCGCTCCGAGACCCTCTGCGCCTCCGGCAAGGACAGGGACGTGGCCAGGAGGTGGCCGGGGGCCGGCCCCGCGGCTCAGGTACGGTGACATCGCCACTGCTGTCCCCAAAAGCTGCGCTCGGGGGCGGGTTAGCGGCGGGGGGTGTCGAGCCTGGGCCCCTCGACTGATTCGGTGGCCGTGTTCACCCACCACGACCCTGTGACCCCCAGCACGGTGTGGTGACACCCCGGCACTGCCGCCACTGCTGGGACCCCCCACGTCTCCCCACTACGGGACAAACTTACAGGTGACGCCATCACAAGGGTTTGCCAGAATTAACCATTTCGGGGGTGTGAGTGACCCCCCCCGCACACCCTCAGGGACACAAGGACCCCCCCCGCACACCCGCCACCCTCAGCCCCCTGGCCCGTGCCTCAGTTCCCCACCCTCATGGGCACCCTTGGGCTATCCCAGCCCCCCACTCTGCAGAACCCCGTGGTCCCTGGGGCGAGGGGATGCTCGGTGTCACCCAGGGAGGCTTTGGAGTGTCCCCCTCAGGTTCCCAGAGCGTTCTGGGAGGAGAGGAGGCACGAAGGGGTTAACAGGGAAGCGCGGCAGCTCCTCCCTGCCGGGGCGGGAGCCTCACCTGGGTGCAGCACCCATTGACCGAGGTGGGTGCTGGGTGCACCCCGGCACAGGCCAGCGCCCCGACACCCCAAACCCACGCTCACCCCACACCAGTAAGTAGCAAAGGGCTCTGCCTGGCACCCCCTGGGCTGCACCTCCCCGGAGGGGGCACCCAAGGGTGGGGCTGCCCCCCGGCCACTCACCTGCCACCAACACGGGCTGGGGTACCCAGGGCGAGACAGTGACAGCAGAGGGGTGGGTCCCATGACCTTGTGCCCTCCTCACTTGCCCCTGAGCACCTCACTTTGGAGTAACCCCAGGCACCTGGAGCACCCCGAGCCTGGGTGTCCCCCACTTCAGGCGGGGCTGGAGGGATTGTGCCACCTGGGGGAATTGCTGGAGGACGTGGGGTGTTGGTGGGTGGTGGGGCACCCCATTTTCCACCCTGTGCCCTTGGCTGTGCCCTTTGCACACTTAAAGCCAATGACCCCCCCTCTGGGGGTGACCCAGCACAGTCCCCAACCCCGGTGCCACCACAGGAGCGTTTCCCTTCCCTGCCCAAATCCAACCAGTGCCAAAACCATCCGGCATCGGGCATGGCGGGAGCATGGCAACCTCGGTCCTGCCACCATCTGCAGCCCCCACCCATGGCACGGGCTGGGATGGGGTGGGGTGGGGTGGGATGATCCCAGTGTTGTGGGGAACGCAGCAGCCCCAGATCAGCTTCCCCTGGCGCAGTGTGACACCAGGTGGGCCACCCGAAATTTGGGTGGGGGAGAGAATCCCAGTGCGGCTCCTGCTCAGCATCATCCTGGAGCAGCAGCCCCTGCTCGCTTGGCCTTGGCTTTGCCGGAGCGGGCAGGTTGTGGATGGTGGGTGACAACAGCCCCAGGAGGAGCCAGTTCCGCCCCGGGCGTCTCTTCCGCTCCCCGAGCCCCGGCAGGAAGCGCGGTGGGTGCAGGGCCCGGCTCAGGGCGCCGGCGGCGTCACCGGAGCCTGGCGGTGTCCCCACGGCTGTCCCCACCCTGGTGCCCCCCATGCTGCCCCGCTGTCACCGCCATGGGTGACCAGGCACCCGGGGGCCTGCAGCGGGCCCGGAGCAGGGCGTTGCAGCTGCTGCACTTGGGGAAGGTAGGCAGCACCCAAGGGTGCACCCAGCCGGGGGACAGGGGGGTGTTTTGGGGTCTCCCCTCACCAAGCTCCGCCTTGGGGGTTTATGGGCACCGGTGGGTGCCACAATGCCCGTCCCAAAGCAGGGAGGGGCACTCAGCCCCCTCCCCCAGCAGTGAGAAACCCCCAGGGATGCACCCATGGGAGAGAGGGAGGTGCTGGGTGGGCTCTGTGCCTGGGATCCCCCATTGCCACCCCCATGTCCCTCATCCCCAGGAGGAGGGTGGACCCCTCCCGGTGGCTTCTGGCCCTGCCCACCATGGTGGGGGGGTCGTGGGGAAATGGGGGGAGGCTGAGGGGTGTCACGGAGCTGCTGTCCCACTCTGATCCAGGGTGTCCCCAAGGACAGTGTACCCACCCCGTCACCTCCCTTGGGTGGAGGCAGGGCTGGAGTTGGGACCTTTGTCCCCTGCAGCCATTTTACTCAGGCTGTAAAATCAAAGGGTGACAGGAGGGGGTTCCCTGCTGGCAGCACCCTCCTGGTCCCAGGGGACACATCCCCTTACCCCAGACATCCCCACGGGTAGGAGTCAGCCAGGCTGGTGCTGGGGATGCTATTTTGGGATGTGGTGATGGCACTGTCTGGTTTGGCATCCGGCTCTGGGCGGGACGCCAGGGCTGTGGGTGCTGAAAGTGTCCAGGGCACAGGTGATGAGGGTGCTGGGGTGCAAGTGTGGGTGAGGTGGGCGCGAGTTTTGGGGTGCTGTTGGTGGGGAGGTGGGAACGAAGGCTGGGGGCACAGGGGATGAGCAGGTTGGAAGTGTTGGGACCGCAGGTGTCAGTGCAGAGGTTTGGGGTGTTCATGGTTTGGGTGCCAGTGGTGTGGGTGCTGCACAGAGCAGGTGATGCAGGTACCAGTGATGTGGGTGCCAGTGATGCAGGTGCTGTATGCAGGGTTCCAGTGGTGCAGGTGTGGATGATGCAGGTACCAGTGATACAGGTGCTGCATGAGTGGGTACCAGGACACAGGTGTTGATGATGTGGGTGACATGGGCACCAGTGATGCAGGTACTGAATCAGATGCAGTGACACAGGTACCAGTGGTGCAGGTGCTGCTGCATGTGCTGCATGCAGTGGGTCGTGCAGGTGCCAGGGACGTGGTGCTGGTTGTGAGGCTGCTGCCAGCAGCAGGTGACACAGGCAGCAGTGACACAGCTGCTGGCACTGGGGATCTCGGTGTCCCTCATGTGCTCATCCCTGTGTCAGTGGGTGTTGTATTGCACTAAGTACTTTTGTTATATTTGCACTGGGTCTTTTGGGTTCTATATGTGTAAATCCACACAAAATGTTGCATAGCACTGCCTTTCCCAGAAATCCCTGCACGCTCCTCACCTGGCACCACCTGTGTCTCACCTCCCCCTGGGTCAGCCCCCATTGACCCCTCACCTCCCCCCTCCCCTTTCCCAAAGGGCACAAAACCACTCCCAGCCACGTGCTCGGGCTCTCACTCTCCTCAGGACTCCAAGGTGTAGGTTCTGCATTAAACTCTGGGACTGTTCCTGGGACTAAGAGCACCTTTTGTCTTTTGTCTTGGTCCTTGTCTCAATTTCCCCTCTGAGGATTCAGTGCCAGCCTGGCAGGACACTCATGGGTGCTCCCTGCCCCACTTTGGGTGCTGTGGGTGCCCCTCTCCACCTCCTGGCCTCCTACACCCCATCACTGGCACCTTCTGCCCCACACTTCTGGGGGCCCAGGCAGGGGGGTGACCCCAGCAGCCAGGGCAGGATCCAACTCCTGGCCACCCGGACCCCACAGTGGGGACACCCCAGGAACGCCATCCCAGCGGCAGCAGTGACACATCCGTGTTCCCCCAGGCACACAAGGAGTCACAGGAGACACCCGACCCCATCTACCTCAACATCCAGGAGCTGCGGGAGGAGGCGGCCGCCGGCAGCTCGGCCCCGGAGGAGCCTGGCGGCTCCGTGTCGGACTGGGAGACGCACACGGACGCGGAGAGCGGACGTTTGTTTTATTATAACCCGGTGACGGGCGAGACCACGTGGGATTGTCCCGTGGGGCAGGATGGAGTGAGTCCCGCCGCCTCTCCCGCCTCCTCGCTCGCACACAGCCCGGAGCTTCCCGAGTGGGAACAGCACGTGGATGAAGGGAGCGGGCAGACTTTCTTCTATAATTCGGTGACAGGTGAGACGTCGTGGGAGCCCCCGGCTGCGGGAGACACAGGCAGCCCCCAGGAGATGCACCCTGGGGGGACGCGGTACGGGCCCCTGGAGCAGAGGGTGAGCACCCGGCGAGGCGTGGGGGTGGGCTTGGGCTGGGGGCAGAGACAGGGATGGGAATGGAGATGGAAAAGGGATGGGATGGAAATGGAGATGGAGACTGGAGAAAGGTGTGGGAGATGCAATGGAGATGGAGATTGAGATGGAGATGGGAACAGATGGCAATGGAGATGAAGATGGACACGGGTATGGATACAGGGGTGTAAGAAAGGATAAGAATGCAGATGGAAACAGGGATGGGATGGAAATGGAGGCAGAGCTGAAGATTGAGAAGGGACGGGAGATGCAATGGAGATGAATATGGAAACAAAGACAGAGATGGGAACAGATACAGGGATGTAGAGAGGGAGGGGAATGGAGATGGAAACAGGGATGGGATGAAGATGGAGTGATGAAGTTGGAGATGGGAGACAGGGATGGGAGTGAAGATGAAGGTGCAGATGAAGATGGGAATGGATACTGGGATTGAGATGAAGGTGGAAACAGGAATGGGAAAGGAGATGGAGACAGGGATTGAGATGGAGATGGGAATGGAGACAGAGATGGGAGTGGAGATGATGGAGATGGGGCAGCCTCCACCTGGATGAGCAGCACAGGGATGCAGATCTCTTGGGTGGGCCAAGATCTTCAACTGTCTCTTCTCTCCAGCCACCCACTCCAGAAACGGATTATCCCGACCTGTCTCCAGATGAGCTGGAGTGTTATCCTGAGGAGGACTATTCGCCCGTGGGCTCCTATGATCAGGGGGCCTCTCTCTGCCTGTCCCCGAGGCGCCCCGAGGAGCTGGGCTCACCCCCGGGCTGGTACGGGCACGGCCACGCTGAGGGAATCACGTTCTACCCCGAGCACTTCGGCCCTGACACGGTACGGGATGGGGATGGGAACAGGGATTGGGACAGGGTTGGGGTTGGGGATGGGGACAGGGAAAAGGACTGGGAATGGAGGATGAACACAGGGATAGGAACTAGGCTGGGGACAGGGATGGGTTATGGATAAGGGCAGGGTCAGCCGTGGGGATGGGGACAGGATCAGGGACAAAGATGCAGACAGAGGTGACTGCCAGGGATGAACATCCTCACAAGGCCACAGAGCAGGGGTTACAGGGGCTCTGGGGTGCCGGGGGGGCACAGCACAGCCCCCTCCTGGCAGGGGCCCCTTGGGCATCACCTGACCCCTCCCTGCCCAGGTGCCATCGGGCAGCCGCCACGAGCGGGCCAGCAGCGGCTCCAGCCAGGACAGCGGGCTCTTCGCCTGGCACGGCGCCGTGTCACCGGCACCAGGCAGCAAGGAGGAGAAGGTGAGCGCCCAGGGAGGGGCACCCAGCCTGCCCTCACCCCAGCAGCAGCGAGAGCAAGGGGCAAATCTGACATCCCCACTTTCACTTTCCAGTTTAAATGCCTGGAAAAAGCCGGAGTGCTCAACCGGACCAAGACACTGGACAGAGGGAAGCGGCTCCGGTAAGAACATCCCGGTGTCCCCTGCCCCTGGAGACAGGAGTCCAGCAGGGGGAAGGAGCTGTGCTATCCCACTGCGTGACCCCTGCTCTCCTCCCCAGGAAGAACTGGAGCTCCTCCTGGACGGTGCTGGAAGGGGGAATCCTCACTTTCTTCAAGGACTCCAAGCACTCAGCTGCCAGTGCCTTGGTAAGAGCCCCCAATGGCCTTGGGGCAGGGCAGCTCCCATGGGATGGAACCAGCACCCATGGGACTGGGTCAGCACTCATGGGACAGGGCCAGCACCCATGGGACTGGGTCAGCACCCATGGGATGGAACCAGCACCCATGGGACAGGGCCAGCACCCATGGGACTGGACAAGGACTCAGAGGATGCAGCCAACACATGCAGGATGGGGGCAGCACCCAGAAGGAACACGGCGCTGGCCTCACCTCTGGGGTGGGGGTTCAGGGCTCTGCCCAGGGGGTGCAGAGGCTCTTGGGGAAGGGGGACCATGGCCTGCACCCACAGCATGGGGCCGGCATCCGCAGGATGGGACCAGCATCTGTAGAGCAGGACAAGGATCCACAGGATGGGGTTGAAGCTGCAGGATGGGACCAGCACCCGTAGATGAGGCTGACACCCAGGGGACAGGGCAAGCACCCACAAAACGGCACAGTGGGGGGGAATCAGCACTTGAGGGATGGGACCAGGACCCACAGGGCAGGGCAGGTGCCCTGCACAGGGACCCCAGCACTGGGTCGTGTCCACTCAGCCCCCAGCACACACGCACTCCCTGCAGGGAGTGTCGGAGCACCCGGAGCTGGTGGGAGCCAGCAGGAGGAAGCAGAGCCGGCCCCAGTCCCCCCCCCCGGGGCCAGCCCCACCCCGCAGTGCTCAGCAGCTGCCGCTGGAAGCAGAAGTTGCCGTGGGTCTTGCAACACCCTGCGGTGACGGCGGGCGGGAGGGGAAAACAGGGAACCCACAGCTGGGGGGGGCAGTGCCGGCCTCACCTCGGGGCTTCAGGGCTCTGTCGGGGGGTGCAGAGGCTCTTGGGGCAGGGGGACCGTGGCCGAAGCACCCCAAAACCCGGGGCATGGGGAGAAGCTGTGGGTCTGATGCTCTCCCACTGCAAAATTCCCCTCCTCGGGGGGAGCCACCCTCTCCCCTCCTGCAGTGACACTGAGAGGGACCCCAAAGCTGGAGCCCCTCGGGGTCCCTGGGGAGGACTGGGAATGTCCCTTGAGGTGATGGCAGCCTTAGGACCTGGCTGTCCCCAAGCTGGTGGCCATGACCCTCACCCCAGCACAGCAGTTCCATGTCCTAGTCCTGCAGAGACCATAGGAGGAGACAGAGGGGTCCCACAGAGAACATCTGGCAGCTTTGCCTTCCTGGAGGAGGGCAGCCCAGCAGCATCCCGGTGTCCCTGTCCCCTCTGGGCACGTGTCACCCTCATCCCCTTGTCCCCACAGAGGCACCCCAGCACCCTGACCACCCCCGAGCACACGGTGGAGCTGCGCGGGGCCTCCCTCACCTGGGCCGGCAGGGACAAGTCCAGCAAGAAGAATGTCCTGGAGGTGAGCAGGTGACAGCACGAGGGACACTGCTCACAGCCCGGGGTCCACACGTGGCCCACAGGGAAATGCCACACCTGCCCAGTCCATCCCAGCAGTGGTGCAGGGGATGGAAGTGGGGACACTGGGGACGTGCCAGGGTGGGAGGGAGTCCAGGGACACTGCACCGGGTCACTGTCCCCTTCTGATGGGCACGGAGGGGTCACCAAGGGACATCGCGGCTCCCAGAGGGGCTTTGCACAGGGAGGAGCCGCTCCAGCTCCCCGGCAATCGGCACCGTCTGCTGTCGTCGGGGCTGGCGCCGGGCTCAGCCACATCCTGGTTCCCAAATCCGAGCGGTTGCGGCAGCCCCGTGCCCTTTCCCTGACCTTTGCCTGTTGCTCCGGCAGCTGAGGACGCGGGAGGGCTCGGAATTCCTCATCCAGCACGACTCGGAACAGATCATCACCGCCTGGCACAGGGCCATCGCCGACAGCATCGGCCGGAGGGTGAGCAGGGCCCCCCCGCCCCGCGGCCGCCCTGGGGCCGGGCCCCCGCCTCTGACGGTGCCGCTTCCTTAGGGCTCCGACATCCCCGGAGAGGAGGAGGCCGAAATTCGGGCTGAGTTCGGCTCCCGGGAGAGGCTGGCGGGCGGCGAGGAGAGGAGGGCAGGTGAGCACCGGGACGGGCACGGGGATGGGCGCCCACCCTGCGCGTCCCCGGCGGTGGGACGAGCCCCGGTGGGACCCTCGGGATGGTGCTGATTTGTGCCGTGTCCCCGCCAGCGGCCGGGCAGGTGACGGGCAGTGCCGAGAGTGACACCAACAGAGTCCGGAACAAACTCCGCAAGTTCCTGCAGAGGCGGCCGACGCTGCAATCCCTGCGGGAGAGGGGCTACATCAAGGGTGGGTGTGGGGGGCTGGATCAAGGATGCGTGCTGGGATGAGGGTAAATCCTGAGTGGGTGCTGAGATGGACTGCCAGGGTAGGGCCTGTCAAGGGTGGGTGCTGGAGTGGGCCCGAGCCCCTCGGGATGTCTCCAGGCTGGAGGGAGGGTGGGGACGGGCAGGGATGGAGCTGGGACAGGCAGGGATGGAGCTGGGACAGGCAGGGATGGAGCTGGGACAGCCAGAGATGGAGCTGGGACAGGCAGAGATGGAGCTGGGACAGGCAGGGATGGAGCTGAGACAGGCAGAGATGGAGCTGGGACAGGCAGAGATGGAGCTGGGACAGGCAGGGATGGAGCTGGGACAGGCAGAGATGGAGCTGGGACAGGCAAGGATGGAGCTGGGACGGGCAGGGATGGAGCTGGGACAGCCAGAGATGGAGCTGGGACAGGCAGGGATGGAGCTGGGACAGCCAGAGATGGAGCTGGGACAGGCAGGGATGGAGCTGGGACAGCCAGAGATGGAGCTGGGACAGGCAGGGATGGAGCTGGGACAGGCAGGGATGGAGCTGGGACAGGCAGAGATGGAGCTGGGACAGGCAGGGATGGAGCTGGGACAGGCAGGGATGGAGCTGGGACAGCCAGAGATGGAGCTGGGACGGGCAGGGATGGAGCTGGGACAGCCAGAGATGGAGCTGGGATAGCCAGGGATGGAGCTGGGACAGCCAGAGATGGAGCTGGGATAGCCAGGGATGGAGCTGGGACAGGCAGGGATGGAGCTGGGACAGCCAGAGATGGAGCTGGGACAGGCAGGGATGGAGCTGGGACAGGCAGGGATGGAGCTGGGACAGGCAGGGATGGAGCTGGGACAGGCAGGGATGGAGCTGGGACAGGCAGGGATGGAGCTGGGACAGCCAGAGATGGAGCTGGGACAGGCAGGGATGGAGCTGGGACAGCCAGAGATGGAGCTGGGACAGCCAGAGATGGAGCTGGGACAGGCAGGGATGGAGCTGGGACAGCCAGGGATGGAGCTGGGACAGGCAGGGATGGAGCTGGGACAGCCAGAGATGGAGCTGGGACAGGCAAGGATGGAGCTGGGACAGGCAGGGATGGAGCTGGGACAGGCAAGGATGGAGCTGGGACAGGCAAGGATGGAGCTGGGACAGCCAGAGATGGAGCTGGGATAGGCAAGGATGGAGCTGGGACAGGCAAGGATGGAGCTGGGACAGGCAGGGATGGAGCTGGGACAGGCAAGGATGGAGCTGGGACAGGCAGGGATGGAGCTGGGACAGGCAAGGATGGAGCTGGGACAGGCAGGGATGGAGCTGGGACAGGCAGAATGGAGCTGGGGCAGCCAGAGATGGAGCTGGGACAGGCAGGGATGGAGCTGGGACAGGCAAGGATGGAGCTGGGACAGGCAGGGATGGAGCTGGGACAGGCAGGGATGGAGCTGGGGCAGCCAGAGATGGAGCTGGGACAGCCAGGGATGGAGCTGGGACAGCCAGAGATGGAGCTGGGACAGGCAGGGATGGAGCTGGGACAGGCAGGGATGGAGCTGGGACAGGCAAGGATGGAGCTGGGATAGCCAGGGATGGAGCTGGGACACCGGGTTGAGTGACCAAGCCCAGCCCTGACCCAACATCTTGGTGATGGGCTCGGGCGTGTCCCATCACCTCCAGCCACCCGGTGAGACACTCCTATGGGAACAAGACCTTCTGTCCCCAAGCCTGTCCCCCACTAGCCCCGCTCCTGGTGTCCCCTGGCCGTGCTCATGCCCCTGCTGTGTTCCTAGACCAGGTTTTTGGCTGCTCGCTGCTGGCGCTGTGTGAGCGGGAGCGGGGCACGGTGCCACACTTTGTCCTGCAGTGCATCTGGACCGTGGAGAGGAGAGGTACTGCCCTGGGGACAGGGACAGCCTGGGCCACTGGGGTGGGGAGATGGGGACAGCTCCGGGGACAGTCCAGATGGGAAGTTCAGGTGTTCCTTGGAAGCCTAGTGCTGGCTGCTGTGGGCACCAACACAGCTGTACCGGTCACTGTCACCTTGTGCCACCTGGCTGTGGGCATCCTCTGGGGGACAGCAGGGGCACTGGAGTGTCCTCAGAAGTGCCTCATGTCCCATCCCAGCGTGGATTGTTTAACTGGGAGCTTTCCCCCATCTCTATCTGCCCAGGTCTGGACATTGATGGGCTGTACCGGGTCAGTGGCAACCTGGCCACCATCCAGAAACTGCGCTACAAGGTGGAGCACGGTACGGTCACCCGTGGTGACAGTGGGGGACAGTGGGGTATAACCCCCCTTCAGGGGCAGAGGGACAGGGCTGGGGAGGGGGCAGCTGGGGACCCCCACCCGTGCCTGGGGCTCTGGACACACCTGAGATGCTGCCCCACCTCCAGACGAGCAGCTGGACCTGGATGATGGGCGCTGGGAGGACATCCACGTTGTCACCGGGGCGCTGAAACTCTTCCTGCGGGAGCTGCCCGAGCCGCTCGTCCCCTTCAGCCACTTCGACAAATTCATCGCTGCCATCAGTGAGGGACAGGGACAGGGACAGGGATGGGGTGGGATGGGGTGGGATGGGATGGGATGGGATGGGATGGGATGGGATGGGATGGGATGGGATGGGATGGGATGGGATGGGATGGGACAGGACGAGGATGAGATGAGATGAGATGAGATGACAGAATGAGATGGGGATGGGGATGGGGATGGGGATGGGGATGGGATGGGGATGGGGAAGGGATGGGATGGGATAGGTATGGAATGGGTACAAGGATGGGGTTGGAAGGGGATGGGAGGGATACCAGAATGGGAACTGAGATGGAATGAATTTGGGATGGGGAATGGTATAAGGATGGGGTTGGGGACAGGAACGAGATAGAAAAGGGATGGGAATGGAGACGGGATTTGGGACAGGGGGTGGTGATGGAGATGGGATGAGGATGGGGACGAGGATGGGGACAAGGATGGGGACAAGGATGGGAATGGAGGTGAGGACAGGGATGCTGTGACTGCTGGAGCTAGCACCCCACCGTGCCCTCCCTCCCTGGCAGAGATCCAGGACCCGTCCCTGCGGGGCCGCTGCATCCGGGACCTGGTGCTGTCCCTGCCACCCGCCCACCATGACACCATGAAGGTCCTTTTCCGCCACCTCTGCAGGTGACAACCCCTTGTTCCCCCAAACCCAGCCCGGCGCAGGAAGGCAGAACACGACTCTGGGGACAGGCCCCGGGGTCGGGGCCGTGCTGGTGACACCGCTGTCCCCACAGGGTGGTGGAGCACAAGGAGGAGAACCGCATGTCGGTGCAGAGCGTCGCCATCGTCTTCGGCCCCACGCTGCTGCGGCCAGCCAGCGAGGAGGGCAACATGGCCATGCACATGGTCTTCCAGAACCAGGTGGTGGAGCACATCCTCAACCACTATGGATACATCTTCCCAGAGGGATAAACCCTGGGGACACGCGCGGGGGCAAGCCCAGCAGTGGGGACTTGATGGAGCAGCGTCTCCAGGAAGGACTTGGCCAAGTGTCACCTCGGTGGTGGCTCCGTGAAGGGCAGCGTGGTGACCCGGCTCGAGGCAGGGGCAGCCCAGTGGGTGCCCCTTGGCCACCCTGTCCCAGCAGGGGGTGGAGCCCAGGGGGTGCGTGGGGCTCGGTGGGGTCCCCGTGGTCAGTTTTGCCCTGCAGTGCCCAGCTGGCCGAGGTGGCATTCCCGGGGTGGGAGCAGGGAGTGTCCAGTGCCCTCTGGACGGTGGCACCGGCGGGTGGGCAGGGAGAGGCCGGGCAGGGCCGTGGCTGGAGCCCCCCGGCCCGTTCCCCAATAAAGAGCCCACTCACACAAGGGTGAGGTGTTGCTGGCAGGACATGGGGACATCCCAGGGACGTGGGTGGCACAGCAGGGGCTCAGTGCTTCTTGGTGACCCCTGGGGACACCACGTGGCCTTTGTACCCCATGAGGATGAGGTGACCTGAGACTGCAGGACATGTCAGTGACGTGGGACACCATTCCTGGGTGGCATCACCAAACTCTGTGCCACCACAAATGTCACCACAGACAGTGAGACGTGCTGAGAGCCACACGGTCATGGGACATGAGTTCCATCACCCAGGGCCACCTCCTGGCAGGGGGAGCACTTTGGGTCACGATGGGGATGGGCTGGGACACAAGCAGGATTGCAAAAAGGATGGCAAGGGACATGACTGAAGTGCTTTGGGACATAATGGGGACAATCAAGTGTGGCAGGGACACGAGGAGGAGGTGTGGGGACATGGGACCCACGTGTCCCTGGCTTTGAAACGCAGCCAGGACAGCACAGGGCAGCAGTTTGGGACACAGGGATGGCTGGGGTACAGAGGGGACACTTGGTGACACAGCGAGGGCACTTTGGGGTGTGGTGGGGATGTGTGGGGATGCAATGGGGCCAAGTTGGGCTGCAGTGGGGACACTTTGGGGTGCACTGGGGTCATTTTGGGCCACAAGGATTTTCAGGACACAAAGGAAAACCTCAGGAGTGCAGGGATGGTGGTTTGGGACACCATGGGGACAATGTGGGACGCAACTGGGACGCTTTGGGACACAAGGGGACTCAGCCGGGGACGGGAAAGGGGCTGTTTGGAATGCAGGGGGGAAATCTGGGGGCACAAGGGGATAACTTGGGGGACAAGACAATGCTTCGAGGGTGCAGCAGGGACACTTTGGGACAGAACAGAGCCTGTGTGGGACACACTGGGGCCGCTTTGGAGCGCAAGGAGGTACTTTGTGACAAGAGGGGATTCTTGAGGAGTGCAGTGGGAGCGCTTCGGGACATTCGGGGACACTTTGGGGTGCACGGGACGCACTTTGAGAACTTTGGGAGGAGCAGGGGACCCTCGGGGCGCTGCGGGGCGGGAGGGGGGCGGTGCCGGGGGCAGAGCCCGGCCGATCCCCGCTCCCTCCCCGCTCCCATCCCGATCCCACCCCGCTCCCTCCCCGCTCCCGGCCCCGCTCCGCGCCCCCCGCCCGGCTCCATCTTGTTCGCGGCCGCCGCGGAGCCGCTCCAGGTGCGGGGGGAGCCGGGAGGGATCGGGGGGATCCGGGAGGGTGGCAGGGACCCACCGAGGGAGCTGGGAGGGGATCTTCTGCCCGGGACCCCCCCAGCCATCCCTCAACCCCCCACGGGACCCCAGGCGCTGTAGAGGGCCCCTGGGAGCCATCCCTCCCATAGAGCCGTGCCGGGACCCCCACCCCCACCTCGGGACCCCCGGAGCGACCCCCAGGGCCAGGACCCCGTGCCCCCCCCGGCAACCGGGACTCTGCGACCCCCAGCCAGATCCCCCCCAGACAAACACCCCCGGGTCCCCCCTCCAGCGACCCCCTCAGACAGTCACAGAGTCCCCTGCGCCCACGAAAAAGCAAAGCCCCCCTAACAGACCCACTCAGCTGCTCATCCCCCCTCACGGAACTTCACGGGACCCCCAGCACCCTCCAGCAGCTCCCACTCCCCCCCCCCAGACCCTCACCGGGACTCCCCGGACACCCCCCCAGCAGCAGCCCCCCCCTTTTCACATCCTCACAGTGCCCTCCCAGCAGCAACCCCCCCACTCCCAGGACCCCCCCCAAACCCCCCGGCAGTGACCCCCTCTCCCAGCGCCCCCCCAGACTCCCCCCTCGGTGCCAGGTCCCACCTTCCCTGGTGCTGCCCGGGCAGGGAAGGCGGGACAGGGACACCCCCGGGGGCTGGGGGCGGTGCTGGGGACACTTTGGGGGGCCTGAGGACACTTTGGGGGCACTGGGGACACCCCCAGGGCTGTGCCCCCCGCCCCCCAGGACCGGGCACCAGGGGGTTACAGCAAAAGCAGCTTTGGCAGCCAAAATCCCTCTTAAGGCTTTAATCGCAGTGAGAAAGTGGCCGAGGGGGGGGGGCGGGGGGGCACCCTGTCCCCCCCTCACTGTCCCCAGCCCTGTGGGGTTGCAGGGACAAGTGCAGCCGGGCTGGAAATTTAAGCCAAATCCCTAAACCTGGCTTAAAATTCAATGGGATTTAGGGGAGAAAGCAAAAAAAAAAAAAAAAAAAAAAAAAAAAAAAAAAAAAAAAAAAGGGTGGAGGGTGGGGGTAGGAGGGGAGCGGTGGGGCTGGAGGGTTTCGGGGGGCCCATCCTGCACCCCCCCCGCCCTTAGAGGGGGGCCCCGGTGTGAGTCAGGGGGCGAAGGTCGGCGCCGGCCGTGTTGGCACACCCGGCACGGAAGTGGCACCGTCCCCGCGTGTCCCCGTGTCCCGCCCGCCCCGCGGTGCCTCCCGGCTGGAGCAGGTAGGGAGGGCAGCGATGGAGCCCCCGGCCCGCGGGGTGGGCACCGGGGAGGATCCCCCCCGCAGCAGGGGGACCCGGCAGGGACGCCCAGCCCGTCGGTGTGTGGGGACATGGGGTCCCCTGGGCCTGGTATGGCCGGTGTCCTGCTGGCCGTGGGGACAGGGACACACAGGCGCTGCTGCTGCAGCGGGCGTGGCTCGGGGGTCCCCGTGGCCCAGCTGGGATCAGATTGGGGGGATCCCCATGGAAAGGGGCCTCTGGAGGCCCACATGACCCCATAGGAACCAGAACTGGAGGTGTCTCCTGAGGGACCAGGCTCTGGGAGACCCCGTGGCCCTGTAGGGAAAGGCCTTGGGGGTCCCTGTGGCCCCACAGGGACAGGAACTCTGGGGTCCCTATAGGGATCGGTCCCTGGGGTCCCCATGGCCCCATAGGGACAGGAACTCTGGGATCCCTATAGGGATCAGTCTCTGGGGTCCCCATGGCCCCATAGGGACAGGAACTCTGGGATCCCTATAGGGATCGGTCCCTGGGGTCCCCATGGCCCCACAGGGACAGGAACTCTGGGGTCCCTATAGGGATCGGTCTCTGGGGTCCCCATGGCCCCATAGGGACAGGAACTCTGGGATCCCTATAGGGATCGGTCCCTGGGGTCCCCATGGCCCCACAGGGACAGGAACTCTGGGATCCCTATAGGGATCAGTCTCTGGGGTCCCCATGGCCCCACAGGGACAGGAACTCTGGGGTCCCTATAGGGATCGGTCCCTGGGGTCCCCATGGCCCCATAGGGACAGGAACTCTGGGATCCCTATAGGGATCAGTCTCTGGGGTCCCCATGGCCCCATAGGGACAGGAACTCTGGGATCCCTATAGGGATCGGTCCCTGGGGTCCCCATGGCCCCACAGGGACAGGAACTCTGGGATCCCTATAGGGATCAGTCTCTGGGGTCCCCATGGCCCCACAGGGACAGGAACTCTGGGATCCCTATAGGGATCGGTCCCTGGGGTCCCCATGGCCCCATAGGGACAGGAACTCTGGGATCCCTATAGGGATCGGTCTCTGGGGTCCCCATGGCCCCACAGGGACAGGAACTCTGGGGTCCCTATAGGGATCAGTCTCTGGGGTCCCCATGTCCCCACAGGGACAGGAACTCTGGGATCCCTATAGGGATCGGTCCCTGGGGTCCCCATGGCCCCACAGGGACAGGAACTCTGGGATCCCTATAGGGATCGGTCTCTGGGGTCCCCATGGCCCCACAGGGACAGGAACTCTGGGGTCCCTATAGGGATCAGTCTCTGGGGTCCCCATGTCCCCACAGGGACAGGAACTCTGGGATCCCTATAGGGATCGGTCCCTGGGGTCCCCATGGCCCCACAGGGACAGGAACTCTGGGATCCCTATAGGGATCAGTCCCTGGGGTCCCCATGGCCCCAGAGGGAAATGCTCTGGGGGTCCCCATCAGGGTCAGGCTCTGGGGGTCTCCATGTCCCCACAGGGACAGGGCTGTGGGTGGGGGTCCCCAGAAGGACACCCTCTGGGGGTGCCCACCCCCTCTACAGCCCAGGCCTTGCTCTCCTGATCCCAGCCCCTGTCCCCGTGTCCCCATGGCCATGGTGAGGGGATGAGGGCAGCCCCCCAAATCCTGCTGCACACCCCACAGGTGACACTGAAAGATCCCGGGGACAGGGATCCATCTGGGGGTGACACCAGGTCCTGGCCGGGCGTTTTGGGGTGCGGGGACGGAGAGGAGAACATCCGTGGGGTTCCAACCCCCCGGTGCCCCTGTCCCTGCAGCCCCCAGCGTGCTGTGATGGCCCCGGACGCCTGAGCCCCCCGGGCAGCCATGGAGACCGTTGTCATCGTGGCCATCGGGGTGCTGGCCACCATCTTCCTGGCGTCCTTCGTGGCGCTGGTGGTGGTGTGCAGGCAGCGCTACTGTCACCCCAAGGACCTGCGCCACCACTACGACACCAAGTGAGTCACCCCATGGGGGTGGCAGCGTCCCTGTCCCCTCCAGGGAGGGACCCCAACCCCCCCCACGGGCTGGGGACAGTGCTGGGGACATGTCCAGCATCATCAAGGAGATGATGTGGGGGGGGTGTCCACGGTCATCGGGGGGACGACGATGGGGACACACCCACCATCATCAGGGGGACAGATGGGGACATGTCTGCCATCATCAAAGGGACCAAACTGGGGATGTGTCCAACATCATCCAGGGAACAAAGATGGGGACACGTCCACTGTGATCAGGGGGGTGGTGCAGGGGACATGGCCGGCGTCGTCAGAGGGAGGAAGTTTGGGATGCATCCGCATCACCAGGGGGACAAAGGTGGGGACACGGCCACCAGCATCAGCCACTGGGGCTGCGGGGCAGCCCGAGGAGGTGGCCCTTGGTGGGATGTCCCCCGTGTCTCTGACAGACCCATCGTGGACCTGATGGGGACCACGGAGACGCCGTCAGAGCCCTCGGAGCTGGAGCTGGACGACGTGGTCATCACCAACCCCCACATCGAGGCCATCCTGGAGAACGAGGACTGGGTTGAGGACGCCTCGTGAGTGTCCCCTGCGTCCCCCCACTGCTGGGGCGCCCTGTGCAGTGCCAGCCCCCCCCATCATGGGATGCGGGGGACAGATTTGGAGGTCACCACGCCATGGGGATGCTCCTCAAGATGGTCTTGGGGTGGGAATGTCCCCACAGGTCTGGGGGACATGGGGTGTGGGCTGGCGGGAGAGGGGGACACAAGGGGGGCAAGGGCAGAGCAGGGGGGGCACAGGGGACTCACACCCCCGTCCCTCTCCACAGGGGTCTGGTGTCCCACTGCATCGCCATCCTGAAGGTGAGTCAGGGCAGGGCACTGCTGGCACTGCTGGCAATGGCAGCACTGGGGGTACTGCTAGAGCTGGTGGCAGTGGTGGCACCAGTGGCACCAGTGGCAAGGGTCACACTGGTGGCAATGGTGGCAGCAGAGGTACCAGTGGCAGTGGTGACATTGATGTCAGTGGTGGGCAGCACTTGCAGGAATGGTGGCAAGGGTGACACTGGTGGTGATGGTGGCACGGGTGCTGATGGTGGCACTGGTGGTGATGGTGGCACTGGTGCTGATGGTAGGTGGCACTTGTGGCACTGGTGTTGATGGTGGCACTGGTGGTGATGGTGGCACTGGTGGTGATGGTAGGTGGCACTTGTGGCACTGGTGTTGATGGTGGCACTGGTGGTGATGGTGGCACTGGTGGTGATGGTAGGTGGCACTTGTGGCACTGGTGCTGATGGTGACACTGGTGGTGATGGTGGCACGGGTGCTGATGGTAGGTGGCACTTGTGGCACTGGTGCTGATGGTGACACTGGTGGTGATGGTGGCACGGGTGCTGATGGTAGGTGGCACTTGTGGCACTGGTGGTGATGGTGGCACTGGTGCTGACGGTGGCACTGGTGCTGACGGTGGCACTGAGTGGCCAGCACTGTCCCCCAGATCTGTCACACGCTGACGGAGAAGTTGGTGGCCATGACCATGGGCTCGGGGGCGCGTGTGAAATCCCCGGCCAGCCTGGGGGACATCATCGTGGTGGCCAAGCGCATCAGCCCCAGGTGACAGGGGATGTCTGGGGGGTCCCAGGGCTCTCGGGTGGGCTCCTGTGGCTCTGGGGTGTCCCCAGGGACTGGTGGGGGAAATCTCTGGAGGGTCCCCAGAGATTTGGGACAGGGTAGGACTGGAGGGGTCATGGGGATGTCCCGGGGCTCTGGGGGTGGGGGTGGTGGGTCCTGAGGCACTGGGGGGTCCCTGAAGACTCTGGAGGGAAACCTGGGGGACTTTAGGGGTGTCCAGGACTCTGGGAGGTGTCCCAGGGCCCTGGGGTTGGGAGGAGTCCTGGGGCTCAGGGGATTCCTGGGGTTCTGGAGGGGACCCAGGGCTCCAAGAGGGCTCTCGAGGCCTGGGCTGGGTGTGCTGGAGGTGTCACCACAGTGTCCCCTGGGGTTCACGCTGTCCCCACCGCAGGGTGGACGATGTGGTGAGATCCATGTACCCCCCGCTGGACCCCAAACTGCTGGACGCAAGGTGACAGCGGCGGGAGGGACGGGGACACTCCTGGGTGGGGGCATCCCTGCGGGTCACTGGGAGACGCTGGGATTCCTGGGGGAGGTCCTGGCAGTCCTGGGGGAACGCTGGGAGTCCCCTGGGAGCCGCTGCTGCGAGCACTGGGAGCACTGGGAGCACTGGGACACCCCCCTATCCCATACCACGCCTCTGGGGACACCCCTGGGTGACCCAGCAGGAGGGGGAGGCCCCTGGGGTGTGAGCAGATGACAGAATATCCCAGGATATCCCAGGATATCCCAGGTTGGGAGGGATCACCCAGTCCCACCCCTGTCCCTGCCCAGACCCCCCAACAACCCCACCCTGGGCACCCCTGGGTGTCCAAAGGCTCCTGGAGCTGTGGCAGCCTCGGGCTGGGACCATTCCCTGGGGAGCCTGGGCAGTGCCAGCACCCTCTGGGGGAAGAACCTTTCCCCAAATCCATCCCAAATCCATCCCAAATCCATCCCAAATCCCCTGTGACACAACCTCAGGTCACCCCTGGGTCCAGGACCCAGGACAAAGATGGAACCTGACCCCAGGACAGGGGCTGGGATCAGGAGAGGAAGGTCTGGGCCATGGGGGGGGTGGGCACCCCCTGGTCACCACAGACAGACAAACGGGGGCCACCCGGCTGCTGAGGGAGCCACCATGGGACAGGGCAGTGACAGGGGGGTGGCAGGGCAGTGACAGGGGGGTGGCAGGGCAGTGACAGGGGGGTGGCAGGGGCGGTGACAGGGGGGTGACAGGGCAGTGACGGGGGTGGCAGGGCAGTGACAGGGGTGGCAGGGCGGTAACAGGGGGGTGGCAGGGGGGTGGCAGGGCGGTGATGGGGGGTGGCAGGGGCGGTGACACGGGGGTGACAGGGGGGTGGCAGGGGGGTGGCAGGGCGGTGACACGGGGGTGACAGGGCAGTGATGGGGTGACAGGGTGGTGCTAGGGCAGTGACAGGGGGGTGGCAGAGGGGTGACAGGGCAGTGACAGGGGTGGCAGGGCGGTAACAGGGGGGTGGCAGGGGGGTGATGGGGGGTGGCAGGGGCGGTGACACGGGGGTGACAGGGGGGTGGCAGGGCGGTGACACGGGGGTGACAGGGCAGTGATGGGGTGACAGGGTGGTGCTAGGGCAGTGACAGGGGGGTGGCAGAGGGGTGACAGGGCAGTGACAGGGGGGTGGCAGGGGCGGTGACAAGGCAGTGACAGGGCAGTGCCAGGGCAGTGATGGGTGGGTGACAGGGCAGTGGCATGGGGGTGACAGGGCAGTGATGGGGTGACAGGGCGGTGCTAGGGCAGTGACAGGGGGTGACAGGGCAGTGCCAGGGTAATGGCATGAGGGTGACAGGGTGGTGCCAGGGCGGTGCCAGGGCAGTGATGGGTGGGTGCCAGGGCGGTGACACTGGGGTGCCAGGGCAGTGCCAGGGCAGTGCCAGGGCAGTGACAGGGCAGTGCCAGGGCAGTGGCACGAGGGTGACAGGGCAGTGCCAGGGTAGTGGCACGAGGGTGACAGGGGGGTGGCAGGGCAGTGGCACGGGGGTGACAGGGCGGTGCCAGGGTAATGGCACGAGGGTGACAGGGGGGTGACAGGGGGGTGACAAGGCAGTGATGGGGTGTCAGGGCGGTGCTAGGGCAGTGACAAGGCAGTGACAGGGCGGTGCCAGGGCGGTGACACTGGGGTGCCAGGGCAGTGCCAGGGCGGTGCCAGGGCGGTGCCAGCCCCGTGTCCCCCCCCCCGCAGGGCCGCGGCGCTGCTGCTGTCCGTCAGTCACCTGGTGCTGGTGACCCGCAGCGCCTGCCGCCAGCCCGCCGCCCGCCACTGGGTCGAGCGCTCGCTGGCGGCCGCCGAGGAGCACATGGCCGTGCTGCGCCAGGCTGCCATGGCCACCGAGCCCGAGCGGGCCCCGGGCCCCGCCGAGCCCCCCCGCCAGGAGCAATCGGCCATCTGAGCACAATAAAGGCCCCGTGTGCCCCCCCCGAGCCCGGCACCTGGGGTGGGCCGGCGGTGATGTGGTGTCTGCGTGGAGATAAATGGGGAGGGGGCTGGGGAGGGGGGAACGGGGGTGCTGGAGGGGAGGTTGGGGGTCTAGGGAGGGGTCGAGGGGCTTGGGAGGGAGAGTGGAGGGTGGTTGAGGAGATTTTGGGGGACTGGAGGATTTGGAGGGGTTGAGGGGCATGGGAGGGAGTGTGGAGGGTAGTTGAGGAGATTTGGGGCGGTTGGAGGTGAATTTGGAGGGGTTGAGGGTCTTGGGAGGGAGAGTGGAGGGTGGTTGAGGGGTTTAGAGGGGATTTTGGGAGGGATTTGGGGGTTGGAGGTGGTTTTGGAGGGGTCAAGGGGCTTGGGAGGGAGTGTGAAGGGTGGTTGAGGGGATTTTGCGGGGTTGGAGGATTTGGAGGGGTTGAGGGGCATGGGAGGGAGTGTGGAAGGGGTTTGAGGGGTCTAGAGGGGATTTTGGGGGGTTGGAGGTGGGTTTCGAGGGGATTTTGGGGGGTTGGAGGTGAATTTGGAGGGGTTGAGGGGCTTGGGAGGGAGAGTAGAGGGTGGTTGAGGGGTTTAGAGGGGATTTTGGGAGGGATTTGGGGGTTGGAGGTGGATTTGGAGGGGTTGAGGGTCTTGGGAGGGAGTGTGGAGGGGGTTTGAGGGGTCTAGAGGGGATTTTGGGGGGTTGGAGGTGGGTTTCGAGGGGATTTGGGGGGGTTGGAGGTGGATTTGGAGGTGTTGAGGGGCTTGGGAAGGAGTGTGGAGGAGGTTTGAGGGGTCTAGAGGGGATTTGGGGGGGTTGGAGTTGGGTTTGGAGGGGTCGAGGGGCTTGGGAAGGAGTGTGGAGGAGGTTTGAGGGGTCTAGAGGGGATTTCGGGGGGTTGGAGGGAGATTTGGAGGAGCTGGGGGGTCTGGGGATGGGTTGAGGGACTTGGAAGGGAGTGTGGAGAAAGGTTGGAAGGGGAGTTTGAAGGGTTTGGAGGGCTGGAGGTGGTCGGGGGAGTTAGAGGGGATTTTGTGGAGTCGGAGGGGCATTTGGAAGGGTTGGGGGTCTCGGCAGGGTTTGGGGGACTTGGAATGTGGAGGGGGTTTGGGGGGTTGGAGGCAGATTTGTTGGGGTTAGGGGTCTCGGGATGCTTGGGGGGGCTTGGGAGGGAGCGTGGAGGGGGTTTGAGGGGTTTCGAGGGGATTTCAGGGCACTGGAGGGGGATTTGGAGGAGCTGGGGGTCTCGGGAGAGGCTGGGGGGCTGGGAAGGGAGTGTGGAGGGAGGCTGGCTTGGGCTGGAAGGGTTGGGACGGTCGGGGGTGGTCTGGGGGCTTTGCAGTGGGTTTGGGGTGTTGGAAGGGAAGGTTTGGAGTTTAGGGAGGGTTGGGAGGGAGCTGGAGAAGTTGAGGGGGTTCGAAGGGAGGTTTAGGGGGTGCTGGAGTGGTTGGAAGAGGTTTTGGAGTGAATTTACTGGGACTGGGGAGGTTGGGGGGTGGTTTGGGGGAGCTGAGGGAGGATGAGGTTGGCGCAGGGGGGAAGTTGGGAGTTTAGGGAATGTTTGGGGTCGGTTGGAAGAGGGGTTCGGGGAGGCTGCACTGGAGGGGATTTGGGGGAGGGTGGGAAAGGCTTGGAGAGGGAGGTTGGACATTTTGGGCAGGGTTGGAGAGGTTGAAGTGATCTTTGGGGCACGGGGGGGTTTGAGGGGATTTGGAGAGGATTTAGGGGCACTTGGGGGGGAGGATGGGGGAGTTGGGGGGGGCAAAGATTGGAGGTTTGGGAGGGTCGGGGAAACTGGGGAGGACGGGAGGGGGCTGTGGGGGCTGACGGAGGTTTAAGGGGGTTGGGGAGGATCTGGGGGGGCTGGGGCGGTCTGGGGGTGCTGCCTGCCCTAGGGGCAAGGTCTGGAGGGCTCAGCAGCACCGAGGGGCGAAACCCTGTGCCCCGGGTGAGGGTCTGTGTCCCGGGTGGGGGTCGGTGCCCCGGGTGAGGGTCTGTGTCCCGGGTGAGGGTCTGTGTCCCGGGCAGCAGGGTCGGTGCCCCGGGTGGGGGTCGGTGCCCCGGGTGGGGGTCTGTGTCCCGGGTGGGGGTCGGTGCCCCGGGTGGGGGTCGGTGCCCCGGGTGGGGGTCTGTGTCCCGGGTGGGGGTCGGTGCCCCGGGTGGGGGTCTGTGTCCCGGGTGGGGGTCGGTGCCCCGGGTGGGGGTCGGTGCCCCGGGTGGGGGTCGGTGCCCCGGGCAGCAGGGTCGGTGCCCCGGGTGAGGGTCTGTGTCCCGGGTGGGGGTCTGTGTCCCGGGTGGGGGTCGGTGCCCCGGGTGGGGGTCGGTGCCCCGGGTGGGGGTCGGTATCCCGGGACAAGGGTCTCTGCCCGGGGTAGGGGGTCCGGGGCCGCGCAGGGCGGCTCAAGGCTGCAGGCAGAGGGGTCCCCGCCGCGGGCAGAGGGGCCTGTGTGCCCCGGGCAGGGCGCTCGGGGGCTCTGTGTGCCCCGCTCCGTGCCCCGCTCACTCCGGCCGAGCCCCCCCCGCCGCCATCGCCCGGAGCCCCGGGGGGGGGGCTGCGGTCACGTGAGCGCCCGTCACGTGACGGGGGTGAGGCGGCCGCTGTGCCCGCCCCCTCCCCCCGCGCTGGCCAATGGGGGCGCGGCGGGAGAGGCGGGCGGCCAATGGGCGGCGGGGGGCGTGGCTTGCGGGCAGCGGGAGGGCGGGGCTTGCGGCAGGGCCCGGGAGAGCGAGCCGGGAGCGCCGGTGGGTACCGGGAGGGAGCGGGGACGGCGGGGGGGGCTCGGCGGGACGGGCAGGAACCGCAAACACGGGGGGGAACCGCACCGACCGGGAGCACCGGGAGTCACGGGCAGAGCTGGAAGGTGCCGGGAGCTGCTGGGAGGAACTGGGAGCTACTGGGAGGGACTGGGAGTCCCGGGAGGAACCGGGAGTCCCGGGAGGAACCGGGAGGCTCTGGAGGGACCTGGGAGTCACACGGGCGGCTGGGAGGTGCTGGGAGCACCGGGAGGAACCGGGAGTCACGGGGGTCACTGGGAGACGCTGGGATTTCCCCGGGAGGTCCTGGCAGTCCTGAGGGGAACGCTGGGAGCCCCTGCTGGGAGCACTGGGAGCACTGGGACTGGTGCTGGGGGGCTGTCGGGGGGGTAGAGCCCAGCCCTGCCCTGCCCTGGGAGGGGTCTCAGGGGTGGCACCGGGGTCCCCCCCCCGAGCCGTCCGGGCAGCGAGGGGAGCAGAGCCCCCGCCGTGGGACGCGACAGCGCCTGTGACCCCCCCCGGGCGAGGAGAGGGAAGCGAAAGTGATTGTGGCGGCGGGACACGGGGCGGGGAGCGGCACCGCGGGGAGATCGTATCGGGGCGCCACACACCGCAGTGCCCCCCCCCCGCGCTCTGTGGGGCACCCCCAGCACCCTGAGGTGCCCCCCAGCACCCCGGGGTGCCGGGGCTGGGTAAAACGGGGCCCTGGGTAAAGTGGGGGGGCTGGGGCTTTCCCAACACGTGGCTGAAAGAAGAAGTGAGATTTTTTGGGGGCCGGAGCTGCCCAGTGAGAAGGGAAACTGAGGCCCGGGGGGGGTCCCGCAGGTGCCCCCAGAGCCATGAGGACCCTCCTGCTGCTGTGGGTGGCCCTGGCCGGCGCGGAGGCCCAGCTGCCCTGTCCCCGTGGGGGACCCTGCCCCGTCACCCCGGTGAGTGCACAGGGTTTGGGGGGGTCCGGGGGGGGCCTCAGCAGGGGATGATAACTCCCCCCCCCGTGCCCCCCAGGCCCTGCCTGCCCGCCGTGACACGGGCTGCCAGGACAGCTCGTCCTGCTGCCAGCTGCCAGAGGTGAGCCCCGTCCCCCGTGCCTCAGTTTCCCCCCTCAGCCTCCCTGCCGTTAGGGGAGCCCTCCCTGACCCCCCCTGCCCTGACCCTGACCCCCTTCTCTCTCCGCAGAGTGTCCCCTGCGCCGGGGGCCACCACTGCTGTCCCCGAGGGTCCCGCTGCGGCGCTGACGGGGTGTCCTGTGTCACTGACCTGGGTACGGGGACACGGCTGGCTGGGGGGGGGTGTGGGGCGGGCGTCGAGGGGACAGGAGGGGACACGGGGATGCCTCACCTGTCTCCGCAGCCCCCCGTGCTGTCCCCTGTCCCGACGGCCGGTCCGAGTGTCCCGACGATGCCACCTGCTGTGTGACGAGCAGCGGCGCCTGGGGCTGCTGCCCCATGCCCCAGGTACGGCCTGTGGGGACACGGGGACACTGAGGGGGGTGGTACCTGGCACGGCCGTCGCTGTGACCAGCGCGGCTGGCACCCCCCAGGCCTCCTGCTGCGCCGACAAGGTGCACTGCTGTCCCCATGGCACCGTCTGTGACCTGGCCCACGGGCGCTGCCTGTCCCCCGGCGGTGGCACCGACGTCCCCCTGAGCACGGCCTTCCCCGCCTGGAAGCGCCAGCCCCCCGCCCCAGGTAAGGGGTGTCCCCTGGGGGTGCCCTCAGGGGGGCACAGTGATGCTGTGTGTGCCCTCATGGGGGGGCACAGTGACGCTGTGTGTGCCCTCAGGGGAGACAGGTTACACTGTGTGTGCTTTCAGAGGGGACACAGACACTGTGTGTGCTTTCAGAGGGGACACGGTGATGCTGTGTGTCCCTCAGGGGGGACAGGTGACACTGTGTGTGCCCTCAGGGTGGACACAGACACTGTGTGCCCCTCAGGGGGGACAAGTGACACTGTGTGCCCCTCAGGGGGGACACAGACACTGTGTGTGCCCCTCAGGGGGGACACAGACACTGTGTGTGCCCTCAGGGGGGACAGGTGACGCTGTGTGTGCTTTCAGAGGGGACAGGTGACACTGTGTGCCCCTCAGAGGGGACACGGTGACACTCTGTGTCCCTCAGAGGGGACACTGACACTGTGTGTGCCCTCAGGGGGGACACGGTGACACTGTGTGTCCCTCAGAGGGAACACGGTGACACTCTGTGTCCCCTCAGTGGCGCTGCGCCAGGTGCTGTGTCCCGACGGCCGCTCGGCGTGTCCCGACGGGGCGACCTGCTGCCAGCTGTCCCCGACGCAGTACGGCTGCTGTCCCCTGCAGAACGTGAGTGCTGGCACAGCCCTGGGCACCCCGGGGTGGGCAGCTGTGCCAAACCTCCCGTGCCCGGCGCCCCAAACCTGCCAGCCCTCGCTGAGCACCCCAAACCTGCCAGCCCTCACTGAACACCCCAAACCTGCCAGCCCTCACTGAACACTCCAAACCTGCCAGCCCTCACTGAGCACCCCAAACCCAGCAGCCCTCACTGAACACCCCAAACCTGCCAGCCCTCACTGAGCACCCCAAACCCAGCAGCCCTCACTGAACACCCCAAACCCAGCAGCCCTCACTGAACACCCCAAACCTGCCAGCCCTCACTGAACACCCCAAACCTGCCAGCCCTCACTGAACACCCCACACCTGCCAGCCCTCACTGAACACCCCAAACCTGCCAGCCCTCACTGAACACCCCAAACCTGCCAGCCCTCACTGAGCACCCCAAACCAGCCAGCCCTCGCTGAACACCCCAAACCTGCCAGCCCTCACTGAACACCCCAAACCCGCCAGCCCTCACTGAGCACCCCAAACCAGCCAGCCCTCACTGAACACCCCAAACCTGCCAGCCCTCACTGAACACCCCAAACCCGGCAGCCCTCGCTGAACACCCCAAACCTGCCAGCCCTCACTGAACACCCCAAACCCAGCAGCCCTTGCCAGGCCCCCAAACTCTGCCCCATCCTCCACCAGGCACCCCAAACCCAGCAGCCCACGCCAGGCAGCCTGTGCCAGCCACCCCTCACCGGGCACACCAAACCAGGCACCCTGTTTTGGGCACCCTGTCCCGTTCATCCCACAGCAGGTGTGCTGTGCTGTGCTGTGGTGGACCCAGGGCCCTGGACACCCCCCCCTCTGCCATGTCCCCATACCAGGCACCCTGGCTGTACCCCGGGCACCCTAGGCCATGCCCCCCCATGCTGTGCACGCCCTGTCCTTGTCCCCCAGGGTCCTTGTCACCCCAGATCTCTCCCCCCAAGCCGTGTCCTGCAGTGATGGGCAGCACTGCTGTCCCCAGAGCACCTCCATGCCACGCTGCCTGTGCTGTGCAGCCCCCTGTCCCCATCCCCGGGGTCCTTGCCATGCTGTGTCTCCCCCCAGGCCGTGTGCTGCTCTGACAGGCAGCACTGCTGTCCCCAAGGCACCACCTGTGACCTGGCCCACTCCACCTGCACCTCCCTGGGGGCCCCTGCACCCCTGGCAGCACTGCCCGCAGGTAAGACCCCCCCCAGGGAGCAACCACCCCCTGCCCTGCCCCGGGGAGGGGACAGCAGCCCTGACTGTCCCCTGTCCCCAGCTGGTGACGTCAAGTGTGACGAGAGGACGAGCTGTCCCGATGGGAACACGTGCTGCCGCCTCATCTCAGGGGCCTGGGGCTGCTGCCCCCTCGAGCAGGTATGGGGGGTCCCCTGTGCCCCCCAGGACAGGCAGATGTCCCCAGACCCCCTGGGACAGGGATGGGGGATGGGGGCAGCTGTGTCTTCTTCCCCTGAGGAGGACAAGGGAGGGTGTTCCTTGTGCCTGCCCAGGGCAAGGCTTGATGTCCCCTGTCTGCCTTGGGAAGGACAAGGATGGGGGTCCCCTGAGCCTCTCCAGGGCTGGGAGATGTCCCCCAGGAGAGCTCCCATTCCCTGATGTCCCCCAGGAGAGCTCCCATTCCCTGATGTCCCCCAGGAGGGCTCCCATTCCCTGATGTCACACTGGGGTGACACTGAGTCACTGACATCCCCCAGTCAGAGCCCCTGTACTGACTGGGACCAGTTTGGGCCTCCAGTGGTGGGAGGTGCTGAAGGGATGTGAAGCCACCAGGATGCTCAGGGACCTTCCTGAGTCCCCCTGAGGGGGGAGGTCAGGAGTGATGAGGGGGTCCCCATATCCCCCCTTCCTCACCGCTGGGGCAGGGAATGGGGATGGCAGGAATGGGCAGGAGGGGACACGTTTGTCCCCCCTGCTGTGGAGCTGGCAGCCCCTGGGGGCATCCCCCGTGCTCAGCCCCCCCTCTTTGCCCCCCAGGCTGTCTGCTGCCCCGACCTCGTGCACTGCTGCCCCCAGGGCTACATCTGTGACCCCAAGGGGGGCAGCTGCCTGCAGGGGTGGGGCACCCGCCTGCCCTGGGTGCAAAAGACCCCGGCGCTGGCCCGGGGGGCACAGGTGACATCGGGGAATGTCATCTGTGATGAAGAGACGAGCTGTCCTGACGGGAGCACGTGCTGCCGGATGAGCCTGGGCACCTGGGGCTGCTGCCCCCTCGAGCAGGTGTGGGGGGCTCTGCCCATGGCTGTGTGGGGTGGGGAGCCTGGGGGTGCACCCAGGGGAGCAGGGACTGGGCAGAGATTCCTGGGGTGCCCTTGGAGGGGGGGACGTGGCTCAGTGGACCCCGGGTGGAGCACCCGACTGGGGGAGGTGGGAATGTTCAGCAGGGCACAGCAACTCCCTGTCCCCCTCAGCAGCCCCGTGGACTGGGGGTCTCCTGTGCCCTGAGGGGACAAAGGCCAAAGTTTCCTTTTCCCCAGGAGGGTCAAGGCCAAATGTCTCCCTTTGCTGCCTGAAGGATGAGGGCAGATGTCCCCTGACCTCCAGGAAGGACAGAGCACGCTCCAAACCCCTGATGTCCCTGTGGGACACGGGGGGGCCCTTTTGCTGCCCCCCAACCCCAGTCAGACCCCATCTGCTGACTGGGACCAGTTTGGGGCTCCAGTGGCAGGAGGTGACAGAGGCACACAAGGCCACATGGGCACGCTCAGGGACATTTGTGCATCCCACAGAGGGGCCAGAAACATCACGAGGGGGTCCCCATATCTGCCCCCCTCAAAGTGGGGAAGGAGCCAGGCTGGGTCTGGGGGGGGACACAGAACAGGGGAGGGCAGGAACAGGCAGGAGGGGACTTGTCCCCTGTGTTGCTGGGGATCCCCCGTGCTCAGCCCCCCCTCTTTGCCCCCCAGGCCGTCTGCTGCCCCGACCTCGTGCACTGCTGCCCCCAGGGCTACACCTGCGACCCCAAGGGGGGCAGCTGCCTGCAGGGCGGGGGCACCCGCCTGCCCTGGGTGCAAAAGACCCCGGCTCTGCCCCGGGGGGGACAGGTGACACTGAGGGACGTCAAGTGTGATGAAAAGACCAGCTGTCCTGACGGGAGCACGTGCTGCCGGCTGAGCCTGGGCACCTGGGGCTGCTGCCCCCTCGAGCAGGTGTGGGGGGAGTCCCTGGGGTTGGGGGTCCTGGGGGTGGGGGCACCCCCGGGGTGGGGTGTTGTCCTGGGGAATGAGGATTTGGGAATGGGATGGAGGGGAGTGGGGACAGAGCACGACTGTGGGGGTGGCCCTCTGGGGACAAGCAGGGCTGGGGACAAGCAGAGACATGGGACATTCCCACATTTGTCATCAGTCCCCTCCGTGGTGGCTCTGGGGGCGCCTTGGGGACAGGGTTTGGCACAGCCCATGGGGCTCTGCCAGGGCCACCCGGCTGCCTGTGTCCCTGGGGCACCCCAGACACCCGCGTCCCCCACTGACCCCACCCCGCCTGCCCCCCAGGCCGTTTGCTGTGGGGACCACCAGCACTGCTGTCCCCGGGGCTACACCTGCAACGTGGCCACCGAGAGCTGCGAGAAGCTGCTGGCGCCCACCCCGCTGCTGCCGACCCCCGCGGCAGCCCCCCGCCGGCCGCCCCCCGCCCCACTGCGAGCCGCCGGCCCCCGCCCGGGCGGCCTGGTGCCCTGCGGGGCCGCCGGCTCCTGCCGCGGGGGCCAGCGCTGCTGCCGGGCCCGGGGAGGCTCCTGGGGGTGCTGCCCCTTCGCCCAGGTGAGTGGGGGGCACACCGGGGTGGGGGTGAGGGTGGCAGCATCACCCCCCCCCCCCGCCCCTTCTCACTCGGTCTCTCCCTGCAGGGCTCCTGCTGCTCCGACGGCCGCCACTGCTGCCCCGCGGGGTCCCGCTGCACGGCGGGGGGCTGGGGCTGCAGCCAGCAGCACCCCCACCTGCTCTGATGGCACCGGGGACACCGCCACCGCCCCCCCCCCCGAGGGCCACCGCCCCCAATAAACGGTTTCTAGGAGGAACTCCACCCACGGCTGGCGGCGAGGGGGAAACTGAGGCAGGAGGCGGAGGCAGGGGGGATTTTGTGTGTTTAATATATTAACGCCTCTAAGGAGCAGGCAGGACGTGCAGGCAGGTGCAGGCAGCAGCTCCCTGCCCAGCCTGGCACCCGGGGGGGTTCCCCATGGCCCCCCCCCTTCTGCCAGCCTGGCCCCAGTGACCCCTCTTCATCCTCACCACGTAGAAAACATTTAGAAACACAGTTAAAATCCGAAGGGGGATGAGGGTGGGGGGGACAGGGGCCCCCCGGCTCCTATGGCAGCTTGGAGGCACCGCTGGCTCGGGGGGCAGTGCCGGCCCCACCTGTCCTGTGGGGACACAAGTGGGGACATGGCTCAGGGTTAGGGGGAACACGGAGCATGCAGTTCCCACCTCCAAAAGCCAGGGAGGTGGATGGTGGTGTTGGGGTGGGACACGGAGGGGACAGGGGGAGCAGGGGCCCGTGTGGCAGAGCCTGGTGGCACAGGGTGGGGGTCCCAAGCAGGTGGGGACACGGGTGGCCTGGGTGGGGTCTCTCTGGTCCCTCCCCTGGGCAAGGAACAGGGGCCGGGATGGATGAGTGGGAGGGCTGGTGACAGAAAGGTGACAGAGCGTGGTGGTGGGATGGGATTGTGGTGGGGTGGGACAGCGATGGGACAGGATGGTTGCAGGGCAGGGTGGTGGTGGGAGAGGACAGTGACAAGGCAGGACGGCGTGGGGAGGGTGGTGGGATGGCACGGCAGGAAGGGATGGGACAGTGACAGGACAGGGTGCTGGGAGGGTGGGATGGGGATGTGTGGGATTGTGCTGGGATGGGATGGCGGTGGGATGAGATGGCACTCGGATGGCACAGCGATGGGACAGTGATGACAGAGGACGACAGAGGACGGCGGTGGGAGGAGACAGTGGCCGGGCGGGACAGTGGCGGGGCTGAGACGGGTGACAGCAGCGGTGTCCCCACCATCTCAGCCCCCACCGCGGGAGCAGGGCAGCGCCCTCCCCACACTCACTTGACATTGAAGACCATCAGCGGCCGCTCCTCCCGCTTCTGCCAGGGGCTCTTGCGGTCGCCCCCCTCGTCCCCCGCGTCGCCCGCCTCGGCCAGCGCCTCCTCCTCGGGGCTGGTCAGGGAGTCTCGGGGGGCGTCGCTGGCGCTGCTGCGCCCGCTGCCCCCCCCTCGCCGCCCCCCGCTGCCCGCTTCCAGCAAGGGGGCCAGCGAGCTGTCCTCGGGGGAGGCTGCGGGCAGCGGGGGCCGGGGCCCCCCGTCCTCCTCCCCGCCTCCGGCGGCCCGGGCAAGGCGGGGAGGGGGCGCGGGGCCGGGGCCCCTCTCGCTGCCCTGCAGGTCGATGTAGGAATGCCGAACCTGCGAGGAGCGCCCGTCCAGGGACACGAACCAGGCTCTCGGGGGTCGCGGCCCCCCCAGTTCCAGGAGCTGCTGCCCCGCCAGCGCTTGCAGCTCCCCGTTAAGCTGGGCCACCGCCGACCCGTCCAGCAGCACCGGGATGGCCACCGAGCCGCTCACCGGTTGGGGGGCCCGAGCCCCGCCCCAGTTTTCCCCCTCCTCGAAGGGCTGCCCGGAGGAGGGGGGCGGCGGGGGCGCGGCCGTCGCCGCCGTCGAACCGGGGCCCCCATCGGCTTCGGGGGGACCCTCGGGCTCGCCGGGGGCCAGGCGCATGTAGCGGGCGGGGATGAGCAGGGTGGGCACCACCCCGCGGTAAACATCCTCGGCCCCCCCGCCCCGGTCCAGGGGCCCGCAGAGCAGCAGGGGGCCGGGGGGGGCCAGCGAGGGCGGGCGCGGGGGGGGCTCGGGCAGCGGGTGCTCGGTGGGCTGCGCCCCGTAACGGGAGAACGAGGGCGAGGGGGGCCGCGGGGGGAAGGCGGGGGCGGCCCGGGGGTGCTCGTCGGGCGGCTGCAGCCCGTCCACCGAGCGGGCGGCCCGGAGGCCGAAGGCTTCGCCGGGGCGCCCGTAGTCCTCGTGGGCGGGGGGGCTGGCGGCGGCGGGGGGCCAGCGTGGCCGCCGGGGGCCGGGGCCCGGAGCGCAGCGGGGCGGGGGCCGGCGGCTGGAAGAAGTCCGGCCGGGCGGGGGTCAGCTCGCGGGTGGAGGGGGGCAGGCTGGGGGTGGGCAGGTCGGTGTCCCCCCCCGAGGAGGCGGTCTCCAGGTGGCTGCCCCCGCACAGGAGGTCCAGCTGGGACACCGAGGTGGCCTGGTCCCGGCGCGCCGCGTCCAGCGGCCCCGGCAGCGGCAGCTTGCGGTGCTGCGCCCGCGGCTTCAGGCACCGCCGCCTGCGGGGAGATGGGGGCACGTCGGGGCGGGGGTCCCCCTGCTCCTCCCCTCCTCCCTCGCCTGCTGGAAGGAGCTAGAGGAGGGGGCTATAGGGCAGCCCGGGGTGCTGGGGAGTGGCGTGTCACCCTCCAAACCCAGTTATAGGGCACCCCGGGGTGCTGGGGAGTGGTGTGCCCCCTCCCAAGCCACCCCTAGGACACCCCAGGGGTTCTGGAGATCCGTGTCCGGCTCCCAAATCCAGCTGAAGAGCACCCAGAGGTGCCTCCTCCCCATAGCCAACCATAGGGCATTTGGAGGTTCCAAGGGGTGGTGACTGCCCCAAAATGGCTACAGGGCATTCGAGGGTGCCAGGAGGGCGGTGCCCCTTCCCCACAGTCAGGTCTAGGGCGCCTGGGAGTGCCATGGGGTGGTGCCCCCCTTCCCAAAGCCAGATATAGGGCACCCAGGGGTACCAGGAGGATGCTGCCCCCTCCCCATAACCAGTTGCAGGCTGCCAGGAAATGCTCCCCCCCCCAGCTGTGGGGCACCCAGGGGCTCCAGGTGGGTGCTGGCCCCATTCCCACATGGAATGTTGGGTTCTGTTCCCACCCCCCGCCACGGTCAGGATGCAGGCAGTGCTGACCTGCAGTAGTAGATGAGGAGGCAGAGGAGGATGAGGACGAGCAGGGCCAGGGCTCCCAGGATGGTGAGGAGGAAGATGGTGTGGTAGGTGGTGATGTCTGTCACACCCGCTGCCATCGCCACCAGCCCTGGGGACAACAGGGTCAGAGGGGGAGCCCCTCCCAAGGGCACCCTGGGGGGCTCCCCGGGACAGCCCCAGGACAGAGGGGCAAAGGGAACCCCCCACCACAGCACCCCAGGGGGCTGTGATGCCCCCCAGCCTCAGACAGCCCTGGGGACAATGGGACTGGGGGAGCCCCCGGGGTGGTCCCAGCCCCCTCAGGCAGCCCTGGGATGGGGGGGATTAGAGAGGGAAGCACCCCGAGGTGCTGCCACCCCCTCCCCAGCCAGCCTGTCCCCAGAGCCAAGGGACACAGGCTGGGAGGGCACCCACAGGTGTCACCTTACCTGTGCTGGGGGAGGGCAGAGCTGCTGCCCAGTATCCCAGCTGGGAGGAGACGAATGTCCAGTACAGCTGCCGGCCTTCCTTTCGGATCAGCCCCGTCCCGTTCCGGACCCACAGCCCTGCGGGGACACCCCAAACTCACCCCAGCCCCCCAGCAGGAGCTGTGTCCCCCTCTGCTGCCCCCCAGGCAGCACTCACCGCTCTTGGGGTCAAACCTCCAGGCTGGCACACTGCTGGCCACCACAGCCGCGGCCTCGGGGGCCAAAGGGACGGACAGATGGACGGGGCCGGCCAGCGGCACCTCAGTCCCGTTGCCGGTGAAGAGGTGGATGCTGACGGCCGCCACCGGCGCCAGCTCCAGCCAGGTGCCATTGGCTGCGGGGACAAGGACGGGGACATTCCTAAAGGGGGCCACAGGGGCTGTGCCCCCGCTCCCCAAGTGCCCTGTGTCCCCCGTACCGCTGCCGTCCTGCTCGGCCCCGAGGAAGGCGGGGAAGGCGCGGGCCAGGCTGGGGCCGGAGGCGGCGGTCAGGGAGGCGGCGAGCTGGCTGTAGGTGGAGCTGCGGGGGAGGCGGGCTGCCCGCCGTGGGAACTGCGCCCACGGCTGCCCACGGCCACCTGCGGGGACACGGCGGGTGGCAGCACCCGGGGGGCTGGGGGTGCCACCCAGCCCCAACCCCGTGGCTCGGCTGGGGAGCCTAAGGCGGGTGGCAGCACCCGGGGGGGCCGGTGGTGTCACCCACTGCCATCCCCACGGTTCAGCTGGGGGGCACAGGGTGGGTGGCAGCACCCGGGGGGGCCGGTGGTGTCACCCACTGCCATCCCCGTGTCTCACCTGGGGATCCCAGGAGGATCTGGACCAGGTCCTCGTAGAGGATGAGCGTGGCCGGGCGCTCCGGGAGCAGGTAGAGGCTGATGGAGGCGTAGACTGCAAGGGGAAGAGGGGGTGATGGGGACCCCAAAATACACACACCTGGACCCCCAAAATACACACACCCGGACCCCCAAAATACACACACCCGGACCCTCAAAATACACACACCTGGACCCCCAAAATACACACACCCGGACCCCCAAAATACACACACCCGGACCCTCAAAATACACACACCTGGACCCCCAAAATACACACACCCGGACCCCCAAAATACACACACCCGGACCCCCAAAATACACACACACTCCTCCCGGGCTTGGGGGGACTGATGGGGAGAGGGGGAAGATGGGGTCTGCAGAGGGGGTGGGGAAGGGGACACAGCAAGGGGTGAGGGGCATCTGGGGACAGGGACAGGAGGAACAGGTGGGGGCAGGCAGTGGGCAGGGTGAGGGTGATAGTATGGGGTTAAAATGATTTCTGTAGAACTGCAGGCAGGTAACTAAGGGGGGTGGTGGTTAGGAAAGGTAATGGTTGGGAAGGGAGAGGCCCGGGCTTGCTGGTTAACCAGGCCTTGAGAATAGAACATTAACTTTGTTATAGTTGCTGTAGCTAAGGCCATTGTTTTAACTACATCAAGTATGACTTTGTTTGGGGGAATTGAATATGATCACTGTTTGGCTAAATTACAAGAAATTTTGCTTAAGAACAATCCAGGGCAACCAATCAATATGTAGCTGTGTGGCAGAGGGGTGTAAAACGTGTGTGTTGGGAATCACTGTTGGAGTCAGATTTGGGTTTGTCTGTGTGCCCCGGCTCCCAGAGCTCCTCAATAAAAGCACCTGCACAGAATCATTCTGTGGTTATGTGTTTCCAATGCTAACAGGGGCACCCCCTCCACAACCCCCTCCATGCACTCTCTATCCCTGTCCCTGTATCACTTCATCCCAGTACCCCCCTCCCCCATCCTGTACCCCGCCATCCCTGTGCCCCCATTCCCACCTGCCCAGCTGAGTGCTCCCTCGTGTGCCATCCCCACCCCAAGGTGACCCCTGCCATTGATGCCACCCCCCAGTCCCCCCTGCCCTGGGGAAAAGGGCTGGAGTGCAAACCAGGGGGCACCCGTGACTTCCCCTGCCCTGGGATGGGATGGGATGGGATGGGATGGGATGGGATGGGATGGGATGGGATGGGATGGGATGGGAGGACTTGGGTCCCCTCCCAAAGGGGCCAGACCCCTCCCAAACACCCTTGTGTAAGGGACTCCTACACTGAAACCTATTAGGGGTCCCCTGCAAGGAAGGGACTGAGGTCCCAGTAAGGGACTGAGGACCCCCCACCAGGGCCCAGAGCCCCCCAGTCAGGAACAGAGGACCTCCAATCAGACCCAGAACCCTCAGGAAGGGATTGGGGACCCCCACCACGGCTCAAATCCCCTTAGCAAGGGGTTGTGCCCCCTCATCAGACCCAGAGCCCACAGTAAGGGATTGGGGACCCCCACCCCAGGAAGGCGCTGGGGTCCCCCCCGGGCCGGGGGTCCGGCTGACTCACGTGGCAGTTTGGTGACGCGCCAGGGCACGGAGGCGGTGACGTATCCGCGGCGCGCGGCGGTGACCAGCAGCCAGCAGCCCAGGCGGTAGGGCACGGGCAGCAGCCCGGTGCCCGTCTGGTCGGTGGTCCCGGCCGCCAGCGCGCTGCGGGCGCCGAACACGTCCAGGGCCGCCTGCGCCAGCGGGGCCAGCGTGCCGCTCTCAAAGACCTGCACCCGCAGCAGCACCTCTGGGGACAGCGGCAGGGACACGGGCATGGGCACGGGCACGGCAGGGACAGGGACAGGGACAGGGACAGGGACAGGGACAGGGACAGGGGCAGGGACAGGGGCAGGGGCAGGGGCAGGGACAGGGGCAGGGACAGGGACAGGGACAGGGTGGGTGGGACACCTCGGGAGTCACAGCCACCAACCCAGCGGGGGGTGGGAAACAACCCCGGGGGTCACAGACCCAGGGGATCATGGCCACCACCCCAGGGGGTCATGGCCACCACCCCAGGGGGTCACAGACACCACCCCAGGGGGTCACGGCCACCACCCCAGGGGGTCACAGACACCATCCCAGGGGGTCACAGACACCACCCCAGGGGGTCACAGACACCATCCCAGGGGGTCACAGACACCACCCCAGGGGGTCATGGCCACCACCCCAGGGGGTCACAGCCACCACCCAGGGGGTCACAGCCACCACCCTGGCAGGTCACAGGTGCTCCCCATCGGCAGCAGGCACTGCCCTGAGGGGGTGTGAGCATCACCCAGTGCCCCCTTGAGGGGGTCCTGCCCCAGGGTGCCGTGCCCACGCGGGTGGGTGCACCCGGTCACGTCACTCTCAACCCCCCACCCGAGGCCACCCCCAGCGTGCTGCTCACACCCGTCCCAAGCTCAGGGGGTCTCGGCCCCGGCAGGCCCCACCAGCAGCCGAGGGAGGGATCCCCCCTGCAAGCCCCCGCTGCAGGGCCCGGCTGGAGGGAGGGGGGGGACCCTAAACCCCCGTGTGCCCCCCCGAGCCAGCGCCATCCTGCGCATGATCCGCAGCCCTTGGCAGCCGTCCCGGCTCCGGCGCCGTCACCCAGGCAACGACCTCCTTCATCCCGCCGCCCCGGGGCTCCCGCCCGGCCCCCCGCAGCCCCGGCCCCCGGGAACCCCCCGCTCCACCGGGCACCCCGCCCCGACCCGCCCCGGCCCAGATGCGGCCCAGATGTGGCAATGGGCGAGGAGGCGGGGGGGGAGCGAAATTCGCAGCAGCTGCTCCAGCGATGCACAGGGGCGGGGGGTGCGGGTCTCAGGAACGGAGGGGCCGGGGGTGTCCCCCCGCGGGGCGGGGACAGGCGGCACCCGCCGGCAGGAATGTCCCCGCGGCCACCCGCAGCTGCCGGGGGACAGCTGGCACCAACTGCCAGCGGAGAGAGGGGGCCATTGTGCCACCCCCAGCGCGGGGGCACAGGCACGGCCGCCCCCGTCCCCACTCTCTGTCCCCCCCCACCGTCACCAAAGGGTCCCCAGAGGGTGGCACGGCCACCGCGAGGCACGCCGGCCCCTCGCTGCCTCCCCAGTGCCTCCCAGTCTGACCCCAGTGCCTCCCAGTCTGACCCCGCGGGCCCAGGAGGCGGTGGGGGACGCCAGGCCCTGGGGTGGCCCTGTCGTGTCCGTCACCCCGCGGGGACGGGGATGGGCAGCGGTGAGGCCAGCGAGGAGCTGAGCCAGCACAGACAGGACGGGTCAGGGACCCCCCACAGCCCCCTCTGACCCCCCCCGGCACAGGGGCTCTGCCAGGAGGGTTTGGGGTGCAGGAGAGGGTCACAGGGAACCGCGGAGACCCCAAGGCCCACCCTGCTTGCCCCCCCCCCCATCCTGCACCCCCGGGTGCTCAGGAGCCCCCCGCCCACCCACCATCATGCACCCCCTGGCCTGGGACCTCCACCCACCATCAGACACCCTCAAGCTCTGCTCAGGACCCCCACCCAGCCTCTGTTCTGCCCACGATCCCCACCCAACTTCCTTCACCCCCTGGCTTGTGACCCCCACCCACCCTCACGAACCCTTGGCGCTGCACGGGACCCCCCCCCCGCCGTCCTGCACCGCAAGGTCTGGGACCACCCCCACCCTCCCGTCCCCCCAGGCTCTGTCCGTGACCCCCACCCAACCAGCTACACCCCCTGGCACTGCCCAGGCCCCCCACCCATCACCCTCTGCCCGCCGGTGGCCAGAACCGCCCGGGGAGGGGGAGACAGACGGACAGACGGGGGTGCGGCCGGACAGACAGAGCCGGGGATGGACAAGGGGGATGGACAAGGGGGATGGACGCGGGAAATGGACGGGGGGACGTGGGCGCGGTGGGGGGGCGCGTGGGCAAGGATGGGGGTGTCGGAGCCGGGGGGCCGGGAGGGGATGGGGGTGTCGGGATCGGGGGGATTCGAGGAGGGGGAGGGCGGGCGGGGATGGGGGTGAGGGGGCCGGGGGCTGCCGGGGAGTGTCGGGGCGGGGGCCGGGAGGGGGCCGGTGCTGCTGAGGGGGTGACGGAGCCAAGGGATGCCGGGGGGATGTCGGGGTGGGGGTCGGGCGGGGATGGGGGGGGGGGCCGGCGCTGGGATCGATCGGGGGTTGGTGCGCGGGGGGGCGATGGGATTCAAAGGATGCCGGGGGGACGTCGGTGCGGGGCTCGGGCGGGAACGGGGGAGCGGGGGCGTTGGTCGGGCTGGGGTAGTGCGGGGCAAGGGGTGGGGACCGAGGGATGCCGGAGGGATGCGGGCGCGGGGGTCGGGCGGGGAGGGCGGCGGGGGTGTTGCCGGCGGCGCCCCCCGCCCCGCACACAAAGGCCGCTCTCACCGTGCGCTCCCGGCTCCGCCGCGCCCCGCGCCCGCCGCCCGCCCGCGGCCGCCAGCAGCAGCAGCACCGGCAGCGGCGGCAGGAGGCGGCGGGGCCGCATGGTGGCTCCGCGCCGTTACCCCGCCATGCCCGGCCCGCCCGGCCCGTCCGCCCGCCCGCCGCGGGGACCGGGCTCCACCTGCCGGAGCCGCCGGGCACGGCCGCCCAGTGCCCACCCCCGGAGCGGCACCGCCCCGGCACCGGGACCACCCCCGGCACCGCCCCGAGACCCCCGGACCAACCCCCGGCACCGCCCCAGACCTCCGGCACCGCCCCCCGCAGTGCCCCGAGACCCGGGCCCCGTTCCCGGTACTGCGGCGGAGCCCGGCCCCCCTGCCCGGGACCGCTCCGGGACATAGACGGACTCGGTACCGTCACCGGCCGGGCGCCGGGACTGACCCGGGTATCGGCAGCGGCATCTCAGGACCCAACCCCGACACCGGCACCGACCCCCGGCTCCACCTCTGACACCGCCTCGAGCCCCGGCTCTATCCCCGGTACCGATCCCGACCCACTGCATCCACCCCCGGTACCGCCCCGAGACCAGGACCGCGGCCCGGCACTGCAGGGCGCGCTCCGGTACCGGCACCGGCAGCCCTGCACTGCCCCCGGTACCGCGCAGGCCTCCCGGGACCCATTCCCGGCTCCGCTCCAAGCCCCGGGACAGGGACATGGTACCGGCACCGTCATCCCGGGACTGGCCCTGGACCGGCACCAGCACCCCGGGACCGGCCCTGTACCGGCACCAGCACCCCGGGACCCACTGGCGGTGCTTCCTCGAGCCTCGCTGTCGAGCCCTGGTACCACAGCGGCGTTTTGGGACTGGCCCTTGGCGCTGCCCCGACCCCCGGGGACTGACCCCGGTACCGTGACCCCCCCGCGGTACCAGCACCGGCCCCAGTACGGACCCCCAGCGCTGCCCCAGCCCCCGGGACTGACCCCGGCACCAACTCCCCCCGACTGCCCTCCCGGGGCACCCCACGAGAGCGCACGGGGGTCCCCAAAAGCCTCCCTGCCCCCCTGCTGTGCCCTGTCCCCCGTCCCGGTGCAGGTCAGGGGGACACAACCGCATCCCCACGGGCAGCGCCCGAGCGCAGGGCAGGGATTTATTGTCCGGGGGGAGCGGGGCGGGGCTGGGGTCCCCGGCACTCGGGGGAGCTGGGGAAGGGGAGCTGGGTGGGCTGGGGCACAGGGGCACCCCGGGGACACCGCTAGTCCTGGGCACTGCCCGGCTCCTGGGCCTGGCCGGGCTCCTCCGCGTCCCCCTCGGCAGGCGGCCGCGTCCTCTTGAAGAAACCCGTCTGGAAGGGGACACAGTGACAGCCACCCCACAGTATCACCCCCCAGAGATCCCTGTGGCACCTCCGCAGGGACCCCGTGACATCATTCCTGAGGCACCAGCCTCTGGGGATCCCACAGTGTCACCCCCCTGGTCTGCACGGTGTCCCCCCCGCCCCGTCCCACAGCCCCCACCCCAGCTCTGTGCCCCGCTGGTGCCAGTGAGGCCCCACCACCGCGCCGGATGTCACCAGTGTCCCCAGGATCCCCCCGCGCCTACTCACCGTCCACATTAGGAGGATGAGGAGGGTGAGGAGCAGGAGCCCGGCCAGGACCCCCAGCACCACCCACCAGACCGGCACAGCCCCCTCGCCCCCGGGGCTGGCGCGCACCACGCGGGTGTCCGTCTGCAGAGGGACAGGCGGGTGACACCGCTGCCACCACGGCCTGTCCCCGTGTCCCCACAGGCGGGCCAGCCCTACCTCAGCCTTGCCGCTGGGCAGGAGCCGGGGCTGGACGCGGTAGGGCATGGACGAGGTGCTGAACCACGCTTGTGACTGGATGAGGAACTGCGTCAGGAGGTGCTCCCGCTAGGGACAGGTGAGGGGACACGCGGGGGACACATGGGGACACATGGGCACCTGGCATCAGGGCTGCTGGCCGCTAACAGGGCACCCGTGACCCCACGCCTGGTACTCCCAGGGTGATCTCTGGGGTTCACCGTGCAGGAGGGGACACTGCAGGGATGCCCCGGGCCCACAATGCCACCGCATCCCCTCTGTCCCCAGGAGGGGACCGTACCTGCTGCAGGGTGTCCATCCAGAGCAGGGCGTGCACGCTGACCAGTGCCCGCTGGTCCTTGCCCAGGCTGGGCACGTGGCAGGTGATGTCCACGCACGTGGCATTGTCACAGTTCTGAGGGACACAGAGGGTGTTGGGGGGGCCCCACCCCAGGGACGCTCCCAGCCCTGCGCCCACCATGGGCTGCAGGTCCCCAGGGTCACCCGAGGGATGCGGCCCCACCCTGGCACCCCCAGCCCTGCGGGGTCCCCAGGGTCACCCGCTCACCACACGGACGAGGTGCCCCAGCCCGGCTCCCGGGGGCGGCTCCGCCTCCCGGCGCTCCCGCTGGTGGCTGCGGTTCCCGGGCGCTGCGGCCGTCGGGCGGGGGATCTCCAGCTGGAAGGGGACACAGGGGTGACACGCACCTCCCTGACACGTCCCGCCGGCGGGCAGCGGTCCCGCAAGGCCCTACCTGGGCGGGGTTGAGGGCGGGGTGGTGGGAGCAGTTCATGCCCCCCTCGGTGCCCAGCTCCAGCAGGTAGAGCAGGACGTGGTCGCCCAGCAGGTGGGGGACGGCGAGGCTCAGGGTGACCCCGCTGACGGTGCCGGGACCTTTGTTGTGGAGCTGCGGGAGGACGGTGGGATGATGCCCAGCACAGGGGGTGACGCCGGGGAGGGGGCAGAGGGGACATCCCCTGAGCACCGCGGGTGCCCCGTCCTACCTCGTAGACGTGCTCCACCTTGATGCCGTGGTCCTCGAGCCGCTGGCTGCCCTCCACCCAGTGCCAGCTGCTGGGCAGCACCGTGGTGGCAGGCAGGGAGTTGCTGGTGGGAGAGGGGGGTCAGTGTCGCCCTTTGTCCCCCCACTACCCCCATGTCCCCCAGACCCTCACCCTCGCAGCTCCATCTCTGCTTCCGCCTCCACGGGCACCGTCACCGTCACCGACGCGTTGCTGGGGCTGGGGCTGTTCTTGCTGTGGGGACACGGCCAGATGAGGGCTGGACACTGAGTTTGGGGGCATGCTGAGGACGCTGAGCCCGAGGTGCTGGTGTCCCAGCTGTGGGGGGCGGGACAGGGGGGCAGCAGGGTGTCACCTCCGCAGCTGGAGGTGGAAGGTGATGGCATCCCCCACGTCCTCCAGCCCGGACACGCTCAGCTCCATGTCCACGGTGATCTGGGGGCAGCAGAGGGGAGGGGCAGGTGGGTGAGCAGCCCCAGTGGGTGGCAGGCATAGCAGGGACCCCCTGTCCCCTTACCCGGGCCCCCGCTTTCATGGGGTTGCCCAGCTCGCAGAGCACCACGTGGGTCCCGTTCTCCTTCTTGGGGTTGCAGCTCAGCTTCTCCTGCCCCTGTGGGGTGGGGACATGGGATGGGGACACATCATGGACACCCCCCATGAACAAACCACGCTGGGGACCTGCATGAGCTGAGGGCAGGGCTTGAGCCCCACACCCCGGACACCCCTGAACACCCATCACCAGTGGGGACCCTGTGGAGAGTGACGGCCACCAAGGGCAGGACATGAACCCCCCAGGCCAGGATCCCTGGGCACCCATCCCCACCAGGCAGCCCCATGGAGGATGATGGAGATGAAGGACACAGTGTGAGGCCCCCGATTTGGGCCACCCCCTGTGCTGGGCATCTCCTGCCACCCATCAGCCCTGGGCACCCCCATGGAAGGTGACACAGCCACCAAGGACACGCTCTGAGCCCCCAGCCCTGGGCACCCCCATGGAAGGTGACAGAGCCACCAAGGACACGCTCTGAGCCCCCCGCCCTGGGCACCCCCATGGAAGGTGACAGCCACCAAGGACACGCTCTGAGCCCCCGCCCTGGACACCCCCATGGAAGGTGACACAGCCACCAAGGACACGCTCTGAGCCACCCACCCTGGGCACCCCCATGGAAGGTGACACAGCCACCAAGGACACGCTCTGAGCCCCCAGCCCTGGGCACCCCCATGGAAGGTGACACAGCCACCAAGGACACGCTCTGAGCCCCCCGCCCTGGGCACCCCCATGGAAGGTGACACAGCCACCAAGGACACGCTCTGAGCCCCCCGCCCTGGGCATCTCCCAGCACTGGGCACCCCCAAAGAGGGTGACGGCCACCAAGGGCAGGACAGGAGCCCCCCACCCCAGACACCACCAAGAACAGAGTTTGACACCCCCCCGCCCCAGCCCGGTCACCCCCCCTCAACACCCACCGGGATGGTGCTGCGGGCAGCCTGGTAGTGGGTGCCGGGGGGCAGCTGCACCCGCAGCTCGGCCTCGAAGGCGCCCTCGCCCGCGTTGGTGGCGTTGGCTCGCAGGGACAGCGCCGCCTCTGCGCCCATCAGCAGGCGCTGGCTGGGGCTGGGGGACACGGGGACAGGGCTCGGCACCCCGCGGGGACACCGAGCGCTCCCTCCCTCACCCTCCCCGCGCTCACGTGTCGGCGGCCAGGCGGAGGTCGGGGACACAGAGGTTGTCGTCGCCACAGTCCTCCAGGATGATGTGGGTCTGGGAGGGGGACAGGGAGGGGACAGGGAGGGGACAGGGGGGGCCACCGTCCAGGGTGAGGTGTGGGAGGGGGAGTCATTGGGGACAGCAGGGGGCACGGGGGGGACACCCCAGGGAGGGATTGGGCTGGCGGAGGGGCCAGAGGGGACATCCCAGAGGGAAGATTTGGGACAGTGCCGAGTAGAGAGGGGACATTCCAGGGAGAGACCGGGGATGGAGGGCAGGGAGGTGACATCTCTGAGAGGGAAGAATGGGGACAGCAGAGGGGACATCCAGGGGGACGACTGGAGGAGACATACCCTGAAACACGCCAAGGAAGGAGCAGGGACAGCAGGGGACATCCCGGGGAGGGATTTGGGATGGCAGAGGGAACAGAGGGGACATTCTCAGGGCTGGGAATGGGGACAGTGCTGGGTACAGAGGGCACATCCAGGGGAGGAGGGACTGGGGGCTGCGGGGTGAGCACAGAGGGCAGAACATGCCCGGGAGTGGCAGGGACAGTGTGGGGACATATTCCAGGGGGGATGAGGGACAGCAGGGGAGGTAGGAGCCACATCCCAGTGGAAAATGGGGAGGGAACAGAGGCAGTGTCCCAGGGGGGTGCTGGGGACACTGGCACAGGCTGGGCACCCCGGAGCTGGGCACACCCAGGCTGGGGGTACCCACACGTGCCCTGGCCCAGCTGTGGGGATGAGCCCACCCCGTGCCACCACGGTGACGTCTCCCCACAGCCATGTCCCCCCTACCTGTGCCTGCACCAGGGTGTCCCCGTAGAGCACCAACCCCGGGGCCTCTCTGGGCAGCGTCAGGGCCACGCTCAGAGCCACCGGGCTCAGCTTGTCCTTGAACTCGGCCTCGTCCTGGGGACACCCACGGGCAGAGGGGCATCTGGAGGGCATCCCGTGCCCACCCCACCCACCACTGCCCCCATCCCTGCTACCCACCCTCCTGGGAGAGGGAGATACTGTTACCCCAATCCCTGTCCCCAACCCTGTCCCCATCCTGGCTGGAGATGCCACATCCCCAGTCCTGTCCCCCACCCTCCAGGGATCGTCCCCGCCCTCTGCCGCGCTGTCCCTGTGCCCGCACCCGCAGGTAGGCGGTGAGGTCGCTGCACGCAGGGGCTGCCCCCGGTGCCACCACCAGCCGCTCCTGCCAGGACGATTGGTGTCCCTGCAGCAGCAGGACCCTCCGCGACGGCCGCGGCTTCAGCCGGTCCAGCTGCAGCTCAGCCTCCAGCTCTGGCGGGGAACACGAGGGTGGCACTGGTGACACCCCAGCCGTGCCCGTGTGACAGCGGCGCCGCCAGGGTGACACTGGCACTCACGGATGCTCGGAGGGATGTGCTGGCCCGTCACGCTGACACAAAACACCACGTGGAAGCTGCGGGGGGACAACACCGACAGGCGCTCGGGGACCCGTCCTGTGCCCACAGCGGTGCCCCACGGTCCCCACGGCGATGCCCCCATGGTGACCCCACGGCAGTGTCCCCACGGCAGTGTCCCCTCACCAGCTGACACGAACACTGGAGTCGGGCAGGACACAGTCCAGGCTCTCAGGGTTCAGCCCGTCGGGGACACTCAGCTGCGTCCGGGCCACCACCACGGGCAGTCCCCTGGGGCACGGGGACATTGCTGAGGTGCCAGGGGACCCTACAGGGAGCCCCGGGCCACCGCAGGGACGGGCACTCACTGGTACACGGCCACCTTGGCTGCCCCGTAAGCCCCCACGAGCAGATCTGCAGGGACAAGCAGAGGGTCGGTGCCGCGGTGGTGGCACAGGGGTGGCAGGGCGGTGGCGGGGCGCTGTCGTGCCAGGGCTGTACCCGCGTAGCCGTTGCCGTCCAGGTCGGTGGCACCACGCAGAGCGAAGCCGAAGGCGGCGGGGCCGGGGAAGGGGCTGCTGAGGCGCTGGGTGGGCACCGGCGCCAGCCCCTCGCTCTGCCCGCGGAAGATAAAGACCTGCCCGCTGCCACTGTCACCCCCCTGCGGGGCGCCCACGGCCACGTCTGGGGACAGAAGGGACGTGAGCACCCACCCGCGCTCTTCTGCCTCAGTTTCCCCAAGGCAACCGGAGAAACATCCTCCTCCCCGCCCCGCCGCGCTGTTACCGCCGAAGCCGTCCTTGTCCAGGTCCCCGAGGCTGGCGATGGCGGCGGCGAAGCGGCCGTAGGGGTGGGTGCCCGTCAGGGTCTGGGGGGGCCCGGCGAGGGGCTGCTGCCCCCGCCCCAGGTAGAGGTAGAGGCGCCCCAGTTCGCTGCGCTGCCCGTCGGAGCGCCTGGCCATGTACAGCGGTGCCCCCACCAGCAGGTCATCCCGCCTGTGCCCGGCGCGGGGTCAGGGTCAGGGTCAGGGGGTTTGGGGGCAGGGGCACCCAGCGGGGTGCCAGGCACGGGGCAGCACCCCTGGGGTCCCCATGGAGGAGGGGGGGGGGGGGACGACTGTCCCTGCTCTCACCCGTCCCCATCGACATCGGCCACTGCCACCGCGTGCCCGAAGTACGAAGCCACCTGGAAAGGGTCCGGGTAGAGGGTGGCACCGGGGGGTGCTAGGGGAGCAGGGGGGTGCTGGGGGTGGCACAGGGCACGGGTACCTGCTCGCTGCCGATGCCCCGCAGCCAGCGCAGGGTGTCCCCCGCAGTGAAGATCTCCACCTGCCCAGGGCAGTGTCAGACGCCAAGCCCGGCCCGGGGTGACACATGGCGCTGTCCCCTGGTGTCCCCTCGGCCAGGCACCGGCACCGGGCGCCCCGCAGCACTCACCTCACCCCTCGTGTTGCTCTTGTTGGGGACCCCCACCACGTACTCTGTGAGGGATGAGAGCCCTGAGTGCCCCCACTGGGACATTGAGGGGGGCACGGGGACACCCCTGGTGCCACACGGGGGCACGAGGGCACAGAGATGGACGGGACCCCGTCCTGGCACATCCTGTCCATCCCCCTCGGGAAGGGAAGCAAGGTCACTCGGGAGCCCCGGGGTGCCCCAGGCCCATTAGCCCCTGTTCCCTGCACCCCCAGCCCTACCTTTGGTTTTGGGGTTGCCATCGAACTCGCCCACAGCCACCGAGTACCCTGCGGGGAGATGGGCACTGCTGACCCCGGGGTATCCCAGCAGGAGCTGGCAGTGGGGCAGGGTGCCCGTGCCCGCTGCTCACCCCGGTACCCGTCCTCGTCATCCCCGAACACCGGCTCCGTAGGGCGCCCGGGGCTCCCCAGCCACAGCAGGGAAGTGCCGAGGAAGCGCCTGAGGATCTTGTTCAGCTCCACCGAGTACACGAGCCCTGGGGGACACGGCGGTGGGGAGCACCAGCACTGATGGGGCACCCGCTGCCACTCCCCGGGCTGCCAGTGCCACTGCGGGTGGCACTTAGGGGGTGCCCCATCCGGGGTGCCCTCCTCCCGCCGCGCCCACCCGAAGGGAGCACCCCGAGAGCACCAGCCGGGGTGGCAAGGCCGGCAGGAAGGACTCACCCGAGAAGTAGTACCCGCCGGGGGCACCCAGCACCAGCGTCCCGTCCTGCGGGAGGAGCTGGCTCAGCACCACCCCGGGGCACCCTTGGCATCCCCCCAAAGCATCCTCACCCAAGTGTCCCCCACCCCAGTATGTCCCATCCTGGCACTTCCACTCCAGCATCCCCCCCCTCCACTCCCAGGGCCTCTCCTCCCGGAATTCCCACTCCAGCACCCCCCATCCATCTCAACATCCCTACCGGAACATCCCCCGCCGTGACACCCGGGTACCATCCTGGCCGCACCCTCGGCACCTCTATCAGCACCCCATGGGCTCCGTTCCCAGATCCCCCCAAGGCGCCCGAGCCCCCCGAGCTCCCCAAGCGCCCCAGTCCGCTCTCACCGGGGTGACAGCGGCGCTGAAGCCGATCTCGCAGTAGCGCTTGTCGTGCACTGAGGGCACAGGGCAGGGTCAGGCGGGCGCGGGGCTGGGGACACCCCCCGCTCCCCGGTCCCCCCTCACCGTAGTTGTTCTGGCGGTAGGTGCCGGCCATGGTGCGGTCGCGGCAGGGCGAGTACCACACCGAGCGCCGCTGCCCCGGGCTCCACACGAAGCAGGTGCCCGTCGGGGTGCGGAACGCCTCGTGCCGCCCCTCCATCGCGTTCCAGTGCTGCAGCGGGGCACAGACCTGGGCACGGCGACGGGACAGGCTGGGTGCCCACCCCGCCGCCACCCAAGGCTGCCCACATCCCCCCCCGGATGCACCCACCACCAGTTTGCCGTCCCAGCTGGTGACGGACGCTCCCAGCCACTGGTCCGACTTGTAGGTGCGGAGCTCAAAGGTGTCCCGGCTCTCGCTCTCGTCCCCTGGGGGAGCGGGAGAGGGGGAATGTGCGGAGCTGGCGCCCCCCGCGCCCACCCCCCGCCCCACGGCGCCCACGCACCCGCAGTGTCGATGGGGAGAAGCTGGCAGGGGGTCTCGTCGGGGGGCCAGGAGCAGAGGAAGACGGCGCCGGGCTGAGCCACGCCGGGCTGGGAGGTGTTGGCACGGGGGGCCCCCACGGCCACGCTGGGCCTGGGGGGCAGAGCGGATGTCAGGGCCGGCGGGCGTGTGCCGTGCCCGACCCCGACAGCCCGGGGCCTCCCTACCTTCCCTCGCTCATGTGGAAATCCAGGGCGAAACCGAAATAGCTGCCGGGGGGTCCCTCGTAGATGGTGGGGGGGTCCTGGAGAAGCCCCAGCGTGGGGGGCAGGGGCAGCCCCCCGAGGAGCAGCAGCACCCGCAGCAGCCCCATCGTCACCCAGTGAATGTGGTGGCCACAGCCCCGGTCCCGGGGCACCCCTGGTTTATCTCGGGGGACGCAGCTGGGGACGGGGCCAGCAGGAATGGGGAACACAGGAAGGGCCCCCCCGGACGCACATCCGCTCCTGCAGGGAGCCAGAGAGGTGCGGGGGAGACGGCTGCGGCCGGAGCGGGGCGGGGGACAGGAGGTGGCAGTGCCACCGGGAGACACGGTGACGGGGTGGGGGGACACGGCCACAGCAGCCTGAGCCTACCGCCCAGCCCTCCGCGGGGTGCCAGTCTCGGGGTGCCTGTTTCGGGATGTCCATCCGGGGGTGGCTATTTCGGGGTGCAGGCAGTCAGTCCCCACCAGCGGAAATGTGGCGAGGACAGCGAGCACAGGGCCCCTCCGTGGCTCCCGATCTCCCCTCCGCAGCCGGATGGAGCTGACAGCACCGAGCCCGCCCGCGCCGGGCATCACCCCCCCAGTGTCGCCTTCCCCAGCGCAGGGACACCCCAGCACCCTGCCAGGGGAGAGGCAGCACCGCCGCTGTGCAAGGGCTCTGCCAAGAGACCGGGGGCAGGCTGAGGACAGCCCACAGCCAAGTGAACAAATCCTCGTCCCTGTCCCCGTGAAGAGCCGGTGCCCGCAGCCGGGCCCGTGGCAGCCGCGGGGGCCCAGCCCTGCCCGGACAGCAGCGTCAGCCCCTGAACCCACCTGCAGAATTGATTTAAACTCCGTTAAGGACTCTCAGGTGCCCGAGGTCTCCGGGGTGCCAACCCAGCCCCGGAGCAGCTCCCTGGGGCTTTTCTCCTCTCCGTCCCTGAAGCTGCAGGAGGGAAGCAGGGCAGGGGAGCCGGGGGGTTTGGGGGGTCCCCACAGAGGCAAACAGCACCTTGGCCCCTGACGGGGGACACAGTCCCCGGAGCGGGGTCTGCTCCAGCCCTTCGCAGCAGCTGCAGGTGGAAGGGAGCGGGATTTGCCCAAAGCCGCGGCAGAGCTCCGAGGGGTGGGAAGGGTTTAGCTGAGCCCGGATCAGCTCCGTGTCCCGGGAGAGGAGGACACCGGACTCAGGCGCAGCTGCTCCTCCTCGGGAGGTCTCGTCCCCAGCTGGCAGCAGCATCTGAACCCAGCTGGAGCCCACACCAGACCCCTCAGGGCAGTTAGAATTCTTTCTTCTGTCCAATTACTTAATTTCCTGTTTCTTTCAGCACTTCTGCACCATCCCTCATCAGCCACCTCCTCCCGCCAGGGAAGGGCAGGTGGCACCCTGGACCCCGACCCTGCTGGCATGCAGGGGGGTGGATTTTTGTCCTTTAGTTAAACCCGGGCTTTGGTCAGGAAAGGAGAGGCTGCTGCTCTATACGGCAGCTCCCCACCACCACACACCATCACATCCTCTTTTCCACAAATCATTGGTTTATTAGAAAGGTTTTTTTCCCTCATTTTACAGCATATATATATATTTATATATATATCTTATGTGACAAAGTTAAATACAGTCTGTTTATGCTCGTTAAGTAATGACAGGTTAATTATTTTAGCGCTATCCTTAAGTCCAAAAACAACCCCTGCCCACAGCGTGATGGGGCCGGGGCACGGCCGGGCCCTACGAAGCTCAGCTCTGACAGTAACACTGAATTGTTCGGTATTTACAGGAAATTTGAGTCCCTTTTGTGTGACTGCTGTCACTCTGACCTGCTCCAATTTCTCGTTTGCACGGTGAGGGAGCTCAGGGGGTTTGGATCCTTTGACGTTGCCTGGTCTCGTGCTGCAGTCCAGGAGGGAGAGGGAGGAGGATGAGGATGGGGGACAGGGAAAGGGATGGGGATGTCACCGCACCCCCACGCTGCTCTGAAATCCCTCCCTCCAGCGGTGGTGGCCCAAGGGCTGTGACAGCTGCAGTGCCCTGTGAGTGGGGACAGCAGCAGCTCCTCCCCTGCACTGGGGTGGGGAAGCTCCCACAGGCAGTGGCACCTGAGCCAGGTGATGCAGGGAGGACTGGGAAATCCCTTACAGACCAAAATGGGGTAACCTCACCTCACGTGTGGGATGGGGACAGCCCCAAGGCTCCTCCTGCACCAGCAGGGTCTGCACGTTACTGCTTCCAAAGGCAGGGGGGGAAGGAAAGGAAAAAGGAAACAAAAGGGCTCTCTCTACTCTGGGAGCACCCTGAATTCCTGCTGCTCCCCAGGCTGCTCCAGTGCCCATTCCTATGGCAGGGAGGAACGCAGCATTACCTGCCAGAGCCACTGCTACCCCCACACCCCTCACCTTCCCAAGTCTCACCTGTTGATTTTTTTTTTCTTCTGCAAAATTCTAAATGAAGATTTTTTTTTTTTGTTTTTACATTTTATAGTACATAAAAACTTCAAAAATACATGAGCTTGATAAAATATACATGCTTAGCTGTTCTGCATCTAGCTGAAACTATAAATTGAACCTTTACAAGTGTCTTGGGTCACCTACAGCAAACATATTTACACAGAAGCCACCAGAACAAGTACCACTAAGAACTGGCTGTAAAAAATATTATTGCGATATACTACAAATGTAACCTTTGATAGGAGCTACAAAAAGCAGCATCTTTGTTTACAGAGTTCAGTGCAATTCTTTACATTAAAAAAAAAAAAATTCCTATAAATTAATAAGGAAACCATCAGTGTTACAGAGGAAAGAACAACGCTTTGCATCCCGGCCGCGCTCCCCCGTCCTCTGTATTGCTTCAGTTCCTAACAGGATTCTCCTTCTCTCTCCCATCCCAGTGCCTCTTTCCCAACACCACAGAAGATGGAACTCAGAGTGATTTTTTTTTCCCCTTTCAGGAGAAGAGTGGTCAAAGCCCAGGCTGGAATCCCAACCCCTGACCCGAGAACCTCTCTCCAGTCTGGGATATCCAGGCGTGGTCCCGGCGCAGGAGAACGCAGATGCAGGATGGAGAAGGACAGGAGCTCTGGGCACACATACAGAGCTGCTCCTCCTCCTTACAGTAAGATCTTACTTCCACCTTTGCTGCTCACACCAAGAAAAATCCACGTGTGCAGTGACAGAGGCCAAGGAGCCTCCTGCAATGCCTGAAAACTGAGGCCTCCAGTGCCTTCACAGCCGACAGCTCCCGATGTTCCATCGCCGATTACAAGCCGGATTCAATCATGCTACTTTAATTAGATGACCTCATTAAAAGGATTTTCAGAGATCCTATTAGTGTGTATGAAACCTCATTTATCATATACAAGGTGGCAGAAGGAAGATGACCAAGTGTGAGAATCCAGGGGGGAAAAAAAGCCTTTCTAAGTGTCTCACTGTTCTAAAGGTGAAATGGTTCTTCCGGAGCAGTGCTGCTGAGTGCACGGAGGAGTCGGAGCGAGACATCCCTGGGACACAGCCAACAGCCCAGCCCTCCAGCCTCCGGCTTCTTTGGCTGCTCAAGAGTGAAAGGAAATGCTCAGGCCTCACCTGCCCGCTGGCTCGACTCCAACCCCTTCCTGAAACGCCAAATATTCTCCTTCCTCCGAGGTTCCTTCATTTTGTCCTTCATGTGCCGTGGCTGGGTGGATGCTGCAAGTCCTGTCCTGAGAAAATGGGGTGCAGCAGGGGGTGGAGGTGCAGGGCCGTGGCGGCGGCGGCGGCTGCGGGCCTGGGAGCCAGGAGGGTCGGGTAGAGAGCGTGAGGGACAGGGTGGAAGGTGAAGGGGCCCGGGTGGATGGCGGACGCCGGAATGATGTGGATGGGGTGGCTGGCCAGGAAGGTGGCGGGGTGGCCCGGAATAATCGAGTGGGTCAGGTGGGACAAGGAAATGGGCGTCAGGTGTGGCTGGGGGATGTGGTGGACCTGAGCGAGGGGCTGCGGGTGCGGGTGGGGGTGGATGCCGATGGCGGCGGCGGCGGCGGCGGCGTGGTGCTGCAGGATGGCGTGCTGCACCGTGGTGATGGACGTGGCCGACGCCGCCGCCGGCTGCTGGATGTGGATGGGCTGGAGCGCGGGCGCGGCCGGCGCCAGGGCGGCCGAGGCCGGGAAGGCCTTGACCTGCTTGGCCAGCAGCTGCTGCTGGATGTGCTGCTGGGCGGCCTGCTGCAGCTTGCTGTACTTCTCCATCTCCTCGGGGGTGAAGGTGATGGGCTGGCTCTCCAGTGGAGCTAGAGAGGAATCTTCTCCCCCCTCCCGATCCCCTCTATGCTCGGCTCCCCGCTCTGAGGCACATAGCCAGGAAAGTGCTCAACATCTGGAACTAAGGGCATCATACTGGTTTCCACTGGGACAGGTTGGTTGCCCCCGTCCATAGGCTCCAGCCCGTCACCATCGCTTGGATCTGAGAGGAAGTTGTGTGGCATGACCAGATCTCTGGAGCCAAAGCACTCAGGGAGCGCCGGGGCATCCAGGGGAAGGGACGGCATCTCCACGGAGGCTTCGTCACGTTTCTGCTCGTCCAGAGGCTTGTCCTGAATTACCATCACCACATCTTCCAGGAGAGACTGGCCGGCCAGCTGACCCTCCTCCATGCCTTGGGAACCATCCTCAGCATCTGACAGCTCCTGCTCCTCGCCCCTCTCCAAGCCAGACTCCTCGTATCTTTTGGAGTTTGGTTTCCGAATGGTTGGCAACTTCCCAATTAAGGGCAGAACCGGTTTGTTGCCTAAGGAAGGAGGCAGTTTGGGGCCAAAGTAGCCCTGGGGAGGATCTTTGAGCTTTATGCCCACCTTGTTTGCCCCTGACAGCATCTCGTCGGTGACGCAGGGCTTCTTCTCAACCTTCCTGGACTGCACCTTTTCCAGGAGCAGCTTTGCAGTGACGGAGTTCCTCTCCTCAGGACTGCAGTCCCCTTCCGAGGCCCGCCCCGTGCCAGAACCGCTGCTGTTCTGGGACAGGGAGCCAGATCCTTTCAGATCCTCTCCTTTGCCGTCCTCCTTCTTCAGCAGTGACCCCTCACCTCGGCCTGTCCGGAAATAGTGAGGAGACTGGGAGCGATAGATCTTGGACCTGATGAAGTCCCTTCTGCCAGACCTTCTCTCCTCGGGGCTCTCGTGGCCCCGCGAGCCCTTCCGTGACAGGGACCTCTGCGAGTGGCTGCGGGTGCTGCGGCTGCGGTCCCGGCTGTAGCTGCGGCTGCGCTTCCAGCTGCGGCCCGTCATGCTGCGGCTCCTCCTCTTGCTCCGACTGCGGCTGCAGCTGCTGCTGCGGCTCCTGCCCCGGCTCCTCGATCTTGACCTGCCTCGAGGGTGGGTTCGGCTCCTGCTCCGACTCCTGGACCTGCTCCTGCTCGAGCTGTAGTCATCCTCCGACGAGGAGTATTTGCGCCGCTTCGAGCGGTGGTTTGAGCTGTTGTAGTCGGAGTCGTCCTCCGAGTCCTGGGAGCGCTTGGAGTGGCAGCGGGAGCGGTCGCTGTAGTCGCTGTAGCTGTCGTCCGAGTAGCTCCTGTGGCGGCTGTAGCGGCTGTGCTCCGAGGACGCGTCCGAGCTGCTGGAGTAGGACCTGTGCGAGGAGTGCCTGCGGCCCGAGCGGGAGCGGCTGCGCGAGTGCTCGCTGCCCGAGTCGTACTCATCGCTGTACTGCGACGGGGACTTCTGCCGGCAGTGCTTGCCGGGGGAGCCCTCGTCGCTGTCGTAGTCGCCGCTGCTCTGCCGGCTCCGGCGGCTGCTCCGGGCCTGGGAGAGACCCGGGCAGCGCCTCCTCGCACCAGGCACCTGCTGCAGCTCAGCCTTGTGTCTTTTGCTGCCGTGCTCTTGGCAGGAGTTACCCCCGTCCTCTTTTTTACCGCTGCTTCCCTCCTCAGCAGACAGGGATTTCCTCTGGGACTCCTGGGAGCATCGCTTCTTCTTCTGGAAATGGCTGCAATCTTCAGACGGTTCAGGTTTCAGTGCCCGGTCTGACTCTGTCGAAAGGGAGGATTTACCTTTTTTGTGCCTGTGCCTTTTCCGTTTCTTGGGTTTCTCTTCCCCCAGCTCAGCTTTCCGGGCCTTCTCCTCAGCTTCCTCCTTGTGTTTGCGTTTGTGTCTGCTGGATTTTTTGTGCTTCTTTTTCTTTTTGTGTTTATGGGACCTCCCAGATTTACTTTTACCCGTTACACTCTTACTGCTGTCCTCCCCCTCTCCCTTACCGACGCTTCCCAGACCAGACTCCTGCTTGCTCTGGGATTTGTTTTCCATTTTTTGAGCAGAACTGTTCCCTACACTTTCAGCCTCCTTGGCTTTGCTCATCTCACCAGGTTCTGTGCTCTGAGCGTCGTCTTTACAAAGCGCCCCTTGATCCTTGGATTTCTCTGCCCCTTTCCCTTTTGCATCCTTGTTACGGGAGAGCTTGAAGTCGAAGTACAGGGGGTTGCAGCTGTAGGACACAGAGGGCTCAGCTTTGGTGAAGATGAGCAGCTCTGAAGGCCACTGCAGCGTCGTGCTCTCGTCCTTACTCAGAACAGGGAAAAAAGGTCCCGTGGGGTGCTTTGGTCCCTCAGAGCCATCTCTGCAGCCCGAGGCAGGAGGAGGAGCAGTGTCTGGCTCGGGGGGATTGCTCTCTGGAGGGTGCTTGCTCTCCTGCGTGTTTTCATTCTCTGGGATGTCTTTTCGTTCTGTTTTGCCCTGCTGAGCTGCACTTTCAGTAGTACTCTGCTCCTTCTGCTGTCCTGTGCTCTCAGCAGCCTTTTCCGTGTGCTTGCTGGGTTTGGGTTTGGGGGAACTCCCCTTTTTCACTTCGTGCGCGTTTTTTTTGTTCACATTTTCTGCTTCCGTTTGCTCAGTAGCCTTCATGAAAAGCAGGAATTGAAAGTTGGGCTTTACTTTACAGTGGGCCGGGGGGATGTAGTGATAATATTCTGGTTCCACAGCCGTTGGTCCATCTTCTCGCCTCATCTTCTTCAGTTTGGATAGGGTGCTGGCCAGAGCCCCGCTGTCCTTGTCGTGCTGGTCATCGTCCTCTGCCTTGCCATCGGAATTATTGGTGCCTTCACCCTCCCCAGACTTCTGCAGACTGCCAGCCTCTGAGGACCCCTTCTCATCACCTTTTGCCCCATCTGCAGAACTGGACTCGTCCACGTGGTCCTTGAAAACAGAAGCAATGGTCTCCAGCTTCACTGGGGTCTTCTTGGCGAAGGAAAAGGACACCCCGATCTTCTGCAGCGGAGTTCCCAGAGAGCTCTTAATGCCAAAGCTGATGGCCTGTGCCCCCTGGGTGGGCGTCTGGCCGGGCACCACAGCGCCTTGTCCAGTGTTCAGGAAGCCTCTGTCCGTGGTCATCTCTGCAGGCCTGGCCAGAGCTCATCTGGACGAAGGAGCCACTGTTGGCTGCGGAATCATCGTCATCTCCACCTTCCTCGTCCACAGCCACCGTGGTGGTCCTGAACATGGGCCCACTTCCAGGAGCACTGCAACAGGGGAGAGAGAAAACACAGCTGACTGGTGTCCCTGTCCCTCTGCAGGAGGATCTCAGCAGAGACAATCTTACACAGTTCAAGTGCTCTTGCAACCAGACACATGCAGTTAAATATCATTCTCCAGCCACTCAAAGATTTTAATAATATTAAATTACTGAAGAAAATGCCTATTGCTGGATAAAGCAAGTTGGGGATACTCTGCGTGATCAGTTTAGTGAACTCACTCCTACCAAAACCACAGCACAAGCCCCAAACAGTGTGAAGCTTTGCCCTCAAAGCCTGTGTAGAATCCTAGAGCAGGAATGCCAGCCCAGCCCAGGGACCACCCAGACTCACCACTCAGGCTGCCTCCTCTGCTCAGCCAGCTCGTGCAGGCGCCGCAGGGCTTTCTCCTGCTTCCTCTCATCTTTCCGGGATCGTGACGAGACATTGCGAGCAAATTCCCTTTGCTTGAGATCTTTCAACCTCTGAGGCAAAAGAAAGCGGGGACGAATCAGATCAAAGGTGTTTGTGGTTTATCCAAGAGCAGCTCTTTGCTGTAGCACTGGAAATTGTGGTGTCAAGCCCCTCTCCAGGGACATTTATTGAGCCAGGATGGAGCAACAGCATCTTAGCTCAACAAACCCCACGGAGCACACTGCCATCCTCCCCGCAGCTGAGGGAAAAGACAACTGGTGGTCACTTTTGGCTATGACTTCAAGTTCTGTGTATATCCCCTTCCAACCAACACTACTGGTTTTCTTTAGCATGGACAACAAAGCTGATTTCGAAGCAACAAGCAAATTCTGGAAGGAAAAGGGGAAAAGAAGAAGGATTGTTTACTTTGCCGCTCTTGCAGGGTGCAGATTTACTTGACAAACAGTGCATGACACGAGTCAAGAGCATGGGCCAAAGGACAGGAGGGATTAGCTGGTGCCAGAGTTACCCAGGAATGACATCTGACAAAAGCAATGTACCATTACATTGGAGAAGGAGCCAAAAATCCCATGCAAATGATTTCGTAAGCAAATCCAGAATACAACATACACCACAACCAGTTACTTGTTTTCCTGACAGTAGTTCTGAGAGGGTCAAGAAACAAACTGCTCTAAAGGCAGGAGGGTCTCGGGGTTGAATACTTTGGGGGCAGAAGCACCAGGTTCCCCAGAAATCTGATCATGAGGGAGCAAACCCAATCCCAAGGAATTTCAAACATCCTAATACCACTGAGGAAGTCTAGGTAGCCAATTCTAATAGAAAATAAACATCCAAGACTTCGGAACCTTTTGTAAAGCCCTTGTAAAGTCTCAGGAGAAGAGGCTGCTGCTTTTCCTTGGAATATATGTGGATATTCACAGAATTTTTTTAGAGTGCTCTACAGAAGTTTAAGTAACAGAAAGCAACCAAGTCAGACCTCTACCATCCTAAAGGGACTCACTGTTCTTTTTTAGTGCACAATTCAAAATCCTTTCGAAGGGCCCGGTTCCAGAACGCATCCTGTACTCAGCTTTTGGAAGAAGTTTCATGTTTTTCAGGCATTTCATGCAGGGCCTGGGAGACTAACGGGACTCAGAGCAGGAGTCACTTTGGAACAATTCTTGTACAGGATGTACAAATCACTGGTGAATTCTAAATACTTCTGGCTGGCTGACTCTGCCTCTTTCCTGGAGCAGAGTCAGACTGCCACACACAGAAACAGTGGCTCTGGAAACCAACCCAAAGCTCAAATTAGAGGAATTAAGCTGGCCCAATGTAAAGAGAACATTGCTTTGTGAAAAAGGGGGAGATTGGACAAGACAGAGGATTCTCTTACCTAATTGTATTTACTAAATGTGGTTGATTGTTACCAAAATCAGAGGGGAGGACACACAAAAAAGATACAACTACAGACACCAGTAGAAAGAAACTCACTCTTGTGATCTCGACTCCCAAATTAGAAGGGTTTGCTTTCAATACATCAGCTGAAAACGTCACACCACGAAGAAAAAAAGAAAGTAAAAATATAACAAGAGTGGAAGAGAGAAAAAAAAAAAAAACCAAGCAAGCATTACTAGAGAGCTGTGGGGGAGTGTGCCAGCTATTCTATAGAGCAGGAATGGAGCCAGTGGAGCCACGGGACCGAGCCAGGGTCTGGAGCAGGGGGACACACACAGACACGCACGGACACAGCAATGATCCCACCTGGAACAGCAGAACTACTCTCACCAGGACAAGTAAAGGGCTCAAGGGTTTTGTGGTGTATGTTAAATGTTGAAGAGGAATTTTTTTTCCAAGAGGAAGGGGAAAAAAAAATAAATAGATGGACTGAGCAATGCTATCAGCTTTTTCATGCTGATTTCGAGAGTGTTTCTGAAATGCTCTGGGAAGTTACAGCCACCAACAGCTGACAAAACTATTTAATGGGGGCTGATGCCAAGTCTCGAGATCATTCACCCATTTGGAAAAAAGTATGACCCAGCTATTTACACCAGACATGAACTGTGACCTTTTCCTCTCAAGGGGAAGGTGTGATGGTGCACTCAGAGCCCCCCAGGCATGCTCCTGGATCATCCCCCAGGACACAAATTGGGCTCAGAGCTATTGGGAATGATGCAGCTGCCCCCAGGCTCTCCCACCTCCATTACATGGCAATTTGAATGCAGACAGAATTAAATACCCACTATTAAATGCTGACCTTTGTGTGTCTCTGCTCCCCCAAACCTCCCACTCTCAACACTTAAAATTTCGAGGTGTGAAGCAAATGAACTACCCCAAAGCACTGTAGCCCTAGAATATGCATCACAGCAACTCCCAGCTGCACCCAAACCCGGGCCCTTTAGGCTGACAAACCACTGGCCCTGCTGTCAAGACTGCTGAGAATTTGGCACTTTCAGAACTGGGGAAGAGTTGGTCTGGTTTCCAAAGGACCAAGAGATCTCAAGGCTGAGTTTCTTTTTGTCACACAGGAGTCAGGAGGAAAAAGAATCTTTCTGGGGAAGTAGAGGATAGAAAAGCTCACAAATGCACCATGCTAGCTCCTTGGAAATGTAAAATATGGAACAGAACACAGCTCAGCTTCTTAGACTGACCTAAACCAACACACCTATCACCAGAAATTACTCCAGGCATGCAAGAGACCTGGCTGGACTGCATTATCTTCCCTAAATGCATCCTGGGGGAGGGAAAGGGGGGAAAACAGGAGCCCACACTGCTCATCTGTAAGAACAACCTGCTACAGGAGTGAAAAATACCCAGAATTTTTCAAAATGACCTGTAACTCTCTCCTCACTTATTGTTTCAAATATGTCACTGAATCCAGTGGTCGATCCCCTCAAAGACTGGGTAAGCAGTTCACTGCAGCCATGCCCACCCTGCTCCCCAGTCCTGACTGGGAAGGAGCAAACTAAAGCCTGAAGCACAACTTCACTGGGTGAAGGGAGCACATGGAGTGCTGAAACACTGCTCACACACTTCCAGGTCTCAGCCTGCCCCAGAAATCATTTGAACTAAACAGATATTTAAGATCAGCTTACACTAAAGAAATTTCCATTTAATCCTAAGGAGAGTGTTTGTTATTCTAATCCCCCAAAAACCTCTAAATGACTTTTTGGACCACACCATATGTGTGGGTGTGAGGGAGGCCGGAGGAGCAGGGTACTGCCCCTTCCCCAGCACCACAGAGAAATTCCAACAAGGATTTAACAAAGCCACTCAACCATCCTCAGGGAGCTTCTCCCCTCCACAAGGAATCCTGGGAACTTGTACACTTGGGATGAATCCTCCCTTTTTAAGTCTTCCCATTGTGCTTAGCAATACAATGATTTTTTTCAACAGGATTAGAGTCATCAAACCTGTATTAAATCAAACACATGCTTCATGCTACTACAGGATTCAAAATTAAGGGACATTTTTTTTCTCCATTGGCAGCCTGAGGAAGCAGCAGTTTATCTAATCAACAACATCCCTTCAAACTGCAGGATCATGGGGACCACAAAGCCAAGGAATATTCTGTTGATTTATTACTTCAGGTGTCAGAAGGGCCACACTGCAGTGACCAGCAGTGACACAAATCACCAGCACTTATATAAAATTTCTCCAGATTTCCACATACTGTAGGCAGTAGTTCACTACCTCCAGCCTTCCTGGGGTTTATTAATAGCTGCCACCCCCCTCAGCTTTGGAACAAAGAAGTGCATTTGAAGTTTCCAGCCTTGTTTCTAACAAAATTCCAAACTCGCCTCCACATTTCCACAGGAGTGCAAATCGAGCTCCTAAAGAGCAGGTCTGGTATCAAATCTGCAGCCACCTCTGGACTGCAGCACAAAGAGGCCACAGTGCTGGATTATCTCCCAATCCCTGCATGGCTCAGGAAGAGCCAAACTGGCAAACACCACCAGCACCTTCCAATTCTCACAAATCAGCTTAAACCAGCTGCACTGCAGCATTAATGAAAAGCTCCTGAGAGCACAGCCCAGGCACAGCCAAGTGGGGAAATCCAGGGGGGTGAGCAGGAGTCAGGAACTGTTGCAACAAGAAAACCAGTGAATCATCACAGGATGTCCTAAGTAGGAAGGAACCCCCAAGGATCATCCAGTTCCATCCCCACCCAACAATACCCTGTGCATCCCTGGGAGTGTTGTCCAAGTGCTCCTGGAGCTCTGGCAGCCTTGGGGCCATGAAAAAACTCAGCACACCCCAGATTTTGCTGATGGTACCAGGTAAAACCTCCCCAGTACTCAGCTGGGGTGCAGAGCTTTACAGGCTCAGGACCAGCAGCACATGGATTTTCTCTCTTTAGGGTGACAAAGCCACACAGCATCACTGAACTGAGGCCCACTGAGAGACACTCTTAGCCTAAAAGTGCAGAGCAGAAGGAGCCCCTGTTACTCTCACAAGACAAAGGCACTGCCACACTCTCACCAGACCTGAAGATGTGAGACTTTCATGCCAAACCTCATATTTAGATGGGTCAGAGCAGACCCACCTCTGGGGCTCCAGGCAGGAGGCAGCTCCCATGACATCAGAGCCCCCTCCTCCCTCGCCATTGTTCTCGTGTCTCTCTGCCAACCCACATTAAATAAAATAATAATAATGTACTTTTCATTCTCTGCCAGCAGATTTCTGGCTTTCTCAACTTTTGATGTCTGCTCAATTCTTTGCCCCAAAAGCTTCTGGGAGTGAATGACACCATTAAACACAAGCTCAAAGGAGGGGAACCTTGATCATTTTATTGAAGTGAGAACACAAGCCTGGCTTATCTTTGGTCATCAACATTCTTTGCACACTTATAAACGAAGTGAAAAGAACAGAGGGGAAATGACCTGCAAATGCTGTTTTATTGAATCTTAATTTCCTCCCTGGAAGGAACCTTTTCTTGGCTGGGTTAAGAAAAATATAGAATGGGTTGGGTTGGAAGGGACCTTAAAACTCACCCAGTCCCACTGCCCATGGCAGGGACACCTTCCACTATCCCCTGTCCAACCTGGCGTTGGACACTTCCAGGGATCCAGGGAGACACAGCTTCTCTGGGCACCCTGTGCCAAGGCCTCTCCATCCTCACTGGGGAGAATTTCCTCATCATCTCTAATCCAAACCTTTTCCCTTCTCAGTTAAATCCATTCCCCTTTGTTTTATCACTCCATGCCCTATCCAAAGTCTCTCTCCAGTTCTCTTGTAGTCCCTTTATTGCTAACTGGTGGATTTTCTAAGGGCAAAGCATTTCTGGAGCAGAAGAACTTCCCATGTAACACCAAATACCTCAGAGACATCCCCCTGAGTCTTCTCCATTCAAGCTGGGCTTGGAGGCCCAAGGTTTTGGAAATCCCGAATCTCCCCAAAACACAAAGTTCAGGGTTTGCATTCAGGGTATTCCTCAACCCCAGCAGTGACTGTCTTGGTAATTTTATTGTGCTTGAACAGATCCCTCCCCCTCAGCATGAGAAGCAAAGAATGCAGCTAATTAGGGCACAATGAGAACTGCACATCTATACTTTCAGTTCTGAGTCCCACCCTCTTTCCCAAAGAACTTCTTTATGCAATACACTCCCTTTGTCCTTTTACAAAGAGAATCTAGGCAGAATTAATCACCTACACCTCCAAAACACCACACACTTAGGGGGAAAAAAAAAAACAAAACCAAAAAAACCAGCTACATAGAAGTTTGCATTTCAATGCTGGTTTGTGTTCTCCCAGGGAAGCTGGCACAGGTTCACTCAGGAACACATTTGTTTTTCACAGGGAACACGGAAGGGGAATGTTTTGATTCTGTTGGGTCAGTGACTCAGTGAACAGCTCGAGCCCGCAGCAGGCACACGAGCAGAACGAGGTGATGGTGGGAGATTCTCCAAGTTCTTGGACTGTTAAAAACTCCACATAGTAAAAAAAAGCTGACTGCAAATGCTACATAACTGACACACAAGGTAACTCCAACCATAGCCCTTGCAGGCTGCTCCAGGTGCTGGGCCCTGCACATACAGGTTTATCTGATAGGAACACACAGAATGGGCACAACCCAGATAAGGAGCTTGCACTCATCTTCACACAAATCTAACATGAGGCTTTTATCTTAATGGCAAAACCCCAAACCAAATAAGGAGCCCTCACAGGTGTAATGCCTTAAGGACACATTCCCACCGAGTCCAGAGTGTTCTAGGACTGTGGGAGCTCCCAAGGATCAGGACATTGTGGATCTGCAGGAAAGCAGAACAAAAATCACAGAATCACAGACTGGCTTGGCTTAAAAAGGATCCTAAAGATTATCTTGTTCCACCCCCTGCCATGGGCAGGGACACCCTGCACTATCCCAGGTTGCTGCAAGTCCTGTCCAACCTGGCCCTGAACACTTCCAGGGATATACACGGGGTCCATATTCACCACCCAAGCTCCTTCTTAGCTGCAGAAGTTTTCTTTCTACATTTGCCACCTTTTGTCTTTTGATTATTGTCAATTATTACTCTGTTGACTGTCAGGGCTGGGCACCCTCAGGAGTGGGGGCCCTTCACAACCTACCAAGATCAAGATCAAAATCTACAGCTAAAACACCCCACCACTAAAGACATCAGCAGCTGTACAAGAAGTTACGAGATGCAGCCTTTTCCAGTTGCTCACTGAAGGGTGTGTGAGAGAACTGAGCTTATTGTCCCTCCTGCAGGGTCATCTGCACCCACTCCAGCTGCTTTCAGCCCCCTGAGAGGGACAGGCCATGTGCTGACCAGAGGGTGACTGGTCCTTCAAACAGCTGCACTTCTCATCTCAAGTATCAACCTAATTAAAACCAGCTCCAGAACAACACTGCACACCTCCAACACAATGGCTAAAAGATGCCAGTGGTTTGGGAGGATAAATGCTGGGACATTTTCCCAGGTAAGGAAATGCTGCCTTTTGGAGAAACTTGGTGTTGAAGTTGATTCAGATGTAGCCAAATGCTCCATGAAACCAGGACAGGCATGAAAGAAAGAGAATAAACCTCCCCTTTAATTGTTTGGTGTTGACACAATTTTGGTGGGTCCAAAATTCATCCGGTTGGGATCAATCCACTTACCTATCATCCCTGTTGGGCAATAATCCCGAGTTCCTTCCTGGAATACAAGACAGTGTCTTTATAACTCGGGAGTGGAAAGAGATCTGAGGATGGAACATCTATTTACAGGGACAGCCTAATGCTTGCTGAGCCACAGAGGGATAACCAAACACTCCGACGTCAGGGGGATGTGGAACTAAAAATACTTAAAAGCAAAAATGCCGTGGAAACTGAGCCAAGAAAAAGGCAAAGAAGAGCTCTGTTGCCACAAAAATTACCACTGAGACAACAAAATCTTGCAGATGATGTATACCAAGCTGGGTTGCTGTACCTAAGATACTGCAATGGCCTTTCTCTCCAAGAAAGCCAACTGATGGCCTACTTTTAGAAAAAAAAAATCTCCTGAAAAACTTCAGGCTCACCTTTCTGCAACCTCGCCTTCTTGTCCAAAGAGACAAACTATAAAACATCAACATGCAACATATCAAAACCACAGCTTTTTTTCTTTTTAAACTGTTTTGAAATTTAGACTGGACTGCTGGAAATGAGCCTCCCTGGAGCAGGAGATAATGTTACTTATGCAAATTCACCATCATTCTGTCTCGGGGGTTTCAAGTTCACTCCCTGAATGCTGACCCAGTGGGGTCACACACATTTCAGCCCGACAAAGCTGGACAAGCAATTTTTTCCCTAAGCAAAGCATGATTGCTTCTTTGTTTAAATCCCTCTGTAACTAGAAATTAATGCTGGGTGATGCAGCCAGAGTTTGGAGGCTCATTTTCTCCAAAGCCTGCCTGAAGTGACTGCAACGGATGGAATTATCCAAGAACATAATTCCTCTCAACATAATCAGTACCAAGCAACCTACAAATTCTTTCTCCTGATGAGATGACCCCACCTTGTGGGTGCACAAGATGTTTTTCCCTCAGGTCACTCCTGCTGATGACTCCTCTTATTGCTTTCCACAGGTTGGTTTCCTCCTCCACAGCACCTCCAGCTGCTGGAAGAGCTCTGAGCCCGGCCAGGCTCATGTCAGTGCCCCATCAGTCACCGAGGGTTGGAGCAGTTCATGGAACCCCACAGCAACAGCACACCAAGAATGTGACACAAACAGGTTCTGCCACCTCCCAGATAAATGCAGGTCACTGCACTCAGGTTTCAGCCCAACTAATGGAGACCTTCCAAGGAAGTTCTCTGCTCTCAGGTGTCACGACTGAGCTCAGCCAAAACCACCCCTCTGCCCAATAACCACGGGAATAAACAAATTTCTGCTCTTGATTCTACCAAACCACACTTCTTTACAGAGCCCAACAGCCCTGCCATGAGAATTCCTGACAAGACTCCCTTAGTTCAAAGCAGATTCTCTGTCATATCCTACACTTAATAAGCATGCACAAAAATCATACTCTAAAGCCACATTTCTGTTTTTAAGCTGTTTTCACTGCCATTTTGCAACTCTACAGCACATCTTCCTCGAGTTACCAGCAGTCTGAGGATTGTGTTGTCAGAATTTATGACTAGGAACATCAACTCCCTCCTCTGAGCTCTTCCAGCCCTGGAGGAGCCCAACACTGCTCTCTGCTGTGCAGTTACATCTCATTTAGCAGTTTAAATGGTCAAACAGATCAGGCTAACACAAGAACTTCTTTACTTACTGTGCAGTATGAAGACACTACAGTACACCCCTACCTTGGGAAAAAAGCCAGCTCCACAGAGACTCTGAACCCACCTTCTCCTGAGAATGACAGAATTTGGGAAGTGCTCCTTTCTCAGGATTCCTTTGACACAGCCCATTATTTCCTAGTCTGTTTTCAGTAACTCCACAGAACACAGACTCAGATAGTAAAATGCTCACATGTGGGGAATCACCACTCCCCAGAGCTGCACTAATGCTCAAAGCAAGCTGGGAGCCATCCACCTCCATGTGTACTCTCCTCAGTTTAACACCAGCACATTCCTGCCCATGGGTCTTTCAGAACTGGGGCTCCTTGATGCCAGCCATGGAGTGGGGCTTGGGGTTCTTTTGTTGTTTCGTGTTCTTAAATGAATGATGGGACATTAAAATCTTATCCAGCGACATAAAACACCTATTCCTGGACCAGTAAGGAAAACAGAAACACCAGGGAAACTCCAAGTATTAACCACAAACAAGACCACCACAATGAATATCAAACTGATAAACTGTGCTGTCCACAACTGGTTACCTGCTTGTGAGCGTGGTCGTAAGAGTTGATGTGGTTGTCAAACTCTTGGTGCTTCTGATACTGCTTGTCACAGAGTTCACAGTAGAAGTTTGCTCTGAGGTCTTCCAAAGCCTTGGCAATGGCCTTTTCTTTATCAACATAATCCTGAAAAATTAACAAAAAATGCTTCTGTTAAGTGTCCTGTAGAACAGGCTGGAAGATGATGGGTTAGTCCAAAATTAGCAAAAATAGTGCTTAATAAAAACTTAGTATACATTGATTATATTTATTAGAGAATCACTGAGGCTGTGAAACATCTCCAAGATCACTGGGTCCAGCCTGTGCCCAATCCCCACTTTGTCCCCAGCCCAGAGCACTGAGTATCACCTCCAGGCCTTCCTTGGACACCTCCAGGGATGGGCACTCCAAACCTCCCTGGGCAGCCCCTTCTAAGGCTTGACCAACCTTTCCAGGAAATTCTTCCTGATGTCCAACTTGAGCCTCCCCTGGCCCAGCCTGGGCCGTTCCCTCTCCTCCTGTCCCTGTGCCCTGGGAGCAGAGCCTGACCCCCCTGGCTGTCCCCTCTTGGCAGGAGTTGTGCAGAGCCACAGGGGCCCCCTGAGCCTCCTTTTCTCCAGGGTGAGCCCTTTCCAGCTCCCTCAGCCCCTCCTGGGGCTCCAGCCCCTTCCCAGCCCCATTCCCTGCCCTGGACATGCTCCAGCCCCTCAGTGTCCTTATCATGAGATGCCCAGAACTGGACACAGCACTTGAGGTCCCTCAGCAGTGGCAGCTCAGGGGACAGACACTGCCCTGGTCCTGTTGCCACCCCACCTGGGACAGCCCAGGTGCCACTGGCCTCTTGCCCCACCTGGGCTCATGTCCAGCCACTGCTGACCACCACCTCCAGGTCCTGTCCAATTTTCCAGTCACTTTGCCCCCACCTGGAACATCCCTTGGGGTTGCTGTGACCCAAATGCAGGCCCCAGCACTTGGACTCACTGAACCCAGCTTACTAAGCTGAGCAAATTCACAGGTGGGATTCCAGAACTTCACAATGCTACCGACCTTGGCTCCATTTGTTACCCAGAATCACAGAATATTCTGTGTTGGAAGGAACCTACAAGGACTAAACACACCCCCTGGTCAGAGCAGAAGTATCACCAAAAGGAGACTGCTTGAAACAAGGCCTGCAGTGCTGATGGGGGAAGGCAGCTCTGCCTCATGGGAGCCCCCTGGATTGTCTGTGCTCCACGGAGAAGTTCAAAGCCTCAAGCTAACCCAGAGACACACTGGCATCAAACCTTGGAGGATCTCTGCCTTTGGAACAGAACCTCACAACTCTAAAGCTGACACTGCTCCATTTTGGGTGCTAAGGGATGTCTGCTTGGTCTGGCTGCCTGAATTCCAGCAGGAGGAACATGGGAGTTACCCTTCAGAGCCTGCTGAGCCAAATCCACTCCAGTGCAATGTTCCCAGGAGCAGAACTGTCCCTCAGGCTGGGCTCAGCACAGGCCCACACTGCAGTGGGCACAGGGAGCTGCATTTAATGGAGAGGGGAGGCAGACAGCCTTCGAGTGCTGAGAGGCTCTTTTCCCTTCTACAAATGAACATTTGCACAGGTGGAAAACCAAACCTCCAGGCAGAGATGAGGTGTCTCACCTGGCAACAGCCACATCCTTCCCTCTTTTGCTACAGGTTTTGAATATGCACTGAGCTCTGGGACTGGGAGAATCCCAGTCCCTCAAGTGGCTGCACTTGATCCAGGTGTGGAAGGAGCCTGTGCTGTCCCCAGGGCTGCTGCACATCTGGGGGGCTCTGAGATGCACCTGATGCCGGGACACAGGAACCCCAGGGCTAAGAAGCTGTTCCCTCTTGCCAGGCTGTATCAATTACAACCTCACCAGCAGAATTAATAAAACATCACCACTCTTCAGGAGCTCCCTGGGGGAGGTTTACCCTGAGGAGGTGGAAGCTTTTACTCAAAATCAGCTACGAATGCTGCATCACAAAGCCCACTGTGCTCACTGCAGCACTCCCCATATAACCATTGACCATAGGCATTTCAACTGGAATAAAGAGAAATTGTGTAAAAAAACCAGCCTAACGTTAGAGGAAAAGCACTTAAGGATCTTTTTTTCCATCTTCAATACAAACTTCCTATGGGTAGCTTCCTTCCTCAGCAAGAGGAGGCAGCAAACATTTAAGACAGAAAACTCTGAAAGGTTTTTCCTTTGAATTTCAGATCTTGTTCAAGGCAATATGGTTTATCTCCTAGTTACCACATCAAAATGGCATTAAAATAACATTACTGAGCGTGTTTTATGATGCAAAATTTATATAAAAAATTTCAACACCCGAGGACAAGAAAAAAAAGAATCTAAAAAATTTTACTGTTCATGTTTGGGATTGTTTTCAACTTAAAGCACTGTTCACTTCTACATAAAAAAGGAAGCAACTTCCTGCTTCCATCTATTACCAGATGCCCTTGTTAAGGGGGGAAAAAAAATCAACAAATCTGGAGTTTTGAGCCTGAAGCAGGTCCCCAGGAAGACAAGAAAGGAAAACAGAGCAGCGTGAGCTCCACAGAACACGGACGTTTAAAGTTCCTCTGAACCCCAGACAAGCTTCCTGTGCCATGTGTAGGTTTTTTTGAGCAAGCATCCTGTGGCTAAACAATGAAACCCAGCCATTTGAGTGATCAGAATCTATACAAAAGAAGGGAATTAAAAAACGTTTCTTGGCTGCAGAGCTATCCGAAATTCCTCTGAGGCTCCCTGAAGGGCTGATCAGGATGCGCCGCCATCAGCAGTTACATAATGGACTCCTGTGGAGCAGCAGAAAGGAACGGCTGCAGAGATTTTGCACAGATTAATACCAAAATGCAAGGGGCTAAGGATGAACCGAGCTAATCAAAACCCACTGGAGCTGGGAGAGATTGCTACTGCTTCAGAGCTCCTGAGAAAAACCTGTGCTGGATGAGGGCAGGAAGAGAAAAGAGTCTCAGAGCAACACAGGTTGGGCTGTGTTTGGAAAGATAATTGTAAACCCTAAGAACTCCAGGATTACAAAGTTGTTTTGGTTGGGAGGGACCTTAAAGCTCCCCCAGTCCCACTCCCTCTCCCTACCATGGGTAGGGACATCTCCCACTAGACCAGGTTGTTCCAAACCCCATCCAACCTTCCCAGGGATGGGGAGTGCACAGCCCCTCTGGGTACCCAAACACCTGCAGTTCACTTAACAAACAAGTCAAGGTCTCAAGGAAAAAAAAAAAAAAAGAGTAGAGGAGGCTATAAATTTTCATAGCTGAACAAACTGCCTGAAGAATTAACTGTTCAACTGGGGAAATGGAATTTTAGATTTGCTGAGGTTATGCTTAATTTTAATGGCATTGAAACTACTTGCCCATTATTTCTCAAATAATTAAAATTTATGCAAGACTGACACTTCATTTGGATGTCTTGGGCTCTTCCTCAACCTTGGTACTCCCCAAATCTCCAGACAATTGAACAAGCAGGCTTTCCTAAGAGCTGATGGACTGCAGGGGCTGGGAAGCAGAAGAGTGGATTAAAGGATGAGCAGAGACCATGTCTCCACAGAGAACCCAGTTACAGCTAATCCAAGAATGCTCCTGCATGTCACGCTCACTCCCGACACTACAGCTCATTTTTATCAGCCCTTGGCTTACAAAATAACCCCACAGGTTTTGTAAATCCCATAGAAATACAGAATTTGTCCATTTTTAATGCTGCCTGAACAATTCTTCCAAAGAGCTCCAGCCCATCCATTTCTCCAAGCTGGAGCCATGTCCTACCTTTCCAAAGCAAGCAGGATTTATGCAGTAACATCACAATGCACTGCTCACTCCTCACTCAGGACAACACCAGAGCTCCTCCCCTCCCAGTTGCCCCTCTACCACCTGCAGGTTCTGTCCTGACATGGCAGGCTCACTTGAAAAATCTGGCAGCCCTGGGTGTAGGGAAGGAAATGCCCTGCTCAGCCCAGGACTGTTCCTCCCAGAGCAGGAGCAAAGCACACGGAGAAAGCCCCGCTGCTGTCCTGGGGCTCTTCAGCAGCTAAACAAACAGCAAGGTTGATGCCAGGAAGTGAAGAACCAGTGTGTTACAATAGAAATCATCTCCACAACGACCAAACCCAAGAGCAGTGAATTTCTACCACCATCACTGCGGCAGAAGGAGGAGAACTCAGCCCCATCAGAACAGATCTTTTCCCACCCAGCCCACGGACACTGGGATGTTGATGCCCCTCTCTCTGTACCTTGTACTTCTGCCTCAGCTCCTCGGTGTCTTCCTTCTCCACCTCCAGCACTCGCCTCCGCTCTGTGGCATCCTCGGCGTAGTCAAGCTGTTTAAAAAAAAAAACACAGAAGAGATGCAATTTGGCCCATAAATACATTGCACTATCAAACCTACCAGAAAGCACAACTTAACAACTTGAACTGAAATAGAATCTATGCAAGTTTTACTTTGCTTTGCCCTATTTTGTCACCCCAAGTGTAAAATAGGTCATTAATCCCCTTGGTGTGGAGAGCCCTGGCAGGCCCATGGCAGCTTTGGGGAGGGGAAATCTCAGAGCTCAGGGATGCTGGGGAGCATCCAGACCCCAGAACTCAGGCTGACAGGGAGAAACAGAGGATGCATTTTGCAGACAAGTGTTTTCTCACTACACTGATTTAAGAGCATCCCTTTAGTTTGGATGCACAAACTCTCCCTTTTCCATGTCCTTCCCAGCCACTCCCCAGAAGGCCTGCAGGGGTGAGGGGAGCTCACCTCCATCTCCATCCGGCCCATGCCCATGACATCATACTTGACGACGATAGGGATGGGATCCGTCCTCCCTGGAAGAGGAACACACAGAGAAGGGTCAGCAGCAGCCCAGCACCACAGCTCACTGTACACATTGGGTTTGGGTGGTTAGAGATCTTGCCTTGGAGTGCAGAGACCAGAAAGCTACAGTGAACCAAACACGAGCCATTCTCACAGCTTACAGCCAACCCTGAGCCCAGCTCCCAACGGCACCCAGGAGGATAAATGCACTTTCTGAACATTAACTGCTCATGTAAAAGCTTCTCATGGGTAATGCTCCCCCATGACAAGCCCTGGGGCAGGGCTGATAACAGGACTTAAGCCTTCTCCTCCAGGCTTCCACATCAGGCTCCTCATCTCCCCATAGGAGAGAAGAAGCTGCTCATCACATTTCACTGTTGCAGCTCATGAATAATCGATCAGAACTTCCCTGTAAAGGGTGTGGAAGCCTCCCTCCCACCAGCTTTTGCCCTCCCCAGGAATAAGGAATGCTGAGGAGACAGAGATGGCACAGAAGCCAAACTTCCCCCATCCCAACCACCCAGTCTAGGCCAGGGGTTGGTCCCTGCTCCCCCAGCCCCGGAGCGATGCTCTGGCCCCGCCGTGTCACCTGTAAGCTGTGAAAAGGACTGGTTGCGAAGAAAATTGACTTTGAACTAATCAAACTATGCTGGAGATTTATTTTTTAAAAAAACATATCTTTAATCCACTCATAACCAGCCAAACAAAGCAAAATGGGGCAGACAAGCACTTTACTACCACAGCTTTTTTTTTTTTTTTTTTAATTATTATGATTTTGATTTTTACATCACAACTGGCACTGGTGGTTGTGATGTAACCCACTGACAAAGTACTTACCTTCTCCAGTGCAAACCTTGAGTGAAAAAACAGAATGTTTACTTCCCTTATTATTGCTCTTGTTTGGTGTAAACAACTCTTTTGTTATACACACATACACAGGTATTATACCTTTGGGCTAGAAGATCGACAGGTTGGAGTCATGCCAAAATATTTCACTGCCATCCACATGTGGAAAAGGTTAAAGTCTTTAAAACTACCTCAGAAAACCTGGATAGGTGTGAACTCTTGGCCAGCATCAGCCATAATTCCTGCCAAAAACACAGCCCCAGAGGGGCTTTTGAACCTTAAAGTACAGACACGTGGCTTTATTCAGAAATAAATCAATTTAATTAATTGCTTTACAGTTTCATTGATATGCCCAGGAATTTGACAGGCAGGTTATCCAGCAGGTCCAAAAGTAGTGATCACATTAATCTGAACTGGTTTGGAATGAGCTTTCCCTCAGATATTTAATGCTCATCTTTGACAAGGTTTCTCTTATGCCCAATGGTATAATACAGTAAGCAGTGACTGCAATTTTTAGCAAAAGGACCAAATTAAAGACAGGTTATAAAAATGACTTCCTAGGTGCAATATCACTTTCATAACGTCTCAGCCAGGGATTTACTGGTAAGTGGTGAAACCAAATGGAATGGCTGGCACCAAGTGCCACCAATTTATTATTCAAAATTATTTCAAGCTTTTTTCTTTTTGGTTTGGTTTTGGGTATTTTTGGTTTGTTTTTGTTTTGTTTCTCCAGCAATTGAGATCTTTTGATGCAGCCTCATTGCCCTGGTAAACCCCTGTATATAAACAATGCATCAGTACTTTTGCCTTCTAAGGCAGTCAAAGTTTTTTGGGTTGGTTCTTTTTAATTCAAAATCTATTTGGAAATTGCAGTAGCAAGTGCTAGTGCCCATCGTGTTGGGGAGGGGGGGAAATCAAGTTTGGACAGTATTAAAAATTTATGTTTAAACTGATTTTGGCAGTTCTAACACAAACAGAAACATCCCTTCTTAGCAATACCCTTTAATGAACAAGGATCAGACAAGTGTGCATAAAGAAAGGAAAGGAAAGGAAAATGAAAGACCAAGCAGAAGGATGATGGCTACAACAGAGAAAGTAAGCCTAACATTGGTGCACTGATGACAAAAGGAGTAATTCAGTCTGAAAATAAAAAATTACCACTGCTAAGTTTACCATCACCACAACAAGTCCAGGATCATAACGCTGTAAAAAAGAAACACCATTTGTTAGGCAGAAACCATTAGGGGCAGAAAATAGGCCGTTTGGCAGGGAGGATGGGTTAAAAAATAAAACAGGAGGCTTCTTGCTCACCCCTCCACCCCATGACCATGCTGTGCCCTGCAGAACCAGGGAGCCACTGGAGCAGCTCTGGCTCCTGCTGGGTGTTGGGAGAGCTCCTGGTGACAGCCCCCCTCCGAGGAGGCACTGAGGCACAGGTAGGCAGGCAATTTAAAAAGGAAACAAATCAGGATCTTAAGGAAGTAACAAATACTCTGGGCCAAAAGGAGCTCTGCTTGCAGCTAAGAGGAGAATATTCCATGCGAAAAGTGATGCCTCTGTTTTAAACTGAACCATCATTTCATTATGAATGGAACCTCATGTGTGACATCCAGGTGACAAGTGGCATGTCCAGGCATGTAACACAGCTATGGCAGCAGTGCCAACCCCACATGGATCCCCCTGGAGCCAGCTGGGGCAGCAGGACATGCTTGGGGTGGGCGCTGGGGTGGCCTCGCTCCATGTCCAAGGAAAGCCACGACAGCGAAGGGACAGGGACAGGCTCAGGGCCACCCCTGAGCTGCCAGGTGGGACACGAGCAGCAGCCAAAGGGGGAAATGGGACTCTCCAAGTTCAGCTCATTACTTCTCCTTTGAAGGAACTTCCTCGAGGAAAGTTTATCCTACTGCTGGCCATGACAACAGGATCTTTCCCAGCAGGTAAACGCGGCTTGGACGTCAGGAGCCTCCCAGGTTTGGGGTCCCTGCTGAGCCCTTCCTGGACACCAGCATGCTTTGAAGGGAACAGAAGCTTCCAAGGCCCAGAATTCCCACACTTCCTGCCACTCAGCAGGGTGCAAGCAGTGCCACACGGACGCCTAATTCTCAGGGTAAATCCTGCTGTGTCCTTGTCCCAGCCCCCCATAGCCCACACCACTTATTTCCTTTTTAAGGCAGGTCACAAACTCCTTCACAGACTGGTCACTGCACAGGCTGCAGACCCCAAAGCAGAGGGGTATTACATAAAACACCTCCACACAGAGGGAAAATCTCATGGAGAGGACAGAGCAGGAACCTCCAGCAGGATGGAAAAAATAAACATCTCACACAAGAGTCATACCTTAGAAAACACAATCTCCAAGTGAATTAGGTTAGTAATGATTCCCTGGACTCAGAAATGAAATGAGATTCCCAAACTGACTGGCTGTACTTGTTTTGCTTTCCTCTCCCCAAGAAAAGGGAAAACCTTTCTACCAGCTTATGAAAAATTGCTCAGACCCAAACAAACCCTGACAGCCACCCCTTCCCAGAGCCCTGCAGTGGCAGGGAGAAGGGAGCACGTGGCCAGGCAGGCTTCTCAGATTCCCTCCTTTTTAACTGCACAAAGTTATTGGATACGAGCAAATACTTGCCCCCCAGTGCTATAAATTAATAAATCTTGGGAAATTTCATCCTAAGGCTTCAGGGCTTTGGTATCAGACACAGGTGATGGTGCACATGTGGGTTCAGGGCCATGCTCTGGCTCTGGACACGGTGTGGATGCTGCTCTGCCCTCTGGAATGGGAATATCCCAGCTGGAGCTGCCATCTGAGCCTGCCTGGAAACACCAGCATTGTCAACACCAGCCCATGTTTTATCCTGTTTTTAACAGGTCAAAACAGAAAACAGAGGAACTCCTCCCTCCATAAACAGTATCATGGCAACAGAATCCCAGAATGGTCTGGGTTGGGAGGGAACTTAAGAACCAGCTTCTCCATGGAACAGGGACACCTTCCCCTAACCCTGGTTGCTCCAAGCCCCCATCCCTTTGACCCTTCCTGGGATGGGGCAGCCAAAGCTGCTCTGAGCACCCTGTGTCAGGGCCCCACCACCCTCACAGGGAAGAGTTTCCTCCCAAAATCTAATGTAAATTGATCCTTTTTTAAATTTATAACATCTACTCCTCGTCCTATCCCAACAGGTAAAATTTCTCCGTTAAAGAGACATTCAGATAGAACAGGATGAAAAAAAAGAAGTACCCCAAAAATTCTATGTTAACATAATTCAATCAAATCTCTTTCAGTGTGTCCCTTACACACAGCATGTCAGCATCACAGAAGTAACACAACAACTGTAATCCTGCTTGTTTTGTTGACATCTTCATAGAAATTCCCCCCAGGTACAAGCTTTGTAGGATCCAATCCTAGGAGACTGATTGATATCACACTTGTCACCAGAGGAGAATTTCATAAACTCAGCATCTCCAGAGGACACAGACAACAGCATCTGATCTTGCTGGACACAGAGGATTTCTCCTTATTGTTATCTTTATGCTGCAACTGAAACCCACAGTAGGACACAACTTTCCAGGGGCTTTTAGCTGCTCCTGGGAAGGGACTATCACTCAGCTGTGTGCAGGGAAGTTTCATGACCACGGCACTGGGCTGCTCTGGTGGATAAGGGTTGGTTTGCTCAGTCAGTACAAACCCCACTGCAGGCTCTGGAAGGGAAACAGGTGCCTGGAGTCAGCAACCAACACCTGCAAGAATGGATCCACAGGGACAGAGCTCACCTTCAGCTACACTGTCTGAGAAGAGGGAGATAGGGAGGAGTCCCTGTGCTCATGAATGAGATGCATTTTCAAAGAGGAGGATTTTGCAACACTCAACACTCCTGGGATTGTTTCAGTACAGCAAGGCAGGGCTGGGCTCTGCTTCCAGGGAACAAGTGACACGACAAGAGGGAACAGCCTCAAATTGTGCCAGGGAAGGTTTAGGTTGGATATTGGGGAAATTTCTTCATGTGAGGGATTTTCCAGCCTAGGCAGAGGCTGCCCAAGGCAGTAGTGGAGTCCCCATCCCTGGAGGGATTTAAAAGCTGTGTAGATGTGGCTGGACCTGGGGACAGGGGTTAGTGGTGGCTGTGGCAGCACTGGGCTCCCTAAGAATCTATGAGAAACCAAGAGCTGTCCTGCTGAAAATTCAGACTCCTCATTCAGTAAATCAAAAGGGAAGTGGGGAGAAAATCCACTTGTTTTCACTGGTGCAGAAATCTGGGGTGCTCCTCACTGGCTAAAAATGACACCACGTTATCAAACTCATTCCAACTGCTGCAAGAAGCAAATGAACAAACAAGAGCAAGCTTTAATCCCTGTCCCCTTTGGGAATTAGATCTGTGAGCTCATCCTGTTTATGTCAGATTTCTGGAAGGGGTCAAAACAATCAAGAGATTCAAACAAAGGTCCATCATCCTTGGTGGCAAACAAAGTTCCAGAGAGGAGAAAGTGTTTTCCAAGAACACAGAAACTGCCCTGTGAATTTAATCTTACTAAGCAGGGAGAAATGACGAGAGAAAGTCAAGTTGTAAACACCCCAATCACATGGAAAACTTCCAATGGGAGCTCAAAACTTCTCAGACACATAAACCAAGGGTGCCACTTGCAGAAAACCAAGCTGAGGTTTGACACTGAGGCACTGAGCTGAGCTCCTTGAACTTTTGCAGGGGAAGGAACATTGTGGAGTCTGGGTCAAAAAACATCCCTACCCCAAATGCTGAGCAATGGATTAAAGGGCAACACAAAAGGTGTTGGAGCGAGAACACAATTCCTGGTAGATTTAGGACAGGAATTCAAGGTCAGAGTTGCCATCTGTGTTCATCTGGGTAAGTGGACAGGGCTGAAGGGTCTGGTCTGATTCAGGGCTGCATTGAGGAGAGAGGCAGGCTCTGCATGGCCATGGCCTCTCCCTTCCCCACACTCCTCTCTCCCAGTTTAATAAATCTGCTCTTCCAGTGCACCAGCACAAATGGCCAGAAGGCCTCGTCCCAAGCCAGGTGAAGGCTGTCTGTCACAACAAACACGTGGCACTGAAAGCACAGTGATTTCAGATTTCACTGGCTACACCCACTCGAGCAACACAAACTCACCACCTGTAATCAAGGGAAGGATCTTGCACCTCCAAAAGCAAACAAGGGGGCAACAGCTTTCCCCAAAGGACACTGAGCAAACTGTTCACTCTGTGGTCTTCTGGGTTTTAACACAGCAGAGAAGATGGGTATGATGACAGCAGCCACAGCAGCCAGGTTTTTCAAGCTAAGTTCACATGAAAACATCACTCATAAAACTACTGGCGTGATCTGTGCTGCAAACACAAGCATGGAAATGCTTGTGAGGAGGTTCCTGTGAGGACATGTGAAGATAGAAGAAGAAAACTATCACAGCCATTTCTTGGGTAAGAACCAACCAAACCAACTCATACCTAATGAATAAAGGCACTGTTAAGCATTTTTATCTGCCTCTCCTGTGCTTTCCTGTATTTATTACAAAGCTCCAAAACCCAGAAAGAAATCTGATACCCCTCAGTCCCTCAGATGCTCATTGTTCAACGTTCACAGGCCTGACACACATCCACCGTCTGCCTCCACAAGATCAGAGGAGCCAACAAATGGAAAACACATTAATATCTGAGCTGAAGCCATTTGGCGAGCGGGTGACAGCGCCAGGATTCAAGACCCTGGAATTCAAACCCTGAGCTCATTTCTCCAAGCTGCAGCTGCCAAGTGATCACATTTGTGACTGATCTCAGTTGCTCGAGTGGTCAAAGCTCTGTTTATTGCTCCCCAACAGCCCGAGGAACATCCAGCAAAGGCACCTGGCACTGCCTTGGAACGGGGCCTCGGAACCGGCTCCATCCCCCAGCCAGGGATCACCCCGGGGGCTGCCAGGAGAGGATATTTCCTGCCTGAGCTGAGGGATCACGGCTTCACCTGCAGCTCTGAGCAGCTTCCAGCACTTGCCAGACGCTACTGCTCCTCCACCCTGCTCAGCCCTTGGCCCAGGAGGGAATGTTTTCCCTTTTGTGAACAGATTTGGGGAGGAATGTGCCAAAGAACTGCACCATAGCGATGCTGAGGGGGAAAGTGCTGACTATATTTATCCTCACAGAATTTGCAAGTCAGAGCACAATTCCACTTATGCTTTTTCTTTTAATTGAAAACCATGCAACAAAAATACAGCTTAATGAAGGAACTGGATTTTAGCATTTGCTAACAAATTTGCTATACCTGACTTTGCCACCTAGCTGGATGTACTCATGAAAGGATAAAATAAACCCAAAGCACTTTTTATTAACTGCTGCTCCCTGTATCACCAGGATGATTTATACAATCATTGTGGGGCACGCCTTGGTCAACAGGAACAGCACTGCCCTGACAGTCTGTGCAGGTTTACTGCTTTCAGCCTGAGTGGAAGGGAACAAGGATGCAGGAAGGGTTCCCAGCTCTGCATGGCACTGCCAAGAGCTCCCAAAACACAGGAACAGCCCTGCCCTCTCCTCGCAGCGTTACATCAGCAGAGCTGCTCCCCAGGGAGATGGTAGCAGCCCTTCCAGAACAGTTACACTGAAATGATGCCAAAACCTGGCTAAAAACATAAGCAAAGATGAAGGAAGTTATTACTAAATAGGCAGAGGAAGCAGGGGACAGAAGGCATTTCTTCAGGACCAAAGGCTACAGGGCAAGTTCCTGCCACTGCAAGGACCTGCCCCAAAAGGGACGTCCCTGCCCTAAACAGAACAACCTGCTGCTTCTACTTCCTGAGTACTGGAGATAATCCAAGTCCCAGTACAGACCAGCAGGCAGCCACCTTGAAACTCCTTTTGGTTTCACTCCGAGCATTTTCATGACAATAACCAAGCACTGAATGAGCTGCCTCAGCCCTTGAGGAGCAAACACAGAAATTCCAGAGCTACACTGAGCCCCCCACGTTACCTGAGCTGTTTGATTCACAACTGAGACACTGAGGAGCAGCTCTGCCATGACAAATCGTGTGATTTCTGTTGCCATAGCAAAGCACTACATTGGGATTCACCTCTCAGAGATACCACAAAAGATCAGGATAATCCTGGTTTTGGGAATATTGGGGGAATGTGCAGTAAATCAACACCTTTAAACCTATCAAATTAATCATACAGGACACAGTTTGTGGTTTAGGGGAATTTATAGCCACTTCTATACAGATGGTGGGGCTGTTTTCAAAGGGTCAAGGCTGCAATCAGGCAAGAATGTTTACAAAAGAGAACTTTTGAGAGGCAAATCTGTGTTGAATAATCACAGCTGTTACCCAGACTGGCTAAGGATGAGCTGGACCTGTCCACCAGAGCTGGCCAACCCTTCCTCACAGTCCCCTCTCTGGGGGGTAGTTAGGCCAGTAAACATCAAACCTTCCTCCTGCCCTCCCCAAACCCTCCCTGCAGAGCTGCCCACCCTCCTCAGGCCCTGATGTGACCCAGGAAGCAGCAGGATAACCTACTCAATTTTCCCTGGTCTAATTAAATTAGATTAAACTACTGGTTTTAGTCTTGTAGATGTACCTCTAGAGTACCACTATTTCATATTAAACACACAAGTCCAAAAGAAAAAAAAAATCCAGAAGTTTTCAGCACAATTATTTTTTTTCAAACAAGACTTGTTAAAAAAATTGACAGGGCAAAGGCAAAGAGCTTATAAAAATATTTTCAAACGTACAATTCAAATTATCCCACTTCTGCACATCAGTCTCCTGGCTTTTCATAATACTACTTTAACTTGATGGGAAATACTCATTCCAAGAGAAATCATTAGAGTGTGGCTGAATTCAGATTTCCCTCAGCCCTCTCATTCCCCTCCTGACTTACGTAACTCCTGATTTATTCACAATCCTTGGGCTCATTTAGCACAGGACTTCACACGAAGGTCAGGCAATGCTTTTAACCAATCTTTTGCCAGTTTCATTCTTTCAGGAGACCACAAAATTCTGGATTATCAACTACAGGCATTCCCCCAAAGATAAAAGAAGCTACAATCACCATTTTCTCACTTGTCAGAGCACAACCATCATATATCTCTATGGAAAAGTGGCTCCCTAAGCCATATTTTCCAAATTAAAAAAGATCCCTGTCAACTGGCAACCCCCTCTCCTGCTTTTTCACATTCACCGGCTGTTAGCAAGCTGAAGCGCCATTTCCAAATATAACACAAGTTGTTTGTGGGAAAAAAATGATGAAAAACATCAGGGAAAGAGATGAGCTGAAGGATGACTCTGCTGAATTCCTTATGAGTATCTCTGAACCAGGACTCCAGCACTGGCGTGGTCAGAGTTGACAGCACTGTCCCTGCCTGATGCTCCACTCAGCACGCACCCCAAATTCAGTGAAAGATGTCTCAGCCAGAACACAGCTGGTAACAGCCACATCACTCAGGCCATGGGCTCTGTGCTTTCCTACCCAAGGGCTCAGCTCTTCTCAGTAACAAGATTTACACCACAAGGCAGCTGCCCCAGGGGGTACAAAATGCCTCCACCTCTGGAATTCTCCTGAGAAAAAGTCACCTTGCACCAGCGGAGTTTTACCACCAACAACTGGCACGTGTAGATTTTAGGCCATTGCAGGTACCACCCACAGACAGCTCAGCCTCTCACCACTGGATTCCTTCCCCCAGTGGGTAGTCAGGGTAAAGTCCCGCAGTGTGAGGTTCTGCCCAACACCACCACAAGACTACAAGAAAGAAACATTTCTGCCTGGCAGATGTAACACAGCATCACTTTGGGATTCAACAGAACAAAAGAGGGAGCCCCAGCTCAGATGAACAGCTAGAATTAAAAGCAACATCACAAAAACTCACCCACTTCCTTTTCAGTTAAACTGCACAGAAAGTAGCTGAATGTGGTATCAATGTACGTGCAGCCCAAAATTTTTGAGAGTTTGATGTAAGGACCTTCTGCAGGAGGTCAGACACCACATCCACAGCTCAAGGCTGCTTGAAGGGATTCTGTTTTTGCTGCATCTCCTCAACAGAGGCTGTGTAAGATTTTAGGCTCAAGCAGCACCAAGCAAGAAGAGTTTAACAGGAACACACCTACATCTCTTTAGATATCCTGGTCTTTCCTGAACAAGGGACTGCAGAAGAGGGGAAGAACTTCTGTTCTGCTCCTCCCTTCTCACTGCACATCAAATGACTTCACTCTTCAAACTCCTAGAATAAGATTAAACTTGGATGCAAATGCTTCCTTCCTGACATTTTATATTTGGATTTTTGGGCCAATCTAAGATTCATGCAGAAAGGTCACTGGATAATGAATTAAACACTCCCAACACAATCATCACCAATGCCACAGGCAACAGGCACAAGTTCTGTCTGCTAAGAAGTCAGAGGAGAAAAGCTGGAGCAGCAGCAGCCTCCCTCCTACATCCTCTGCCTGCCCAGACCTCTGGAGAAGCTGGCTGGCAGGTGCACAGGGCACTTCTCCCTTCCAAAAGGGCTGAAATTCCTGCACGGGCTCCAGAGGCCTACATTAGGAAGGCTTCAGCACTGAACTGGGTTAAACTGGGGGGGTTATTTTCACTCCTGTGACCATACAGGAGGCACAGGAAAGCCCTCAGAGCCCATATCCATGATTTGCCTGTAGTTTCCACACAGTCCCAATCAGCAGAGCTCCAATGATACGTGAGAGATCCAGAACAGCTCCAGCACGAGAGGCACAGTGGGAACATCTAAATCTGCACAAGAATCAAAGTGCAAATTCCTGCTCAGCCCATGAGACGTGGTGACACCACCAACCCCTGCCCCCACTCCAGACCTAGCCCCGTAATCCATGTTCACTCCATCACATCTGAGCCTGCAGCACCCCGGGGCCCTTGGGCTGTGCCTTGGGATCCACCCAGGGCTGGGACAAGGCTCTTCCTTCATTTCAAGTCTCTGTGTTTCCACACTGGTGACACCCAGAGCAATACAGGGCACCCAAAAGAGAGACCATACCAAGTTCCACCCTGTGATGCACACCCCACATGCCAAAGGAAAGGCCCAGAGGCGACAGCTACAACCCCACCAGAGGTCCTGCCCAGCAGGGACATGAGAGGACTGGAGAGCACCATGCATCAACCAGAGAACTCCAATGAAACCATGTTAGAGGAAGCCAGAAGCATCAACCAGCAAGGCAGTTCTGCCTGAGAGGTTAGAGAGCCTTAGTCTGAGGGATTAACAAGCATTCCCAGAGTTTGGAGAACTCGTTACCTCTGCACAGTCCTCCACAGCACAGACAGCCCCATCTCTAACGGGCTCACTCATGGAAGATGGGTTCCACAAGCTCCCAGGTCTTCAGACTACGGGCATGGGAACATGAGTGAGTTATCGAGGGGCTCAGGGCACACCTGAGCTTCAAATGCTTCCGAAAGGTTTCTACAGAAATGGGGTTTAGTGTCACAGGAAGAGTTTAGGCTGAGAGCAGCAAGGTCTGGTGTGTGCCGGTTAAACCAGCACTTTGGTGTCCCAGTGAGATTTGCTAATCCCTGACAAACTGCTGGGAACAGCAGTGAGTCCAACCTGTGACAGTCTGTGGAGAAACCAGGAGTGAGCCTCTCCCATCCAGAGAACGTCTGCCACCGCTTTCCATCTTCAGTGGGCCCTTTCCTGGCCTGCTAAAGGCTTCTGACCCCAGTGAGCACTGACAGATCATGGGAACTACCTCAAATCTTTAATTCTTTTAACACCACAACATCAGCACAGTTGGAAGCTGCACCACTCCCTGTCAGTGTGGAAAGTGAATCATCCTCCCTCCACACTGACTCTCACACGTGCACCACACACACAGCTCTAACCTGGACCAACAAGTGAGGCAGCAGCTTCCACCTGCAAACTGCCAAACACGAAACTCAACAGTGCATTCGTTTGGATATATTAATAATGGAAATAAAACCTAATCTAGGAACAAAAAGCAGAAATAATTTTGTTAAAGACCGAGGCTGGAGTTGAAGATTTCAGACACAAGGGACTGGACTTACCCTGCAGTGACTTTCCCAATCCCTGGCCCAGCTTCCACCCATGTTTCTGGAGTAAGCGGTGTCCAATATTATCCTGACAGACAGAACAGAGAAAACAAACCAAAAATATTCCAATAATATATTCTTCCCTTCCCGCTGACATTTAAACATGTGATGAGCAAGAGATTTTTCTACATATATATGCATGCAAAAAAATGCTACTGAAAAGGCAATATATGCCCAATAAAGGGAAAGACAAATGTCAAAAATTGCTGGCTAGAATTTTTCCAGGGGGATGGGGATTGGGGACGGCCACTTTCTGATGGTGTGCTGGGCAACTTTTGTGCATCACGTTTAAAAGAAATTAAAAAATAATAGAAATAAAAAGCAATGTGGGAGAAAATAAAGTGTACCAATAAAAATTGACAGTAAAAAGCATAAAATCAAGCTATTTATACAATCATATCCATCACCTAGACAGCACCACTTAAGATTTTTTTTGTAAAGAAAATCTACAATGTGTTTAGTCATTTTGTTTGTGTGTCAGGCTTTTATAATACTGAGTAAGTTGTAAGTGCAAGACTGCCCCACCACTAGAAACCAAAACACAATCAGAGCAAAATCCAGGCTAGACTTGATTGGGTTTTTTTTTAATATATGTATATATAAATATATATATAAACTAGCATGCAGCCAATATTAAACTGAAAAAACAGTGAGGTTAGTAAAACAAAAAAAAAAAATAAAATCAATTAAATAAAATGAGCTCAAGCACAGACTGGGTGATGCATTTCACATGTAAACTAACAAAAATACTAAGATGTTAGAATGAAACAGGCCTAGCAATAAGTTAACAGCAAGGAACCATTAGTGCATGTAGGGGAAACAATAAGCATAATGTCTCATCTTCCTAAAAAAAAAAAAAGCTATTTTGGAATAACTGGAAAAGTACTGACGCAGCAATTAAGTGTCAGCTTTTGGCAATGGGGTTGAGCAGGGCTCAGTGTGGAAATTGTTGTGTTTTATGCAAGGTTTCTGCCCCCAGACAAAGAGCAGAGCACTCACAGCACCCTCGAACCATCTCAATCTGCCAGCTCGCCCTCAGTGACCACTTCACCCAGTTACAAGCAGTGACCAGCTCCTCAGAGAAGGACTCTTGGCTGGGACCATGTTCACCTTCTAATCACAAAAAATAAAAATCAAAATCAGATATGAACTTGTTGATTATTAATTATCATCAGGCAAACCACAAACCGAGGTATCACAGAAATATCCTGAATTACAACAGGATGTGACTCCAGAACGCTGAGTGGTACATGGAATCCTAAAAAATAATTATATCTATATGCTGCAGGTTTCTTTAATTAAATAACAGTCATCAACAGAAACCAGAGTAGGTTTTGTCACTCCACAGTGAAGAAGATGACCACAGGGTTTGCACAGCTTTGGTGAATCAGCTTGAAAAGCACAATCTTCCCAAAGATATTGGCTGCATGGATACATTTGTCCTCAAAAAGATGTTATCAAGTATGATTTTTGGATTTTTCTTCTGATATCCTAGTAAAGTCAGACATTTTGTATTCCTGTATTTCCCAAGGAATAAGGCACATTTTTCCCACACTACCAGCTCTGCCCCAGAACACAATTAGGGCTACATGGAAAAAAAAAATAAACCAAGAGACATAAGGAAACTTCTTGGGATAAAAGGTTAAATTAAAAAAAAAACAAAACCAAAACTAAAAAAACACCAAAACCAAAAACCCAAAGCAAAAAATCCCAAGGATGGATCCCCACCACAAGCACCATGGAGAAGGCTGGCTGCTGGGAAGACAGGAACACTTACCTGCAGGCACACCAATCCCAATGGCCACAGAGTGCCCCGTCCTGGCAGAGAGGGGCTGCAGCTTGGGATGTGTGTGGGATAAGGCACTAATTGCCCTACCCTGACAAAGGATCATTGAATCTAAAAGCCACTGCTGACAAAAATGGCTGCGTTTTCCAAAAAGAAAAAAGAAAGAAAAAAGAAAAAAAAAAGAAAAAAAAAAATCCAAAGGACAAGGAGTACTTTGCAGTCTTGGCCAAGTGGAGATGAGACATTGTGCTGACTGTGTGTGTTATGAATGCACTAAAATAAAGACAGATGAAGCAGAACGCTATTCCAAAAGCAGTGCAAGTGGAGTGAAAGCATTTCCATACGAACCTGGCTTTAAAAACTGGGCTGTCAAAAGAACAGTTAAATGTAACACAAAGTAAGAAACTGTCCAATCACTAATGGTAGTTTTTTTCTTTTGCTTTGTTTTCAATTCACTGCTTGCAAGTAATGTATTTATTAAAGAAGAGTGAAAGCATAAAATAAATTCAACAAGTCAAGACCAGCTGGGAGATTCAAGAGCGGTGTGTTGTGACTGACAGTGAAGGGGGAAACAAATGTTAAAGGGAAAAAGAAAAATTTAGAAAGGTTATACACATTAGCACCACTTTTACAGACCCACTCAAGAGGATGGTCCCAAGTTGTTTGACATAAATTGGAATTTGCCTGAACGTTGCCCTGTCTCAGTTCCCAGGAAGGAGTTGTCTCCCCACAAATTTTTCCATTTGTTTGTTTATGCAGTGGAACTACTCCCTAATTTTAGATCCTTCTCAATTGAAATGGAGCATCTTCTGTTGCACTGAATAAGGAGAACAACTCCAATAATTAAAATTGACTTTTGAGTTGAGACCTGGCCATCACTTTGCTCCTTTCTGGCCATGTTCAGCTCCTCCCTCCTTTTCCAACGGCTAACCCAGACCTCTGATGGAGGCAGACTGACAGAATTGCTCTTCAGTACAAATGCTGCCCTAAATATTAAATTCTGGAAGGCTAGGCTTGCTTGATCCCACCTGAGAGCCTGTCTGCAGAGCCTAAGGAGTAGCCAGGGATATTGGGACCAAAATGTGACATGGGACAACAAACATTGCAACAGCTGACGGCTTTTTTTTTTTTTTTTTTTGAAGTGCATTTTTAAGTGAAAGCTGTAAAAGTACAGCTACTTTCATAAAGAAGAGATGGGGCTTTTCACAGCAAGCTTCCTGCCCATGTCAAGAGCTGTCATTCCTTTTGAACAGACTATCCTCACACTGCAGCAGTTTTCCTACAGAAGAGCTGCAGTGATCCACAGAAACACCACAGCCCTGGGAGGACACTCCTCATTTCTCAGCAGAGGGCTGGCATGAGTCTCCTCACTTTCTTCCTTTGCTATTTGGGAGCTCCTTGTGTTACAGCCACAATGAAAAATAATTGAGGCAGCCAAAATATGTCTCCCAAAAGGTGTCTGGGTGAGCAAGGGAGTTCTCCTGGACCCTGTGGGCACAGGCTGTGGGATGCTCCATGCAGGGAGAAGGGCTCAGCAGCTCTGGGTGGGACAACACCAGCTCTGGAGTTGGGCAGCACTGATGGAGAGCTCTGCCCTAATGACCAAGCACAAAGAACTTTTCCAAAGGTGTAGGAAATGCAAGGCCTTGGGTCCACCAGACCTTCACAGAGCTGGGTAAGCTGCTTTGGAAAAACCTCATCAAAGTGACCAGGCTCCACCAGCTCTAACTGGCCTCCCCAATTCCCCATCCTGTGCCCTTGTTTGCTTTCCATGGGGATCAGTGATTCCTGAGCAGGATATCCCCAGCCAAATTTCTGATAAAGGCCCTGGCCAAGAGAAAAAAAAGGAGAACAATCAAATTACAATTAAAATATAGGTAGAAGCCCAAGGTTTGGTGATGCCTGTGGGATGTAACCCACAGCAGCTCTGCCTAGAACAGGTTTTCCATGAGACCCCCACGATCCCACTGCTCATCCCGGCACGGGCAGGAACCATTCCTCTCTTGAGTGAATTGTAAACTGTGCTGACTGTGTATGGAGGAATCTATAAGCAAGGATTGGATGCTACTGGGTGAACCCATGCAAACAAGAGGTTGAAAAGATTCCCAAAACAAAACCTAGAGCTCACTACAGATGACACAATGAAGACCAGAGAGAAAAGCCAAATAGTAATGCTACACCATTCAGCTTCCAGAAGCACATTATTTATAGCGCTGTCCACATATGGCTGCTGCTAAATGTCAAATCAGCAGCCTCATCAAATGACACTTTGGAACTAGTGGAGTCCACAGATCCGTACAGATTTCCAGTGCCACAAGCCCGGCTCCAGCTCGGCCAGGCTGTGCCAGCCCCTGGTGTCAAAGCACCACCGACTGCAGCCTGACACGGGGGGCTCAAGGCACTCCTGGTGGCACCGAGCAGCATTAGAGAGAGGGGGAAAGGACATTTGTTAGTCAGGACAAGGACAAACTATCAAGCTCAGGATAAGTGGGTGATTCCCAGTCTGGCCTCCAACCTGCAGCGGTGACGGCGTGGCTCGACCCCTGACACTGCCTGCACAGGGCCAGGGCTGCTCCTTGGGGGCTCTAAGGGTCTAGCGCTGTCTCCTACTCCATCTGCACTGCTGGGATGAGGAAAACCAGGAATTCACAGCAAAGAGACTCAATAAACAAGTAGAGATAAGGAATTAACGTGAAGAAAATCTGGATTCCATTAAAGCTGCAATAATTTGTGACTTCCCGTTCAAGTACCTGAACTCGGTGCACTCAAAATGCCCCAAAACAAATGCATGCAGCTTCTTGAATTTAGAAAAAATGGTGAAGTGCTCTGATTTTTCAAGGACACCAGTGATTGCACTGACATGAACAGCCAGTGTAAGTGCAGCATCTTTCAAAGCATAACAAGAAAAAATGTTACTTGTGGGGGGAAAAAAAAAATCTCCGTATTTGTAGCTCTGAAGAGTCCATTGATACGAAATACTTTCTTCAATTTAGTAATGGAAAACAGCTGGCACTCGTTCAGGCCACGTCCATCCCTAGCTCCTGGCAGCTCTGTTTTCCATAAATGTACTCTGGTTAGAGTCGCATGTCTCAGTCCAGACATCTTTGGCCTAAACAAGCTGTACACAGCAGGATTTCCACAGGAACAACAACATCAGTAGGCTAATTGAGGACACGTTTCAACATTGTAATGATCTGTAGACTCCCAAACCTATTTTTCCAGCCACCTTTGAGTTGCATGCTGTAGCAGTACAGTCAGCACCTCTCAACAGATAATGCTGCAGAGATGGATGTCACTCACATCAGTGGGGACGGTCACAGGGACATAGCACAGGAAACCCTCCCCCCATCCCCAAACACCTTCCTGTCACTGAGATGTGGGAAGCTGCAAGGAGCACATTTATGAGAAGATACTTAATCCACTCTTCGTTCTGAAGAATGACATTTTAACTGGGAAGTGCTTTGATCTGCCACGGTTATAAACACAGGATGTTCATCACCCAAACTGCTTCCATACCATGAAGCACAGGCTCACTCATGACTCTGAGCAGATTCCTTGGAAAAAGCCAGCTGGATTGCTAACAGAGAAATGGTTAAGGATTAAAACCCAATTTGTTGATACTGAAAATACTTAGATATATGGTAGTTCTACAACATGGATTTGCCTTTCCTTCTTCCCTCTCAATTTTGGTTCCAGGTGAGCAAACAGCATAAAAGAGAAGGGAAAAAAAACCCAAAAAAAAGCAGAATGAACACTCCTTTCCTGGTGAAATATCTTGCAGGAGAGGTGCCCCACTGAATTCTGCCAAGGAAACTGTCCCTTCTGGTAATGTGTGACATTTGCCAATTCAAAGAGCACACTTATCATTAATAGTGTGGAAGCAAAATCACCTCCACAGGTGTCAGGAAACACAGCAAAGTAATTCCTGCTTCCCAAATGGGGAATTTAAGAATCAACAAGGTATTTTTACAAAGACCATGTGAAACCTCAGAAGCAACTACTTTGTTTCTGACACTACACTTGTTCAGGAGGCCAAAACCCCACCCTGTGCAGCAGCCACAGCTTTGAAATCCTGGGATGGACATTGGCACAGCTGCCCTGGGAAGTGCTGGAGTCACCATCCAGAAAGGTTCACAGGCCACGGGGATGTGGCATTTGGGGACACGGGTTAGAGGTGGCCTTGGCAATGCTATAGGACTGGCTGGACTCAATGAGCTTAGAGGGCTTTTCCAACTTCAGTGATTCTCTTATTTCAGACAAAAGAAGAGTGGAACAAACTTGATTTTAAAGAACAATTTGAGGTTTTAACTCTTTCTCCTCCCAAAATAAGCCATTCTCTTGTCCTCTTCATCCAACCGTTTTCAATTAGGTTGAACTGTACCTACCAAGGAGTTGTAAAGATTAAAAATGTCCTGACATTTGGATGGTGAGACATACATGAATAAAACATTAAAACCATAATTTAATTGATTTTTTCTGCTGCAGTTCAGCATTAATCAAACTGCACAAAGCATTACTCCTGTGGATGATGAGAGCTGCACAATGAACCCATGTGGGCCCAGGGTACCTGCTCCTGCTTTACACACTTCCATAGGCATCATTGGAACACTTCTGGAACACCAGAGATGTAATCTGTGACCTCTTCTATTCCTCTCTTTGGGAAAGCACTTTTGGAAATCAGGTAACCAGTCTAGTCTGTAAGCAGCATTTGAATTATTTTGAAATGCTAATTCCCAGTGTAGCCCAGAGTAGGCTACCAACACGTATTTCCCAGGATATTCCCATTCAGCTTGGCATTTTAATTCAAACCCCCGTGTCCCAAGGTAAGACTGAAGTATTCAGGAGAACAGTGAATACCAATTCCCATCTCTGCAGCATTATCTCATGCGTCATCAATTACTGCCATGCCTAAATCTAGCATCATGCCAGCACATTAAGACAGTAGGTACTATATGCAGTGTTCACTGGACCAGAAGAACAGAAATAAGAAGGGGAAAGGAAACCCTAGAGAAGAAATTAAAAAAGGCAGACCGTGCAATACAAACCAGATCATGGCTGCTTAGCTAATATGGGCCAACTGCTGCGGAAGAAAAATGTCGAACACCCCAAGTTGTGTAAATTTTTGGTAAACATCTAACACGCACACAAACACACACAACACCAACCTACACACCAACAAAAATAGATAGTGGGCTTTGGCTAACACTGGTTCTTCTAGGGGCTAAGGTGGAGAAACTTTAACTTCAATTAATAGGCAAAAGAAACACTTGACAAGTGCTTTCTTAACAGAAATCTAGACTTCATCAGAACACCACTAAGTGTCCCTTGATTATTCACTACGAGTTTTCTTGTTTCTGAAGGAAACTGCAAATGAAACTTAGCTAAAGCTAAATGCCAAACGTGGGTCCAGTTTAGGCTGAACAAGCTGTTGTGCCTAAAATCACCAGAAGGTGCTTTGCAAAGAGAGAAATTAAAAAGCTCCAAAAAGCCTAAAAAATTAAAATTAAACAAAACCTACTTTTTCCCCCATCTTACAGCAGGAGTCTTCATACCTAACTCAAGGCTAAGCAACCTTAGAGAATGGCTCAGGGCAGTTTCAGCTCCATGGGGAAGAACTGCTGGACTAACACTGATCCCTCTCTCCATACTGCCAGGTGTCATTCTAACACTTTAAACACACTGGTACTTTTCCAAAAATATAAACTAAAAAGGATCAAAATGTGTTTTACTATACTATTCCATCAGGCTCACACTAAAATTAAACTGATTCTTCAAAGAAAAGTGTAAAAACTTAAAATAAACATCTACGAATGAATGTATTATTTTAAATAACTCCTGAAATATCACGTCGGACTCAAAATTTCAGATTTTCGTTTTAAGACTACTTCAAGATTAAATCCCAGGCCCACTTAAGGTCAGCATGCAGTTCACCACCAATTACCCCTGACTGCCAACAAGGTGCCCACTGCTCTCAGGTTTGGCTGCATTCACATCAAGGAGCATCCGAGCACGGGCTAACTCCGGGGGGAACGCTGCTGATCGGGGGGGGCCTTACCGATTCGATGGGCTTGTCTAGAGACGCCTGCTCGATCTCCAGGTGCCCCTCTTCATACTGATCAAAGTGATTGCCCTGCAAGAGAAAACCAGGGTCAGCTCCACAGCACAGCACATACTTCAAACAGTCCAGTGTCCAGACAGGTTTGGTTACAGTGTTATATTTTGTATAATTTTGATAAGAAATGAGGCTCAATTCAAACACAGGCTCAATTCAGTGTATCAGCTATAAGGACAAAAAACCCATAAAAGCTAAGTCAATTTGATGACAAACATAAACTATTAAAGTTGGCAAAACACCAAACATTTACAATGACAATACTTCTGGATTTTTTTTTCCTTAGAAAGCCTATGAAAACACTGAGCATAAGCACCACTGCCAGCACAGAAACCACACGCAACAAGGAGCAGCAGGAATGGGTGTCCCCACCACTAGAAGGCTTTCCCTGAACCAGGAATTTGCTTGAGGGATACACCTTAAGCCAACAAAACCCCACAGTGGTACCGAAAGAAACCTGTTCCTGTGCCCACAGTGTTGGTCCATGGTGTGGAGCAGCCCTGCCCACAAATCGAGCAGTGATCTGTCCGTGGAAGTGATCCCCCACACACCACACAGCCTTGAGTCCCGACCTGAAGCAGTCCCCCTGTCAGCTGACCACCACCCCCCTTGGAAAAACTTCATCTTCCCATGTTTTTGGGTGGATACTGAGAATGGAGGCTCATGAGCTAGGAAGGCAGTGGCAATCTCTGTTCTCCAGAACAAGTGTTGGTGCTGGAACAGATCAGTGAAGGGCCATTTCAGGAAAAACAAACACCTCCACTGCAGCTCTGCCATAATTTGAGGTTTCCGAAACCTCAAATTCCTGAAATTTCAAACATGGTGAGCCATTTTTGGCTGTTCAGCAGGTCCATGATGCAACACATCCACTGTCACTAGCACAGACCTGGAAAGGAGACACTCGGACTTTCCATCTGCAAACTCTGAAGCAAAAGAAGTGAGATTCCTGCAGCTGGGATGAGATCAAAAGCCACTGAAGGGGGTGGTTTCAGTGGGCTCTCCTCCACTCCCAGGCCCTGCTCAGTGTCACAGGAACTCCGGGAGGTGCCACACCTTGGCTGTCACCTGCCACTCCCCCGCTCAGGCCCCACTGGAACCTCGGCTGCTCTGTGCACACCAAACCCCTGGCAGGTTCTATTTGCATCCCAGCTCCACAATCCTTGGAGCAGGAACACGCAGAACTGCTGCCAAGAGAAACATGTTGTCACCCTCCTCCTTCCACCAATACCAACTTCTCCTTCTGCAAGAATTTTAATGGAAGCCAGCACACGAAAGAGCAAACTGCAGTTGTAACAGGCTGACGGTTGGAATATTACAAGCCAGGCACCAGCCTCCAAAAACCCTCTGGAAGGAGCGTTCCTATGCAGCAATGCAAATCTGCAAGGGAACGTCTTGACTGAAACCTGGTGCCAAGAGAAGGTGCTTTGATGCTGGTGCCCCAACTTCCAGCCCATCCATCATCTGCAGGCCCTGGTAGTAAATTCACCCCGTCCATGCCCTGCTCCTGGGCATCATCTTTCCCATGGTCTCTGCAGAGTGAATTTGGGGGTTAATCTGCAGGCAGCAATCTGCTCCCACTCTTTTTTTTTTTTTTGGGTTTTTTTTTTGGACAGCCTTCAAGGAGCAAGCTGAAGGCAAACTTACTATGCACAAGCAGTTGTTGAGCTGCTTTGGAAGGCTAACAACACTCAGAGACAGCGAGGTGTGGATGCACAGACTTTGTGTGTGAGGCGTCCAGCAGCCCACACCAAAACACACCAAAAACCTGCCTCACTGGTTGGGGGACAGCCCAGCCTCCCAAAAAATAGTGCACAAGAGAACCAGAGCAGTCAGGAGAGCACACGCTGTCAACACCAGCAAAAACACGTTGCTAAACTTCATCTATTAAAACATTAAACCCACATAATGCTCAGTTAACCAACAGCTGAAACCCTCTCAGCACGAACCCAGACACGTCCCTGCGCCTCCTTTCACCTGCTGCCTGCAGGTAGCTCAGCACACACCACTAAATTACCTGGAACAGCTAAATACTCCTGCCAGCTCCTCTGGTGGGCTGCCTGCCAAGGCACTGAGAGCTGTTTTTACCGAGGCAAGGGTCAATCCCAGTTCGAGGGCAGCACGCCTTGCTGCTCTGAGGCTTCACAAGTCACTTTCTTGGTGCTTAAAACAACATCTCCTCCCTGAAACTATGCAAAAGGCTGAGCACTCCCTATCAAAGAGCAAACAAAGCCTTTATCTCTAGGTTCTGGTGATCCCACCACTACCCATTCCATGTATTTTGGGGGTTATTTGATATATCCATATTCTTTGGGATTTATTATGTACTTCATCTCTACTTGTTCCTGGTCCAAACAGCTGCAATACTAAAACTGGAGCTTCCCAGAGAGGCAGGTGCTGCCTGTCAGCTGGATGTCCTGGGCAAAAAAAAAGGCCACAGAGCACAGGGAACAGGCCCCATGGGAATGCTGCCAGCCTGCTCCTGGGTCAGGAGGGTGTTCCAGGCTTGGAAATTCAAGGCTTCAAAATAACAAAGTGTCCAAACGGAGCTGAAATCAATACTCATCATAGAAACTGCTCTTTATTTATCAATATTTAGAATAAATGATAAAGGGAAAATTCCCTTCCACCATAAAGCAGCTCATCCTGGAAAAAGGCAAGCAGACAATCCAATGGTTATTGTGAGGTTGGATTTATGGGGGTTCAGGCCAGTGATGTTTAATCAGGTAAGAGAAAAATGCTTCATGGCTATGGCCACAACAATGCTGCTTGCCTTCATGACGATCCCAGGCCTTTGGGAGCTGGAGGCAGCACAGTCTGTCCCTTTGCTTCTTCAGCACTGGAACTGGCTAAGGAAGAAGGTGGGGGGAATTCCATGTTCCCTCTTTTCCAATTCCTACATCGAATGCACCATAAAACATTTGTTTTGCTGTACCTTAAGACAATGAATCAGAAGAACACAAAATACTTTAACACTCAAATCCAACAATTAATTAAGCCCTAAATGCTGGATCTGTTGAGAACACATTTCTGGCAAACATGAACCCCAAGCATTCATTGACCATGTTTCAGGATGATTTTGAAGTGTGTCTTCTACAGACTGGAGGGATGCTTCCCACTTCAGAGGAAACCTCTATGTGAAAAGAAGGATTCATTCCCTTGGATTCAACCCCATGGATACTGGGACATGAAATAACAGCTGCATTAAACCCAGCACTACTCATAACCTATTCCCAAAGCTTCTTCCTGTATGACTGTTACAGAGATGCAGTGAATTCCTAACCCTGGGAGCTAATGACAAAGCTTCCACCTGCCCCTGCAGACAAGGATTTTCGGGCTGACTGCAGCACCCTCCTCCCCCTCATCTCTGCCCCTCCATTTTACAGCTGCTTGTATCAGGGTCTCTCACTTCTGCTTTGAGAAACAAGATGTGTTGCACTGTCCCTTTCTCACAGACACTTCTCCATCCACCCTGGAACAGCACAGCAAGTAAGAGAGGCTTCCACTTAAGCAGCATTTATTGCTCTCACTTTGTGCTACATCGAGTGCTCCGACACTGGTGCTTCCCTACAACCACACTGAAATTCAATACATTTTCCTACTTCATGAGAAGCAAGGACAAGCCTCCAGCATGCAAACTCTCCTCATTACACACCACACACACCACTTGGCTTCCTTATGCATTCATCTCCAGGAGCCAACATGTTTGTGCCCTGTAATTTTTGTGTAATATCATCTGAACTTTGGCTCTCTCCCCACGCTGGTTACTCACAGTCACATGTTCTCTGCTCTCTCCTCCACTTTCCCATTGTTTGATCTTTGCTCGAAGCTCTTGGCCAAACCTTCTTAGAGCTCTCACACACTGAATATGGCATTTGAAAAATCAACCAACAAAAGCTGCCTCCATGCAGGATTTCAACTCTTTTTCTCCCTTTTTTGGACTATAAATACTTTGGAGCCCCGGCTCAACAAATGCCATTTTGTCCCAATCATACCCAGTAGTGCTACTGCATTTCCTGGGACAATTCAAGTTAATGGCTCAGGGAAGAGCATTGCTGCTCCTCTCCTACTTACAAGGTCCCAAACATTGCAGCAATGAAACCAAACCCAGTCAGCCTAACAAAAAAAAAAAAAAAAAAAATTAAGAACTTAACTACACTTTCATCCCAAAGTCCTTAGTTGCAAGAACTGTTGCCAATAAATCACTCAATGCAAGTGAAATGAAAGGTTGATTAAAGCTTGTTTATCACGGTTTAGTACCACAGAATTCACTCTCTCCTCTACATGAAGCCCCTCTTCAGGAAGGTGGGTTACCACAAAACCCATAGCACACACAAATCACTGAGAGGGGGAACCCTCTAAAAGCACCTTCACAATGACAAGCAGAAGAAAACACGCTCTTTGCTTCCCTCTCACACCCCAAAGGGTGTATCCAAAACTAGAGCTGGGTCATGAGCACTGCCTGACTTTCTAAGTCACCTGAAGCACCACCAACACAATGACAAAATAAGGATGAGTCACTTCAGGTGCTTTAGGCCCATTAGACCTCCCTGGATATTAATTACTGGACTGCTCTGTGCAATCCACCCGAGCACATTAAGATGTCAGCAGGCAGCACACATTCCACATAGTGCCCATTCCTGATGGGAATGAGTGGTTTCTTTGATGAACAGCCCTAAGTTATCCATGTATTATTCCCAAAGAAAATGTGGCAGCCTCCAGCCCAGCAGCTGGGCCGGAGCTGGGGACAGGGAGCTCACATGGAGCAGGGAGTGGGACACAAAGGAGCAGGACAATGGAGCTTGGGGATCCTTTCACAGCCTCCACTCAGCTGTCCTTGGGCTCCTGCTCACACCAGCCTGGGGTTATTAACACCAGAGAGGATAAGATGAGTTATAAGCCCAACACAAGTCAGATAGCAAGAGCCTAGGACTGGAAAACACTGCCTTGCTCCAACCAGAGGGGCAACGCCTTCAACGCTGTGAACGGAGCAAAATAGGAAAAGATTCTGGCATGAAACCCTGCGGCTCTGCCTGGGAGCATTAAAGCAGGGATGGCTGCAGAGGGAATGGGCAGAATGCAGCTGCTGAGACGTCACAGCAGAAACAATCTATTTACGTCCCTCCTGGATTTCAGGACTGGCTCAGGAAGGCACTCAGAAACGCTGCTTCATGACACCATGCCAATAACGATCTAAAGAAAGCAATTTTGTAGGAAAGTCTTACTATACTCACTGTTATTATTTCTTAAATGCACTGGAAAAGAGCACAGCATGATCATAACTGCTTAACTGCACTTGAAAAGAGTGCAGTGTGCTCCTTACATATTCAAAAATTAGTCTTACACTAGGGGAGTACCAGAAAAAGACTCAAAAAAATCGCATTTGTATTGCATTTACCTTAGAAAATGGAATTTTAAAACACTAAAGCAAATCAGCACCACTTCTTCATATTCTATTTATCCATCAAATCAATCAATAAATCTTAAACTCCAAAAATATTACGTCAAGCCATAAAATTCAGGGTTGTTACCCACAAGTATCACTTGAAAGCATTTAACCAAGCCCACTCCCCACTCCCAAAAGCCCTGCAGGCATTAGGCTGAGAAGGGCAGCTGAGACACAGGAATATCCAAAAAGAGAAGCGAGTCCCCCCCAAAAGGCCATTTTCTAGTGCAGCTGAAGGCAGGGCAGGCCGCGTGAGCCGCAGAGCCCGGAATGGTTTGCTCCCGCGGCTGGGAAGCACAGCTGACATTTCCTGCAGCCCTCGCGGGACGGGTCAGCACAGATGCAATGTCTGAGCACGGGGAACTGGAGCAGCATCTGAGCACAAGGGAGCAAATGTCATCTTGCCAAATCCTCCCTCCCTGCATGCACACAGCACTCCCACGGAGCAGGGAAAAAACCCCTCTGAGTCCAGAAGGAAATATCCTGTTGGAATTTAGATTCTCCTTTTTAAAAGAGATGGAGCAGTTACAAAATCTTTAGACGGATAAGGCACCTTCACATCCATCCACTTTTCCCAAAGCTGGCTCCCAGCACCCTTGCAAACATCCCATATCCAGGACACCTGGGTGAATGCTGCCTGTCCAGCACCAGCACAGTCACCAAGAGGCTCAGGAATGGCTCTGCTAAACCCTGATGGAGCACCAGCCTCTTGCCTGACCCAAAGACCAGGAATTCCAGCAAACCACCATCAACATTCATCTCATTTTGTATTTAGTTCTCTTTTGACAAACCTTTCCAGCTCGGGCAGCTGTTTCCAGACATGCTGGTTTCACTTCTCTGCACGTGGCCTGAGGGTGAGACACCCACCACCTGCAGCTGCAGTGGCACGTGTGGGACAGGCAGGATAAAAACTCATACCAGGCATGGATGTAATACAAGAGCTACGAGTGCCAAGACCTGCCAGTGCTCTGATTTATTTGTGGGGCTCTATCACCAACATCACCACTGACCTCACAGCGAGTTTCAGCCAAGACCAGTGGGGGAAGGAAGGTGTTAAACCCAAACGCAGCTCCCCACGACTGATGGTTGTGTTTATTACACACAATCAAAATGTAACGGCTTTCTAATACCTCTGCAAGATCCACACAGCAGTAATTCATGCTGCCCTTTGCAGCTCGGCAGGGCTTGATGACTCTATACCATGGAAAGGCTCCAAAACGTAATTGATGCAGACAACCATGTTGATGTTTAGAAATCCACCCAAAGAACTCAAAAACAACTCCAGGAAAGTGTAGCTTATGGTGTTTTTCGAATATTCATTATGCACCCAGAAAAAAAAAAAATATTTTTAAGATCAACATGCACCTAGGAGATGGCTCCACCCAATCCTGGAAACTTAGCTGGATAATTTTAAAGGACACATGGGTTCTCAAAGCTATAAAAAGCAATACAAAAGCAACTTTGTATTGGCACCTGAAAAGCCTTTGTTAATGCTTCCCAGAACAAAATCATCCTTTTTCCTGTTGTTCCCTGTAGTGTCTGTAAAGACACAAAAAACCCCACAGACTCTTTCCTAGCAACACAGAGGTGAAGCATTCCCAAACAACAGGTTCTCACACCCTCCACACGTTAGGAATTGCTTTCCCAGACCTTTCCCTGCAACACAAGTGGGAAGTACGGACACGGCACATCTGCACACCCCCAGAAACAGCTGAATATTTACAGTCAACATCTTGTGAAAGCTGCAGCAAAACCTCATTTTCAGCAGACACACACATCAATTATTCTGAGAGTACTTAACAGGAAAATCCTCTCAAGTCAATACAACAAAAGCAATCACTTGAGACTCGGAGATGAATTTAAATTGGCACGGTTTGAAAGAAGCACCTTGGAATTGCACATTGAGAAGTTGATGGCACCTTTTGTTTACCAAACTAAAAACTAATTTTGACAAAACTCTTCCTGCTCAGTCCAAAAACACTGAAAACTCACTCAGCAGAACACATTTAAGATTAGTCACAGGTCAAGAGGTTTAAACCAGGAAAACGTGCATACAAATACCCACTTAGAGCTGTCCAAATAAAAACACGTTCTACAGTTCAGAGATAAACAGCTTGTACCACACAAGGAGTGGGAGCCAGAGGCAGGTCTCTGATTTGCATACTTTGGCACCAACCAAGAACAATTTCATGTCTTTCAGATTCCTTCTGCCGCACCAACACCAGCTGTGGATCTGTTCCAGCACACGAGGAATGCTCTGCAGTCCTTCAGCAAGCTCTGCCCAAGAGCCAGCACTGGCCTCACTCACCCAATTTTCTCTTTGCCACGTTTAACATGCCTTGATGCAGAAGTTGCTGTAGCTTCTAGCACCCACATCTTCATGGCTACCAGGACCTTTAAACAACCAAAGAATCATGGAAGGGGTTGGGTGGACAAGATGATATTGTTCCATCCCCTGCAAGGGATGGACAGGACACCTTCCACTATCCCAGGCTGCTCCACCTGGCCTTCGACACTTCCAGGCAGCATCAATTTCTCTGGGCAATCTGTGCCAGGGCCTCACCATCCCCACAGGGAGGAATTCCTTCCCAATATCCCATCTAACCCTGTTCTTTGTCTGTGGGAAGCCAGTTCCCTTTGTCCTTCCCTCTGTCCCTTGTCCCCAGTCCCTCTCCAGCTCTCCTGGAGCCCCTTTAGGCCCTGGAAGGGGCTCTGAGCTCTCCCTGGAGCCTTCTCATGTCCAGATGAACACCCCCAGCTCTCCCAGCCTGGCTCCAGAGCAGAGGGGCTCCAGCCCTAGGAGTATCTCCATGGCCTCCTCTGGACTGGCTCCAGCAGCTCCACGTCCTTCCCCTGCTGGGGACCCCAGGGCTGGAGGCAGCTCTGCAGGTGGGGTCTCACCTGAGCAGGGCAGAATTCCCTCCTCACCTGCTGCCCACGGTTGGTTCCTGGGCTGCAAGCACACACAGCTGAGTCACTGACCTGCTCATCAAATAATACCCCCTGTCCTTCTCCTCAGAGCTGCTTTCAATCTGTTCTCCCCCATCCTGGATTTGTGCTTGGAACTGACCTGACCCAGGTGCAGGACTGTGCACTTGCCCTTGCTGAACTTCATGAGGTTCACACGACCAACCTCTCCAGCCTGTCCAGGTCCCTCTGGATGCCACCTCTTCCCTCCCGTGTGTGACCACAGCAGACAGCACAAGGCAAAGAGAAATCATCCTGGTGGGGATAGGGTGCTAATCATGTCATATTTAGGGTGTAATCTATTTACCACTATGAACTTCCAAGCTTCCATATTACCTACGGTGTCTGACTTGCTAAAGAATTGTTTCTAAACCAAAACCTCACAGAAAATCTCCCTCAGGAGCACGCTAACAGGATTCAAACTCCATTCAATACTGTTATCAATGATCAGAGGAAACAGAGCACCTGCCAGCTCGGTTTGCACACCAGGCAGCCCAACAAAGAGGGAGCAACAGCGAGGACGTGTTTGTACAGAGCAACCTGACCCGTGTAAGAGTGGCTTCAACTCCCTAACACCATGTCTGCTCTCACAGAGCCCTGTACAAACACAGCCACAGCACAGGGCTGCACCCAGCAGGCTGAGAAATCCCAGTTAAAACCTCCTCACGCACCACGGTAGCAGAAAGGATGAAAATACAGTCCGAGGGTGTGCAACAAAGGAACAGCAAGCACGAAAAAAAGAGTAAATAGAGGTTTCTCTCTCAGTAAAAAAGACGTTTATCTCAGGATGTTATACCAGGTAAGAGTCTGCTCTAGACTCCTCGGAGCAATTTTTCCAATCACGAGTGTGGACAATTTAGGATGCAGAAAGCAGTAACAACACAAAGGGAGAACAGTAACAGAATTCGAAGCCATTAAGGCTCTCAGAAGAAGCTAAAATTGAGCAGAAATGCTGAATATACCTTCACATAAGAGGACACAGTAGTAATGTGTGCTTTGGCATAGCAGAGAATGACATAAAGCTCGGCTAAAAGCTGAAAATAAAGTAAATCTAGAAGAAAAATTAAGCAAAATGCAGCTTTCAATGGCTAAACTACCAGAACAATCTACAAAGGAAAATGTTCCCCATCACCAGTTGTCTTCAAGGGAGAGATACTGCAACCAAACACAAACTCCTGGACTCAGAACTAGATCAAACAATGGGAATTGAAACCTAAGTGATAACTGGATATTCAAAGCCAGCATCCTAATATTAACTTCTGGCTTTTAAATTGTGAATGGCCAAAATCTCAAATCAACTGCCCACAGAGCTGCCTGAAAGGAGCAAGCAGCAAGAATTACTACAGGTTTAAAACCATGTGGTAGGAGAAAAGTTTCTTCAACTGAGGAAGTGCTGCCCTAGAAGTGCAGCAATGTTTTTGATCAGATGAGCTCCTGAAGCTCCACATTCCCACACAGCAGAGTCTGGTTAGAGGGGTGGGCTCTGTCTTCAAGGGGGTGACTCAGAAGAAGCTGAGGGAGCTCAGCAATGGCTTGTGGGACTGTAGGATAAAGTGTTTCCTTTCCCATTCACTTGGCCTCAAAAATGGAGAACATCACTGTAGGAGAAAAGTACCAACATAGACTGGGGGAAGGCACAACCAAGACAGGAAAGGTCTATACAAAATCACCTCACCACGTGAGCCCCAGAAATCCACACTAAAGTACAGACCCTACTACCATGTTCTAAAACTGGAACAAGTATTACTTGATCTACTTTAGAACACATTTTCCCCCAGACTTCTCCTGCCCTCCTCACTCACACAGGGAGGTTAAAAAAAATCAGTCACAGTTCTGCTGTTCCTGCTTTGCTCAACTGAGAGGTCAGAATGTCCTGCCAGGGAGGTAAGAGCTGTATTCTTCCTGTGATGGGCCCACACCAGAAATACATCCCAAATCAAAAGATAAATTAAGATCTCTAAACAATTCTAACAGATCTTCTAAAATCTCAGACTCACTCCTCAGTTAGAAAACACTCCATGAAAAGGCACAGGCTGCCTCCTGACTGCTTGCAGCTACTCCTGCCAAAGGCAAACTCACACCCCGGGATCTTGGATCAGTTGAAAGCTCAGTGTAACAGATTTTGCAGAGATTCCAATCCTCGTTCCCCCACATTAAGTTCTTCTTTTCCCAATTAGTAAAGGCAGGCAGAGAAAATGACCCTCTTTATCTCTCTGCAGCGCAGAGCGCAGGCATCAGCTCCCAGTGCCACATTGCCCTGAGCAGCTGGGCCTGCTGAAGGACATGAAAATCAAATGCACTTCCCTCAGGCAGCACCTGGGAAGTGAAGTGAAGCTGCAGCCATGGCCACACTCATTAAGGATGGATTCTAAACCTCCTCGCTGCTGGCCCAGCTGTCCAGTAAAGCGCTGCCTAAGCTGCTTGGGAACAGAACTTATCCCTGACATTCTGCCAATTAAAAAGCATAAAATCCCCCTGCCAGCAGCACTCAGCTCAACCTGCTGGAAGCAGCCAGGGCCAGAAGCACAGCGATGTGCTGGCTTAGCTCTTCAAATCCTTTGTGGAGGGAAAGAAAAAAAAACACCTATCTTCCTGGAATTAACAGGAATACCCGAGCTGAGATTCAGACTGGCCACACTTCCACCCAGCAGGGAAAAACCAGGCATGGTTCTTGCTGCTGGGTGGAAGTGTTACTGCATTGCACAGACTACACAACACCAAAAACCCAGAGACAGAACAGCCTGTGTTCCGTCTGGCTAATGGTGCCAGTAAGTGCAATCTACGTAGGAAGAGGAAATTATTGTACACATAGACACATATGGCTGGTAATATTTCTGCTTCAACAATGAAAAGGAGGAAAATGCAGCAAGAAAACATTTTCTCAACATCTGGGAGCAAGTGGGAGTTCCACTGCATTTCAGCAAGAGAGACATCTACGATATTTCTTCTTTGAGCTTGCACACCTGACCTGAAGAATAAAATCATTGCAAATGCACAAATAGCACTAAAAATGACATTTACTTATTGCAGCAGTTTCATATGTTCATACAGCTTTCATTAATGCTCCTACAATACTCTGTTAGCATCATCTACAGCTATTGTTCAGAATTGTATTGTACAGAATTCCTCAGTTATTCCCATTTGTCTCTGCCAGGGAAACCCATCAATCCAGGGGACAGTGGCACAGACAAGTGACAGAGGCAGTGACAGACAAGCTCCCCAGTGCTTCACCCCAAGAACTAAGCTTGTCAGAAACCCAAAAATAACCTCTCTTGGATGGAAAACGGAAAAAGGTTGGGATTTATTTGGATGAGCCACCCAAGACTTCACGTGCCATCGCAGAGCCTAGGAGAGAGGCAAGAGAAGGAAGGTCAGGGATATCCCTTCTCCTCCACTCATCCATTTCCCTGTCCAAGGCTCCCAAAGAAAGCCCTGTGCTGGCCTGGTAAGGGAAAGATCCCCCATGACAGGCAGAGCACAGCTCAAGGCCTTTCTACGGAGCTGCCCTCGGGTTCAGCACCTGCAAAATACACTCAAAACCAGGGGCTTTCCAAGTTTCTCTAAGGTTTCAGAGCTTAAAGCATAAAGGGAAGAGGATCTAAGCTTTTAGTGTGGCTTCTAAAGCTACAGAGCAGAACAGCACCACAATCCTGTGAGGAAAAACCCAAGGGCTGCCTCATCAGCTCACTGCAGTGATATCCTCCAGCCACTCCTGCTCCTTTGGCAATTTCAGCTTCCAAATCTCCCTCAGCTTTGAGGTTCCTTCCACCAAAACACAGAGAGGAGTCGCAACAATTTCAGTGTATACAAGCTTTCTCCTCTTCCTCCACACCAGGACCTTCACCCTTAGGGATAGATGACTTTCTTATCCTTACACAAGCCACTCTTTCCCACAGGGCTCCCTGTAACTCCCTCTGCAGCTCTCCTCATGCCCACCACATCACCGTGGCCGCAGTTACGGGAAGATCCCTCGCTCCCTCCTATCTCTCAGTTCTCAGCTGCTCCCTCTGCCCAAAACCCCTTCTCCCCTCAGCACCTTTCCACGCACTTCACACCAAGGACATCTTCTCCTTCTCAGCTGCTTTAGGTCCTTCCTTCCTGATCTTCCTGTAGTGCTGGATGTTTCCATTCCTGCCTCCCCTGATAGCACTGATCTTTCCTCAGTCAGGCACAGGGGAGGGAAGAACAGCTCCCAGCAGCTCTCACCTTTAATCCACTTTTCTCCAGCTTGTCAGAAGCTCAGAAACCCGAGGATCACCTCTGCTAACCCTGCACTGCCAGCTCTCCCCTGCCTACCATGCTCAGCTTGCACTCTTGCCAAACCGATCCTCCCAATCCCAGACTCTTTTCAGCTTCTCTCCAGAAAGGCAGCTGATAATAATGAGAACTCTGAAATGCTTTTTTTTCATCCAGTGACTTTTCCATTAGCCACATCACTAATCCCAAGATATCTGCCTTTCTTCCAAACAGCTAAAAGGTTCCTTTGACCTATACTCTTTACTCCCAACCTTTTGTTTCTCTCTCCAAACTGCTACACATCCTTTCACTTTGAGGAGATCACAAGTAGATCATCCCAGAACAAAATCCAAGAGCTTTCCACCACCTCCCTCCCCACACTGCATCCATCCCTGAGCAAGCTGTGTAATTTTAGAGCCTGTCTCCCTCTGGCCATGCTCCCTGGGACTCACCAGCCTGGCAGGGACATGGGATCACAGCTAGAGTCACACCTGCTCCAAGGACAGAAATTTCACCTGCCAAAGAACTATAACTGTGTGAAAAGGGCATCCCTAACACTGACAGAAACACTCCTGGTTTTGCTATATTTGCACACCAGGACTTTCTACAGAGGCACAGGCAGGTGTATTTTCACCTATGGCCACAGCAGCCCTGTAAACACCCAGCACAGCAAGCATTTCCTGTATTCCACACCCATGTTACAGCTCAAGCAATCTCTGTCTCAACATGGAGAAGAAAATTCAGAAGGCTTCCCTGAAAGTGACTTTGAACCTTATTTTTCCTTTTTCTTCATCAAAAAGCTTTCCTCCATCGCTACACTTTGGAAAAACTGTTAGACTGCCCAGCTGTCAGGGGTAGGTGCACAGGCCCCTGCCTCCCAAGATTCAGCGTGACCTTGTCCCAGTCCCCCTTGGATCATCTCTCCCACAGCTCACTGTTTTCACCTTCAGTCCCCTGCAGCCTCCACCAGCTCTAAACTGCTCTTCCCAGGGGACCGATTCCACTTTTCCCTCGCCAGAAGCTTTAACACAAAATAAAATTTCTCTCTTCTCCCTGGCACATTTTCAGGCAGGGAAGAACAGAGCAGTGACCCTTCCATGAAGCCAAACCCCATCTTTATATTTTTCACTCTAGTCTATGGGAAAGCCAAGGAAAGCCTGGTATTTAGCACAGATAAATCCTAATTTAGAACAGTGCCCTTTTTTAAAGTCAAGGGGAAACAGGGTTGTGACTTGAGTTATTGTCCCCAGGCACACTCAGCAGCTTCCAAGATCTCAGGAACAGGTAATGGAGCCAAGTTTCCTCCCTGACATCACCACACGTTCCCCCTGCCTGCCCAGAGCCACGACACACTAACAGGTTTTGCCACTACAATTATCTTTCTTGCCATGGGGTTTCCCCACAGAGGGACAGGAACAGGGACACCCAAAGGCAAATGTGGACACAACTGCAGAGCTCACCCGTTCCCTGGGCACAGCCACAGTGCCTGACTTGGTTTAGGTTCCTCATCTCTCCCTCACCAAAGGATTACGTGAAATGTGTTTTCAAGGCCAAGATCTGGCTCGCTCCACTTCCTGAAATACAAACTTCAAAGCCAAATCAGACTATTTCAGTGTTAATTATGGCTCATTTCTTCATTGAAGGAAACGAAGGATGCAAAGGAGCCCATGTTTGGGGCTGTGGCAGGAGCCAAACCTCCATCCTCAGAGCAGGTGATGCCTACATTGCACACACCACGCTGGCATTTATCTTCTTGTGCTTCTAACACAGTTAAGTGACAATTTTTGAAGTGTGCACCCCTTAGAAGCAACATAAATTAGTCACTCCTGGACGTCCTGACTGCTTCCAAGAGTGCACCCTAATGCCAGATTAAGCAGAATTCCACAAGCTCCACAATATAAAAACCCTCCCAGGTCTTTGGGTGAAAGGCCCGAGTGAGGATGAACAGCACCATTCCAGCGCCAAGCTCCCAAAACAAGGACCCACAGAACAGCTCATCCACGGCTCTCCTCGAGCAGCATTACCCTCGCTCCTTTTGTTTTCCTTTCTAACCCCGAGACTCTCGGCCTGAAGTCAGAGAACAACATCTCATTGTTCAAGCTTAATGAGTCAACGTTAATTTTCCCATTGTTTATTTAAACCCCCCTTTCAAACAGCATCAGTGGCGTTAATTACGCCGAAATACTGATGTTTTGGCGGGGAGGGGGCGGGCTGGGGGGAGAAGGAAGAGGCGTTTTCCACACAGAAGGGGTCTGTGGCTGGCAGATGTTCGGACGGCGCGGTGCGGGTCTCGGGGGGAGTGCTCCGAGCCCTCACCGCAGGGCGGGTGATCCCCTCACCGCAGGGCTGGTTCCCTCACCGGGGAGGGGCCCAACCCCTCACGGGGGTGGTCGGTCCCATCACTGCTGGAGGGTTTGATCCCCTCAACGTCTTCCCTCGCCGGTCCCTCCGCGGGGTCGGCCCCTCGCCACCGCCGTCACAACACGCCGCCCGCTGCCCACCGTGCCCGGGCCGCTCTCCCCTGCCGCGGGTCACCGTGACAGCCGGCCCCGGCCCCTCGCGTTCCCCTCCGTAGCGCTCCCCGCCGCGGCGCAGCGCCGGGCCCGCACACAAAGCCCCAGTGGGGGGGGGGGAGAGGGGGGGGGGGAAGGCGGCGCAGCCTGGCCTAAGGGGCTGTGGCCGCGCGGGGCGGCGAGAGGGAAGTACCTGGAAATCCCTGTCCTCGTTGAAGCGGGAGAACCTGTCCGCCATTTCACGCCGGCCCCGCTCCGGCCGCCGCCGCCTCCGCCCTCAGCGCCGCCCGCCTGCACCGCCCCCGCCGCACCGCGCGTGCGCTGCCCGCCGGTCACGTGCGCGGCAACGCCGGTCACGTGATCGTAAAAGGAGGCGGTTCCCTCACGACGGCGCCACCACGCGGAGAGGAATGGCTGCTGCAGCGGGACCCGGGGGGGCGGCGGCGGCGGGACGGCCCCGGAGACAGCGGCACACCAGGGGTCGGCACACCAAGAGGGCGGAACCGGCTCGCACGGCCGGCCACGCCCTCAGGCCTCCGCCGCGACAGATCACGTCCCACCGGGCCTCGCTGCGCATCTGACTGCAGATGGCAGCGCGCCTGCGCGCCCTGGCAGCCAATGGGGGTGCAAGCGGCGACACGCGCGCGCCCGACAACCAATGAGGGCGTGAGCAGCGCACGCGCGTGTCTAGCAGCCAATTAGGGCGCGAGCTGCAGCGCAGCGCGGGGCACCTTTTCCCGCCCCCCTGCTCCGCGCATGTGTAAAGGCGTCACACGGCGAGGGCAGGACTCGGAGAACGGGAGAGCGCGAGCTCAGCTTCAGCCTTCCCGCTCTCCCACCCCAGCCAATGGGAGCTGCCTCAGTCGTTTGAGTGATGGCCGTGTGAGCCAATGGGAGCGCGGGCTCACCACGGCTCCCGCTGTGCGCCGCGGGCCGTGTCTCCTGCTGGGACGGCGCATGCGCAGAGCCAGCTCGGCGGGGCTCGCGCGGGGCGCGGCTGAGGGCAGCCCGGGCTCCTCGGCGCCGGGGCCGGGGTGAGCCCTGACGGGGATCACCGGAATCGCGCCCGGCCCTGAGGTGGTGCCCAGCACAAATCCTGAGCCGGACCGCGGTGCTCAGAGCCAGCCCTGCGCTGCAGCCCAGGGCCCGGCAGAGCCGTGCTCGTATCCCTGGCTCCTGCCCCAGCTCTCCAGCCGGGCTGCGGGGGCCTCTCCTCGCCCCTGAGTGGGAAGTGTGTGCCCGGCTCGTGCAGCCACAGCCCTGCCCTTCTCTGCAGTGGCACAGCAGCAGTGCTGTAGGCAATACCGGGGGGCTGGGGGCAGGTGCTACGTTAGGGTCTGGACCTGGTTTTGGGATCAGGGTCGGGTCTAGGATCTAGATCTGTGTCTGGATTTGGGGCCAGGACTGGGGACTTGGGGCTGTGGGATTTGGGGGCCTTGTCTGGGTTTGGGGTCTAGGGCTGGGCCTGGATTTGTGGGCTAGAGTTTCGTTTGAAGTCTGGGTCTGAGGTCTAGGTCTAGATTTGAGGTCCGGGTGTGCAGAGGTCTCTGCCTCTCCATCCCCCAGCACAGCTGTCACCAGCTGTCCCTGAGCACAGTGCTCTGTGTCGCCGGCCCTCTGCCTGCCCTGACAGCAGGAAAAACGGATCCCATCTGTCTCTCCGTTCATTCATTGCTTTCCCTCTCTCCACAGCAGCCTCTCTGCCCGGGCCCTGCTGCCCTCTGCTGCCTGTCGGGGCCGAGTGAGGGAGAGTTCGGGATGGGGGCTGTGTGCAGTGTGTTCTCTGAGCCTCCATGTGCCACCAGGCCTGTCCCTGAGCGGTGAGGCCGTGACTGCTGAAGCACTGGTTGTGCTTTGTGCCCCACGGGGTAGCTCTAGACTCGATTTGGTGCCACGGTGAGCCAGGCTGGCCTGTGCTGCCAGAACTCCTGCCTGGAACACGTGCCTCTCATTCGTTAGGAGGGAATGCTGTGCCCAGCCTGCTGCCCCAGCGCAGCAGCCCTGCAGGGATTCCCCCGGGGTATCTTGGACATGAGAACCTCCCAGGAAAGGGAGGTTGTGGATGTCCCAACCCCGGCAGTGTTCTAAGCCAGGCTGGGTAAGGCCTTGAGCAACCTGGTCTGGTGGGAGTGACCCCTGCCAGTGGAGGAGGGGGTGGGACTCGATGGTCTTAAAGGTCCATCCCTACCCCTTAACATCCTGTGATTCTGATCTTGGCTCTCTCCTGGGACCAGCCAGCCCTGTGTGCTGAGAAGGGCTCGGTGGCTGGGAGCTGGGGTTTCTGCATTGCAGGGTGGCCGTGCTTCTGTCCATTTCTTGCTGGGCAGAAACGCTGGAATTTGCTCCTCATTGCCCTGAGAAAGTCCTGTTGATGCTCTGCCTGTCTGCTCTACTCAACTCCCTGCAAGAACCCAAGTGTCCCATGTCAGGTCTGTGGTCCCCTCCTCGTCCTCCCAAAGCATCCAGGTGGCTCCATGGGCAGGACTGGACCCGGGACCCGTGCCCAGGGAGCCCGGCCATGCCACGTGGAACAGCCCTGTGGGTGACTTGGTCACACGAGTGTCCTGCAGCCCAGCCCACCCATGGGTCCCGAGTGGGCACCCTTGGGCTCAGTGCAGGGGCTGTGCCCACAGCAGGGAGCTCCTGCCCCACCCAGGTGGTCACTGGGACCCCCAGCCACACCCTGGACCCCCACCCACCATGGGGTGCTGAGCCAGACAAGGTTCTGATAGGAGATGGGGCTGTGTCAAGCCAGGTGGGATAAACCTGGAACAGGGAATGTGGGGACCCCTGGGGAGGGTGGCAGCTCTCCTGGCAGCTGTGCTGGTGTCCTTTGCCCCTTCTCAACGTCCCCCCACCCCACTGGGTGCACAAAGCTGGTGCTCATCATCACCCATGGGTGGGGGCACCCAGCCCTGCAGGCCTGGGCGTTGGGGGCCTGGCACTCCAGGGGTGCTGAGCTCAGAGCAGGGGTGATCCTGGGGCTGGGTGCCCACAGTGCTGCCCAAGGCCTCTCAGCCCTGCCTGTGCCATAGGGGTGAGCTGGGAGAGTCCCTGGGCTTCTCTGCCTGAGGTGCTTGAGGGGCACAGTGTCCCCAGGCCAGGGGACCCCAGAGCCCAGCACGGGCAGAGGCCCCTCACTGCAGGACCAGGAGCCCATGCTGCATTCCCCAGGGCCCCTCTTCTCTGGGGAGCCCCGTTCTCTGTGGGGCCCTCTCTGGGCTGTGCTCCCCAGCCCTGCTGTGGCAGGAGCAGGAGGGGGACAGGAATGAATGCCTCCCCTCTCGGCATGTCCCTGTGCCAAGGGCCTCTGCTGCTGGGGACGTGCTCACCAGGACCTGTGGCTGTTGGGGGACACATCTGCCCCACTCTGGTGCCCTCCAGCCTGGAGGGACTGGCACAGGGACAGCTCTGTGTCCCACTGGGCACAGGGACAACTCAGTGTCCTTGTTGGGAACAACTTCATGCCACTGTCAGACAGAGGGACAGCTCAGTATCCACACTGAGCACAGGGACAACTCTGTCCCTATTGGGCATGGGGACAGCTCAATGTCCCCGTGTCAGCTCTGTGCCCCCACTGGGCACAGAGGTGACTGTGTCCCCAATGGGCTGGGGACAGTTGGAATGGCTGTGTGACACCATGGAGTGTGACACTTCTGGTTGCACTGAGCCCAGCCCTCCCTACAGGGGGATTTCGTTGGTGCTGGGGGTCAGATGGGCACTCAAGGGACCCTGAGAATCACCAAGGGCCAGTGGCACGGGCTCACTGATGTCCCCACACCCAGCCCTGACACAGGAGGGTATAAATAGCAGCTCTATCACCTCCTGTCACATGCCCGGTGCTGGCAGGTCCCCTGCCCCCAGCTGGGGGCACAGCTGTTCCTGGGAGAATGGCAGGGGGCCACCCCATCCCTCCTGCACTTCCACCACAGAGGCCACCCCACAGAGCTGGGACAGTTCCTGGGGGACATCCAGGATCCCAGGCTGTCCCTGTGGGGACATCAGTGTCACTGGCCTGGGAACACAGACCCCAGCTCAGCATGGGGACAGAGCTGAGATGGCTGTACCATGCCCACCCCGCCCTGTATGGGGCCCCTGCACCCCATAAAAACCCATTGCCAGCTCCATGTGCTTCACTGGGGACTTAAAGGGCATTTCCAACCCCAAAGCAGAGCAAAAAGGGAAATTTGTGCCCATTTCCCCCCCTCCCCCGATCCCATGCTCTCCATGGGCAGAAACGGTCACTGCGGTCCAGGGCGACTCTAAAAATACCCAAGCCCTGACAGTGACAGCTGCGGCCGGGCCGGGGGGACCCGCAGGGGGGCCGGGGCTGCCAGCCCCGGGTGTCCCCTCCCTGCCGGGACAGCCCGTGGTGCTTTCCACACGCAGGCTTTTCTCCACTTCGGGGACCCGCAGGGCCCTGCCCCTCCGCCCCGGTGTCCCAGCGGGACGGTGCCGTGGGGCAGCGGCCGTGTGCCCCCCGTGCCCACCCTGGCCCGGCGGCCTGGCCGGCGGCACGCGGCCGTCGCGGCGCGGTGGCTGTGGCGCTGGCTGTGCCCCGGCCTCCCCGAAGCCCCTAATCCATCTCTCGCAGCAGGAGATGCCTAAGCTGCCTTTTCATGCCGGCTCCTCCGCGCGCGGGCTCGAGCGCTCTCAATGCCGGCGCTGGCAGGAGATGTGTCGGACAAGCTGAGGGGATCCCTCCCCCGCCAGCAAGGTCAAGGTGTGCTTAAGCCACTTTTCCCCACTCCCGCCCCGGTGGGCTCCGTGCCCCGCCGGCACCTGGGGTGGCTTTGGGGGGTACCGCGGCTTTGGGGTCTCACCGCCCCGAGGGAGCCAGGCAGCCAGACCCACGTTGTGGTGGGGGCTCATCCCCCAGCTCGTCACAGCCGGTCTCGGGGTCACCCACCAGCCCCCCGATCCAGCTGGGGACCCTCTGTGGTCCTTGGCTAAAGCTGTGCCCACTGCTTAGCAGGGTGTCCCCAGGGCAGGGGCACCCCGGGGCTTGGCTCACCCCACAGGCACCCCAGGGCTCATCTCTGCCCCCAGCCCCCCTGGGCAGTGCTGCTCACAGACCCCTCCCGTGCACGGAGCCGCTGCAGACCATCAGACAGACCAGTTTAGACCAGTACAAACCAGGCCTGAGCACTACTCTCCCTAGCCCGCAGGGTAGGGAGCATGTGTGTCTGTGTCTGTGTGTCTATGTCTGTGTGTCTGTGTGTCTGTGTGTGGGCACTCGTGTGCCCACCCATGCCCAGGCACGCGGGGGCCCCGCAGTGCCCATGCTCAGGACCCCGTGTCACTCCTGTTCCCTTGGTGACAGACCCCCGTCCTCTGCTGGCACCTCGCACCCGCCGCCAGCCAGGCCCTTTGTGCCTGGTTTTAATTAGAGCCTCTTAAGTGTGAAACAAAGCTGAGGGCAGGGCCGGGGGGCCCTTCCCTTCCTCTGCGCTCCTGGGGGACCCCCGAGGGCCCCGTCCTGCCTGGCATCGCCTCCCTCCATTCCCCGCTTCTGTTTTGCCATCCCCTGTGCCCATCCCTAAGGGACACGTACTTGCAAACTGGTGCTGCCAGTGCCCCCTCCAAGTAGTGCCCTTCAGAGTGGTGCTGGCCAGCAGCCCTGCATGGGACCATGCACAGGGCCTGTGCCAGACATGGTGCCACCCCCCGTGTCACCCCCAGGGTACCTGTCCCCAGGGAGGAGGCTCAGAAAGAGGCCAACCAGCCTGTGGCTGGGCTAGGGTGCTGCTGGGTGTGACACGGGTGTTCCCAGCTGGGTCCCCCATCCCTGGCTTTGGTGGGTGCAGGGAGGACGCCACAGACACCTCATGGTACTGGAGGAATCCCAGGGAGGGGGGTGGCACGGGCACCACGTCCTGCTGCTCCGTGATGGACACAGGAGCCACCAGACTCTTGGAGGTGGTGGTACCCATGGACCTCCTCCTGGGGACCCTTGGGTGCTGGCAACACGGGGTGCTCACCAGCATGCCCCAGTGCTGTACTGGGATGAAGTGAGAGTGGAGCAGTGGGAGGATGGGGACTCCTGGGTGCCCCCAACCCTGAGCAGCTCTGTGAGGACACGAAGGGGAGCTGGGGGGAAGAGCTGGGTTTGGCCCCATACTCCCAGTAAGGCCCAGTCTGGGCAGCACTCACTGCAAGGGTTGATCCTTGTCTTCACGGTGTCCCCTCCACCCAGGACACCAACCCCAGACCCCCCTGGGAAGTTTTGGGGCGGGGGCAGCACCCTCTACCACCCCTCATGCCCCTGGCAGGGCCTGGGGATGGGGCTGGGCACCTGGTGACAGGGACACATGGTATCAACAGGATTCCCTGGCCACCCTGAATGTCCCTGTCAGGGGACACCCCTGAGCAGGCAGGACCCCACTGGCTGCTTCCCTGACACCCCCAGTCCACCCAGGGGCTCCTCTCAGGCCTGACTGGTGGGTCTGCTCTGGGTTTTGCCCTCCCCAGGAGGGCTCAGCACCTACTCTGGGTGGAACCATGTCCCAGTGTGTCCCTGGAGGCTCTGGGGACTCTCATCCAGAGCCACCAGCACCCAGGAGGACAGGGAGCACGGGGACAGCCTCGGCAACCCCTTCTGGTAGTGAAATCCCCCCATCTCCGGAAAGAAGCCAAAATCTAAAGTGTTTAGGAAGCTAAAATCCACGTGGCCGCGCAGACATCCTTGCACCCCCTGTCCCTGTGAGCTTGGGGGACACGGCGGGGGGCAGCCAAGCAGACCCCGCCGCCACGGGGCCGAGAGGAGCAGCGGCCGGAGCAGCCACCCCGCGTCCCCAGTGCAGCCGGGGAGCGGGAATGGGAGCGGGAATGGGAGCGGAATGGGAGCGGGAATGGGAGCGGAATGGGCCGGAGGCAGCGCTGGCCGCCCTCCGGGCTCGGCCCCCGCCGCCGGCGCTGTGCCAGCCGCTCTCCGCCGCCTCCCGCCCGGGACCACCGGGCACCCACCGACCCCCGCCGTGCCCGGGCACACGGCAGGGCCCAACGGCAGCACCCCGGGGTGCCCCATCGGGGACAGCCGGCCCCGGCTCCCATCTCACCGCCTCACCCCACGGCACTCCCGGAGCCTCCGCCATCCCCGGGAGCGGGGAGAGCCCCCGGCAGCCCCACCGGGACACCCGGCACGTCCGGGCCGGCGAGGCTGGCGGGGGGAGCGGGGGCCGGCAGCATCGTGTGTCCCGTCTTTCCCCCCCAGGCTTTGATTTTGGAGCCCCCCCTGCCCTTCCCCCTCGGCCAGGAGCCGCAATGGTTTCAATTACGCTGTGAAAGGCGGTGGGGCCCCCTCTTTTCACGGCAGCCCGGGTCTCCTGCTCACAACAAAAGCTTAAGTTACAGGAAAGGGAGAGAAAGGGAGGGAGAACGCGGAGGGAGGGAGGGAAGGGGGCTGCCAGGAGCCCCCCAGCCCCCCAAAACGGAGCGGACGGAGGCAGGGGGCTCCCCACCACAGCCCCCCCGGCTACCCTTGGCTTGGGAAGGGCAGCCCCCCATCCTGGTGCCGGAATTTGGGGTGATCGCCTCCAGTTTTGTTCCCTGATGATGGTCTCCAGTGGTCCCCAGTCTCTCCTGGTGTGTCTCAGTCCCCCCAGTGTGTGCTTGGCTCCCCGGTGTGTCCCGTGACCCCCCTGTGCTTGACCTCCCTGTGTCCCAACACTGTCAATGTCTCTTGGATGTCTCTAGCACGTCCTGGATGCTCCTGCTGTGTCCCAGTGTCCCCCACAGTGTGTCCCAGTGTCCCCCACAGTGTGTCCCAGTGTCCCCCACAGTGTGTTCCAGTGTTTCCCCAGTGTGTTCCAGTCCCCCCCAGTTTGTCCCAGATCCCCCCAGCATGTCCTGAATCCTCCCAATGTGTCCTGGTTCCCTCCAGGCATATCTCTGTCTGCCTCTGCCATGTCCAAGACCCTCCCCCAGTATGTCCCAGTTCCCTGCAGTGTGTCCCAGTCCCCCAGGCCTCTCCTACTGCCCTGTTTTGGGGGACAGAGGTTCCCTTCACCACAACCCCAGCTGGGATGGGAGTTTTGGGACTGGGGAGGGGGGGGGAAAGGGTGCAGGATGTTTCCCACCACCCCCCACTGATTTGGGGACATCCCTGGCTGTGCAGTGGCCTTTTGGGGGGTGCAGCACCTCAGGGTGGCCATGGGCTACCTATGGGGTGGTGGCACTGCCTGACTGATACCCGGGGACAGGGGATGTTGGGGCCAATACACCCTGTTCTGGAGGTCTCCAGTGGAGCACGGGAGCTCCACTGCACCCTAACGTGGGACCTGGGGACAGTGGGGGACCCCCTGCAGCACATCCGGGGGGCTGTGGGTCTTAGGTTGAGGGGAGCAGCCCCACAGGCAGAGGGTCATGATGGGGGGATTAGGGGACATGAGCAGCGCAGAGGACACAAGGGAGGCACAGGAGACACAGAGGGGGCAGAGGACATGGAGGGAGTGCAGAGGCCACAGCGGGGCTAGGGGACACAGCGGGGCGGGCAGGGGACACGGGAGGGGGGTACAGGGGACTCAGGGGCAGGGGACACGGGAGGGGGGTACAGGGGACTCAGTGGCAGGGGACACGGGAGGGGGTACAGGGGACTCAGGGGCAGGGGACACGGGAGGGGGGTGCACAGCACTCGGGGGGCACGGAGTACATGGGAGGCGCAGGGGACAGGGGAGGGGGACAGCACAGAGGTACAGTGAACGCGGGGGTCGGCAGGAGGCACGGGAGAGAGAGAAGTAAGGGGCACGGGGGGACACGGGACAGCGGGGCACACAGAGCGGGGACACGGGGGGCACAGGGGACACGGGAGGGCCGTTTCCCCGCGGCCCCGGCCCGACCCCGCCCGCGGGGGGAGTTCGCCCGACTCGGAAAAAGTTTGCGGGGGGGGGCGGTGACCCCCGGGACGGGGGCGTGGCCAAGAGGGCGTGGCCCGCGGCCGGAGTGGGCGTGGCGGCCGCAGATTTTGAATGTGATTGGCGGAGCGGGCGGGGCGGGCCCGCGGGGGGCGTGGCTTGGGGCGCTGGCCCCGCCCGGCGGGGACGCGGCGCTGCCCCGCACAAAGGCGGCGGGAGCGTCCGGTGCGGCCGCTCCGCTCCCCGCGCCCCGCGACCCCCGCACCCCCCCCGGCACCCCCCCGGCACCCTCCTCCCGCCACTCTCCCGGCACCACCGCCCGCCCGCGGCTCCGGGACCCGGCACCGGGAGCGGCAGGAGCGCCAAATTCGGGCAACGGGAGCAGCGCCGCGGAGCACCGGCAGCGCCACGTCCGAGCACCGGGAGCCGTCCCGCCACGCACGGTAGATCGGGACACCGGGAGCCGTCCCGCCGGGCACGGGGTAGGCGAACAGCGGGCAGCGGGAGCCCTCCGGGCAGCGCCGGGTACGGGGGATCCGGGCACCGCTAGCCGTCCAGGCGGGACCTGAGAGTATCCAGTCACCGGGGATCGTCCAGCCAGCACCGCGCACGGCAGAGCTGATCCCTGGGAGCCGTCGAGGCAGCACCGGGCACGGCAGAGCTGATCCCTGGGAGCCGTCGAGGCAGCACCGGGCACGGCAGATCAGGCCACCGGGAGTCATCCAGGCGGGTCCCGAGTGTATCCAGTCACCGGGAGTCGTCCAGGGCAGCGCCGGGCACGGCCGATCCGGCTGTGGGAGCCATCCAGGCAGCACCGGGCACGGCAGACCCGGACGGGAGGACTGGCCATCCGGCCGGGCAGCGGGCACGGTAAATCGGGGCGCACGGCTCGGGGCACCATGGGCCCCCCCGGCGTGCTGCCCGCCCTGGCCTGGCTGCTGGCGGGGCTGAGCGTGCCGGCGCCGAGCCGGGCCCAGCTGCACGGCGAGAAGGGCATCTCCATCCCCGACCACGGCTTCTGCCAGCCCATCTCCATCCCGCTCTGCACCGACATTGCCTACAACCAGACCATCATGCCCAACCTGCTGGGTCACACCAACCAGGAGGACGCGGGGCTGGAGGTCCACCAGTTCTACCCGCTGGTGAAGGTGCAGTGCTCGCTGGAGCTGAAGTTCTTCCTGTGCTCCATGTACGCGCCGGTGTGCACGGTGCTGGAGCAGGCCATCCCGCCGTGCCGCTCCATCTGCGAGCGGGCGCGCCAGGGCTGCGAGGCCCTGATGAACAAATTCGGCTTCCAGTGGCCGGAGCGGCTGCGATGCGAGAACTTCCCCCGGCACGGCGCCGAGCAGATCTGCGTGGGGCAGAACCACTCGGAGGACGGCGGCTCCCCGGCGCTGCTGACCAGCGCCACGCCGCTGGCCGGCCAGGGCACCCCTGGCGCCCCCCGCTACGCCACCCTCGACCACCCCTTCCACTGCCCGCGGGCGCTGAAGGTGCCCAGCTACCTCAACTACAAGTTCCTGGGGGAGAAGGACTGCGCGGCGCCCTGCGAGCCCACCCGTCCCGACGGCCACATGTTCTTCAACGAGGACGAGATCCGCTTCGCCCGCATCTGGATCCTCATCTGGTCCGTCCTGTGCTGTGCCTCCACCTTCTTCACCGTCACCACCTACCTGGTGGACATGCAGCGCTTCCGCTACCCCGAGCGACCCATCATCTTCCTCTCGGGGTGCTACACCATGGTGTCGGTGGCCTACATCGCCGGCTTCGTGCTGGAGGAGAGGGTGGTCTGCAACGAGCGCTTCCAGGAGGACGGCTACCGCACCGTGGTGCAGGGCACCAAGAAGGAGGGCTGCACCATCCTCTTCATGATGCTCTACTTCTTCAGCATGGCCAGCTCCATCTGGTGGGTCATCCTCTCCCTCACCTGGTTCCTGGCCGCCGGCATGAAGTGGGGCCACGAGGCCATCGAGGCCAACTCCCAGTACTTCCACTTGGCCGCCTGGGCGGTGCCGGCCGTCAAGACCATCACCATCCTGGCCATGGGGCAGATCGACGGGGACCTGCTGAGCGGCGTCTGCTTCGTGGGCCTCAACAACATCGACCCTCTGCGGGGCTTCGTGCTGGCGCCGCTCTTCGTCTACCTCTTCATCGGCACCTCCTTCCTGCTGGCCGGCTTCGTCTCCCTCTTCCGCATCCGCACCATCATGAAGCACGGCGGCACCAAGACGGAGAAGCTGGAGCGGCTCATGGTTCGCATCGGGGTCTTCAGCGTCCTCTACACCGTGCCGGCCACCATCGTCATCGCCTGCTACTTCTACGAGCAGGCCTTCCGCGAGCACTGGGAGCGCAGCTGGATCAGCCAGAACTGCAAGAGCTTGGCCATCCCCTGCCCGCTCCACTTCACCCCCCGCATGACCCCCGACTTCACCGTCTACATGATCAAGTATCTCATGACTCTGATCGTGGGCATCACCTCCGGGTTCTGGATATGGTCGGGCAAAACGCTGCACTCCTGGAGGAAGTTCTACACCCGGCTCACCAACAGCAAGCAGGGCGAGACCACGGTGTGACCCCCCCGGCCCCGCCGCCCTTCGGCCTGAAATATTTTTTTGGGGGGTGTGGGGGGGGAGGAGTTATTATATATTTTTTATTTTTAGATTTATTAACGTCTAAGGGGGGGGTCTCTCTTTCTCTTTGGTTTTTTTTTTTTTTTTTTTTTTTTGTAATTAAACCTGTAAATAGCATTTGTAAATTTAATTACACGTTTCTGTTCGAAAATGTGAAAAAAGAGAGAGAGAAAGGGAGGGAGGGAGAAACAGGAGGAAAAGGAAGGGGGAAGAGGGGAATAAAAGGGAGAAAAGGGAGGAAAAAAGAGGGAAAGAAAAAAGGAAGGAAAAAAGGAGACAAGGGAAAAATGAGCAGCAAAGGATGATAAAAGGAGAAAAGCGAGGAAAAGGGGAAAACGAGAGAAAAAGGAGGAAAGGGGGAAAAAGTGGGAGAAAGGGGAGGAAAACGGGAAAAGGGAGGAAAATAGAAAAGGGTGGAAAGAAGGAGAAAAGGGAGGAAAAATGAGAAAAAGTAAAAAAGGAAAGGGAGAAAAAATAGAAGGAGAGAAAAGAGAAAAAGATTAAAAAGGAGGGGAAAAGAGAAAAAGGGAATTAAAAAATGAGGAGAGAAAAAGGATTAGGAAAAAGGAGAAAGAAGTGGGAAAAGGGAGAAAAAAAGAGGAAAAAAAGGGAAAAAACCCTGCCAAGCCTGGGAGAGGACCCTCGGCCCTCTGCTCCCCCCTTCCCACTCCATCCTGGTTCCCCCCCAGGCGCTGCTCCGCTGGCCCCTGGAAAAAAAGGGTGAAAAAAGGCAAAAAACCCCCAATAACGAGCCCATTTTTCTCGCTCTCCTTTCGAAACTCCCCGAGAAAGTGGATTTTTTCTTCCCCACCCCTTTGCTCCCACGAGACCCCCTGGGCTGGGGCTGCCCCCCTCGGGGGCTCTCCCTGGGCCCCCCCACTCGGCCGATGACTTTTCCTCCCAAATCCCTTTTTGAACAATCCTTCACAAATACAAACGAGTCAAAAAAAAAAAAAAAAAGAAGACAGATTATTCCTGAGGGCTTTTTTTTTTATTTACCCAAAACCCCCAATAATTAAATTGTGGGGGTCCCCATGGATTCTGCTGGGCCCCCCACTCCCACCACCCCATGGGGATGAGCCAGTGCCTCCCTCCAGCTGGAACAAACCACTTTGAACGGGGGGAAAAAAGAGACTTTCAAGCCCCAAAAAATGAGGAATTTTCAGTTTGCAGTGGGAGGGGGAGCCTCTCCTGTGCCCCCCCCGGGAGGAAATAGCTCACATTTTCTCTGGGATTAGGGGTTTGGCTGGGGTGGGACCCGATCCCAAAGTTCCGGAGAGGAGCGGGTCCCGACTCCGGTTCGATCTGTCGGGATTTGGGGGATGCTGGAGGGGGGATGCAGGGGAGTTTCAGCTGGAGGGGAACAAGCTCAGGGCAGGGTGGGTGGAAGGATGGATTTAATCAGCTGGATTTAATTGGAATGAAAAAAAAAAAAAAAAAAATACTCTTCCCAAAATGGAGAGGGAGACCTGGCCGCGAAGCGCTGGCCCCAGGGGTGCCCCAAAACCCGCCCCGGGGAGCCTCAGCGCTTCTTGTCTCCCTCACTCCGGGGGATTTGGGGATCCCTGGAGCACAAAGAGGGATTGCCGGGGCATTGCGCCGTTCCCCTTCCCCCAGCAGAGCCCGGGAAAATCCCCAAACCCCCTTAAAAATCCCGAGCCCGCCGTGAGGGCGAGGCGGGAGCCGAAGGGGTTAAGGCAGCGCCTCTCCAGCACATTTTGGAAAGGAAAAACTCTTTGGATCCGGTTTAATTTTCCAGCGATGACTTGGAAGGGGGAGAGAAGAGGGGGAGAAACTTATCCAGGGCTTCTTTTCCCCCTCCTCTGTGCTTTGGAGAAGCCGTTTGGAGGGCGGGCTGGGCTGGTCGGGACCCCCTCAGCACCCCCTTGGCACCCACAGCACCCCCCAGGGCGCCCCAGCACCCGCTGTTACCCCAAGCCCGGCCTTGGGAGCCTCTGGGAATGGGAATTCAGGCGGGGTGATTCCTGCTCTCTCTTCTGGTGGTGGCATGGGCAGGATGAGCCTCAGCCAAGGCAGGATCCCCCCTGCACCCCTCAATGCCCATCCCGAGGGTGCCCCTTCAGGGGGTCTCCCTTGCCATGGGGGTCCCGGGCCCTATCCAGCCCAGGCTCTGGGTGCTTCAGCTTTGGGGTGCTGGCTCGGGCAGGAGGGTCCCACGCCCCAAAAAGCAGCTCTCCCCCCCCCCCCCAGGCTGCTTTGTTTTCTGGAGGCGAAGCGCAGATCACGGGGGACGGGGGGAATGTAAACTCTCCACCCAGGAATGCAGGAGCTCCGAGAGGAGATTTTTTTAAAAGGCTTCATGTCCTGGCTTTGGAAAACAGAGCTGGGATCTGGGATTGCCAGGGCTGTTCCTGTGCTCCGGGGGTGCTGAGGGATCTGGGGGTTCTGGGCACCCCACGGGCACTGCTGGGACCCACTGGGGTCCCTGTCCCCCCTCCCTGGTCCCTCGGGCTCCTGTGATGGAGTGGGAATAGGAGGAACTGCTCCAGGTCTGTGCCGTGTGGCCCTTTCCAAGCAATTTTTTTTGGGGGGGTTGGAGGTTTTTGGCTCTCAGGGCTGTTTGCAGCCCGAGCAGGAGGAGCTGGAGGGCGTCTGCAAGCAGCGATCAGTGAGTGTCCCCTCTGTCCCCTGCTCTGTCACCCCAGGGATGGGGCACCCTGGGAAACACCAGGGACAGGTCACCCCACAGATGGATCTCTGGGCATGGGTCACCCGAGGGACAACTAACCCTGGGTACACGTGGGAATGGGTGACCCTAAGGATGGCTCACCTCAGGAGCAGCTGATGGATCTCTGGGGAGAGATCACCCCAAACCCAGCTAACCCCAGGGAGGGGGCACCCCATGTCCAAGTAACCTTGGGGATGTCACCCGAAGAATGGGTGCCCCAGGTGCCACTAACCCCAGGGACAGGGGACAAAGACCTCCTGGCTGAGCAGGGCCGTGCCCAGGCCGGTGACTCCCTTCCCCTTTTAAGCCGAGTGAAGAGGGAGCAAACGCCAGCCCAGCGGGCCGAGCCGTGTCCCCGCCCGGCCGTGCGGGGGGGTCCTTTGATCTCCCCTCATGAGCCCCGCTCTGTTTTCACAGCTGCCACCGCCGCGGGAGTCAATTAACGCCCAAAGCCGGCCCCGGAGCACCCGCAACTCATCACACCAGTGCCACCAGTGCCACCAGTGCCACCAGTGCCCGCGGGGCTCGTGCTCCTGGGGATGGGGACAGGGTCAGGTCAGCCGTGGGGTGACAGCCCTGGATTGTCCCAGCACAGGGGCAGCCCCGGCGGTGAGACCAGTGCAGGGAAGGGAGAGGAGGAGGAGGGAACTGGGGGAAGGATGGGTCGGTCGCTGGTTGTCCCAGTGCTCCTGGGACCCAGGCCGTGGTCACTCCTGTCCCCTGCTGCTGGCTGTCCTGTCCCCTGGACCATGGGCTGTGCTGGCCACAAGCTCTCCTGTCGCCTTATCCACGGGCTCTCCTGTCCCCTGTCCCACGTGGGGGCTGTCCTGTCTCCTGGGGCTGTTCTGTCCCCTGTCCCATGGCCCCCAGGTTCCTCTGTCCCCAGACTGTCCCTTTCTCAGCCCGGGGTCACAATTCCCTCAGGGCAGTGGGATCCATCTCCTCTGTCCCCTCCCCTGCCACTGCCCCTCTTGCCCTGGTCTCCAGCCGTGACACGGAGGTGGCAGAGGGAGGTGACAGGGCGCAGGGAGGTGACAAGGGACATCTCTTTGCTACAGTTCACGTGTCCCCACGATCACTCGGTATGACAGGTCCTGAGACTTTGTGGGGACACCTCTGGCTGTCCGCACCTTCCGGCTCCGTGTGCCTTCACCTCCAGGGGGACAGAGCCAGCAGGGACCCAGGGGACCAGCACCCAAAGGTGCCAGCGGGGCCCCGGCTGTCCCCGGCCCCCCCGGCCCCGCTGTCCCCGCCGGGCGGGCGCTGGAGCGGGATCTGGCTGCGGCCGAGGCCGAGCCCTGGCCGGACGCCAGCGGGGACAGGCGGCTGAATTCGGCTCCGGCCGCGCCGCTCTTAAAGGAGACGGAGCCGCCGGGGAGCGGCCGGGACGGGAGCCGCGGGACGGGACCCGGCACCTCGGGGGGCCCCGGCGGGGAGGGACTCTCAAGGCAACCGCAGGATCCCGTCCCCACCCCGCCATCCTGCCCAGGTGTGTGCGGGGGCGTGGGGTCCATCCTCGCCACTGTCCCCGGAGCCCTGTGGGGCTCACACCTTAAGGGTGGGGGAGTGGGGAATGTGGGCCCACCTCCACTTCCCATTGTCCCGGAGAGCTTGGGATCAGTGGGTGTGATGAGCTGTGTCATTCCCACTGTGTCATCCCAGGGATGTGGTGTCCTGGCTCCATCCCAGCACCCCCCCTGCAGGGTGGGGGATGGAGGGACACAGCTGGGTGGGCGTGGGACCCCATCTCCATCCTGGGTAACTCCTGGAGAACATGGGATGGATGGACACACCCCAGCACCCCTCCTGGAAAACAAGGGATGGATGGACACAGGATGGGTGGGCATGGGCTCCGGTCTCTATCCTGGTGCACCTCCTGGAGAAGCTGGGATGGAAGAGCGTGGGACCCCACCAACATCCAGGGCCCATCCCACAGAGAGCGTGGGGTGAATGGACAAGGGCTGGGTGGGCATGGATGAGCGGATGGATGGACACAGGGTGGGGGAACACAGAGGAGATGGGTGGACATGGAATGAGTGACTGGATGGATGGATGGATGGATGGATGGATGGATGGTGGATGGATGGGATGGATGGATGGATGGATGGATGGATGGATGGATGGTGGATGGATGGATGGATGGTGGATGGATGGATGGATGGATGGTGGATGGATGGATGGATGGATGGATGGTGGATGGATGGATGGATGGATGGATGGATGGATGGATGGTGGATGGATGGATGGATGGATGGATGGGATAGATGGATGGATGGAGGGTTGGATGGATGGATGGATGGATGGATGGATGGATGGTGGATGGATGGATGGATGGATGGATGGATGGATGGATGGTGGATGGATGGATGGATGGATGGATGGATGGTGGATGGATGGATGGATGGATGGATGGATGATGGATGGATGGATGGATAGATGGATGGATGATGGATGGATAGATGGATGGATGGATGGATGGATGGTGGATGGATGGATGGATGGATGGATGGATGGATGGATGATGGATGGATGGGTGGATGATGGATGGATGGATGGTGGATGGATGGATGATGGATGGTGGATGGATGGTGGATGGATGGATGATGGATGGATGGATGGATGGATGGATGGATGGATGGATGGATGGTGGATGGATGGATGGATGATGGATGGATGGTGGATGGATGGTGGATGGTGGATGGATGGATGGAGGGATGGTGGATGGATGGTGGATGGTGGATGGATGGATGGATGGATGGATGGATGGATGGTGGATGGATGGATGGGTGGATGGATGGGTGGATGGATGGATGGTGGATGGATGGATGGATGGTGGATGGATGGATGAATGGTGGATGGATGGATGGATGGATGGTGGATGGATGGTGGATGGATGGATGGTGGATGGATGGATGGATGGATGATGGATGGATGGATGGATGGATGGTGGATGGATGGTGGATGGATGGATGGATGGTGGATGGATGGTGGATGGATGGATGGATGGATGGTGGATGGATGGATGGATGGTGGATGGATGGATGGATGGATGGTGGATGGATGGTGGATGGATGGATGGTGGATGGATGGATGGATGGATGATGGATGGATGGATGGATGGATGGTGGATGGATGGATGGATGGATGATGGATGGATGGATGGATGGATGGTGGATGGATGGTGGATGGATGGATGGATGGATGGTGGATGGATGGATGGATGGTGGATGGATGGATGGATGGATGGTGGATGGATGGATGGTGGATGGATGGATGGATGGTGGATGGATGGATGGATGGATGGTGGATGGATGGAAGGATGGTGGATGGATGGATGGATGGATGGATGGTGGATGGATGGATGGATGGTGGATGGATGGATGGATGGATGGATGGATGGATGGATGGTGGATGGATGGAAGGATGGTGGATGGATGGATGGATGGATGGATGGTGGATGGATGGATGGATGGTGGATGGATGGATGGATGGAGGGATGGTGGATGGTGGATGGATGGAAGGATGGTGGATGGTGGATGGATGATGGATGATGGATGGATGGTGGATGGATGGACATGAATGGATGCACGTGTGTGGAATGGGTGGACATTTGGTGGATGGACATGGGGTGGATGGACACGGATGGAATGAGCAGGCACAGGATGGATGGACACAGATGGGATGGATGTGTGGACATGGACAGATGGACACGGTCTCCCCCAGCCCCCCCGGGAGCCCTCCCTGCCCTGCCCTGTCC